>JANIVJ010000004.1:0-432099 GCA_030555785.1 Yamadazyma kanchanaburiensis | reverse complement strand
TCTAGTGTAGGAGGGAGATCTAGTGTAGGAGGGAGATCTAGTGTAGGAGGGAGATCTAGTGTAGGAGGGAGATCTAGTGTAGGAGGGAGATCTAGTGTAGGAGGGAGATCTAGTGTAGGAGGGAGATCTAGTGTAGGAGGGAGATCTAGTGTAGGAGGGAGATCTAGTGTAGGAGGGAGATCTAGTGTAGGAGGGAGATCTAGTGTAGGAGGGAGATCTAGTGTAGGAGGGAGATCTAGTGTAGGAGGGAGATCTAGTGTAGGAGGGAGATCTAGTGTAGGAGTGGCATCTAGTGTAGAAGGGAGATCTAGTGGTATGTGACCATATTTCCTTTGCCGTCCCCTCTGCCGATTCACCTCTATTTATACTCGTCAATCCCCCCATATCCCCCATCCCCCATCCCCATCGCCATCTCCATCCCAAATCCTCATTTTATTCATTCACTACAATCTATCTAATCTTGTTCAGCAATTGCAACTAATCTCTCATCAATCTCTTCAGCATTTAATACTCTAAATCCTTCACTTGTTGCAACCCCAATTTCAATATCATTTTTTCTAAATTCAGTACCCAATACAGAACTTAAAGCTTCAATAGCAAATTCAACAGTTTGTTTCCAATCTCCTTTAACATAATCATTCTTTTTAAACTTCTTTTCTAAATACGTTGTGGCTTCTTGTTGTTTTGGTCCAGTTGCAACTGCTTTCATACCGGTATAATATCCAGCAGGATCACATTTAAATATTTGTGCACCTCTATTTTCATCATCAAAATCAACTTGACAAAAGGTTAAAGCAACACCTAATGGTCTCATATAAGCTCTTTGAGTATACAATTGAGCCAAGTTAGCCATTCTTTTAGCTAAACTTTCTACTGGCATTTCATATCCATATTTATATTTAAATTCTGCTGCTTCACTTCTTGCTCTTAAAGCTTGAGCTCTTGCATCTGCAATTGATCCTGTTGCAACCAATCCAATGGATGGACTGATCTTAAAGATATATGAAATGGTTTTAGTATCTAAAAGTTTATCAGGGATTTTTTTTTGTGAAATAATTACTGAACTATCTTTTCCACAAACTCCTATTGAGGTAAGATTAGCTGAATTGATGGCTTTAAAAGCATATTCAACTTGGTATAATCTTCCTTCTGGTGAGAAGATGGTGATATGTCTATCGAATCCTGCGGCTCCTAGAGGTTAGAATGGTTGGGTCTTGGTTTTTTTGGTGTTACATACCTGACATAGTGGCGATAAATGAGTCTCAGTTTTTCTCACAAGTCTCAATCTTTAGGTCTTCGCAGCTTAGTCTTTACTATGGAAGATCCTACATTTTCTAAAGATAAGAAAACAAATCAACATACGCCCCTTTATTTCGGTACAAGCGTAAAGGCACCAAACGTATCATACCACTATAATCCTGAAGTAACCAAATATCATTATGGTCCTCATCATCCTATGAAGCCTTTTAGATTACTTCTAACAGACCATCTAGTAATATCATATAAATTATATGAAAAAATGGACCTATACACCCCAAGAGCCGCCACAAAACAAGAACTTCTAGATTTCCATTCTGAAGATTATATAGATTTCTTACAAAGTGTAACCCCTCATAGTACTACCAAACTACCTGAAAAAATCTTAGCTCAATTTAATATTGGTGATGATTGTCCAGTATTTGATGGGATGTATGACTATTCAGCCATCTATTCAGGAGCTTCATTAGACGCCACTAGAAAACTCATATCAGGACAATCTGATATTGCAATAAATTGGTCTGGTGGATTACATCATGCAAAAAAATTTGAACCAAGTGGATTTTGTTATGTCAATGATATTGTTCTTAGTATTATAAACCTCTTAAGAGTACACCCCAGAGTGATGTATATCGATATAGATCTTCATCATGGAGATGGTGTCCAAGAAGCGTTTTATACAAGCGATAGAGTTATGACAGTTTCTTTCCATAAATATAATGGAGAGTTTTTCCCAGGTACTGGTAGTGTAGATGAAAAAGGATTGGGTAAAGGTCAAAATTATGCTATAAATGTTCCATTAAAAGATGGAATAGATGATGATTCTTATATACGTCTTTTTAAACTGATTATGGAACCTTTAATAACCAAATTCCAACCAACTGTAATTGTACAACAATGTGGAGCAGATTCTCTTGGATTCGATAGATTAGGATGCTTCAATTTAAATATCAGAGCTCATGGAGAATGTGTGAAATTTATAAAATCTTTTGGGATACCAATGTTAGTACTTGGAGGTGGAGGTTATACCCCAAGGAATGTTTCAAGACTTTGGTGTTATGAAACAAGTATTTTAAATGATGTATCACTTGATGATAGAATCCCAAATTACTTACCGACTTATGATTGGTTTGCGCCTGATTATTCATTACATCCACAACTTGAAGGTAGAATTGATAATAAGAATAGTAAGAAATATATAGAGAGTGTCAAACAAGATGTTTTAGAGCAATTAAGGTATTTGAACCATGCCCCATCTGTACAAATGAGAGATATCCCACCTGATATAACGGGGATGACAGAAGAGGAAGAAGAGATAATTAAGGAATTAAATGAAGAAGGAGATTTGAATAGGGATGAAATAGGAATCAAAGATGATGCAAGAGTAGGGGAATTAATGGTATAGTGGTGTAGTATATGTATATATGTATAATAGAAACAAGAGTATTCTCACCAGCGTAAATCTCATCACCATCCACCACCAATCAATTCGCACATTCGAAATCGGACTGAAAATTTCAACAACATGTCTGCCTACAAACAAGCTGGTATCTCTTTAAACAAAGCCATTTCAATTGCTGCCAAAGCTACCAGAGCTGCTTTAAAACCAGAATTCAAAACAGTTGCCGAAAGAAGAGGTTTAACTGAAGTCAAGGTCCTTAAATACGAAAACGGTGTTCCAACTGGTGAAGCTAAACCATTAGGAAAATAGATTATCGAGAAATATACATAAGATTGATTCATTGATCTATAAATTATCTATATACACGAGGAGGGTCATGGCCAGGATGAGCCGGATGTCAGGACATAGGACATAGGTCCTAGGACATAGGACCTAGGGCCAGAGTCTAGGGTATGTTAAGACTGGATGGTTTCAAACCATCAATGGACTTCTTGCCCAGTCTTGTCCCCTAGTCAGTCTTGTCACCTATGGCTCCTGTCCAGTCTTGTCACCCTCTATCTTATCTCTATGGTATCTCACTTGTAACCTTCTATCTTATCTCTATGGTATCTCACTGGTAACCTTCTCCTTCAAACTACCTATATCCTCTTCACTATCCTTTACCTCTAAAGCCAATTGTCCCAACAATTGTCTTCTTGTTTCAAACGGTAAATCATATACCATGTTTCTAATTCTTTCAACTTCAGATTCATCCTTCTCTTCTTCCTTTGGTTCTGGTTCACTTGATTCATCTAAAAGTTTAGATAATTCAGAATTTGCATTACTAAATAATTCAACAAATCTACCAGATTCAACTACCTTACCTTGTTTACCAAGTACAACAACATTTTCAGATTTTGAAATTGTTGATAATCTATGAGCAATTGATATTATAGTCATTCTACCAGAAGCGGTTAATTCTTTAAGAGTTTCATTAATTAAGCTTTCCAGTCTTGAATCTAAAGCACTTGTTGCTTCATCAAGTATAAGAATTGAAGGTCTTTTAATTAAAGCTCTTGCAATTGCAATACGTTGTTTTTGACCTCCAGAAAGTGATGCACCTCTACCCCCAATCATTGTATCATATCCTTCAGGGAATTGATCAATAAATTCATGACAATTAGCTTGTCTACAAACTTGAAGAATATCTTCAAAAGTAAGTTGATCAATTTGTTGAGGAGTTAATCCATAAAGAATGTTTTCAAGAATTGTACCACTTATAAGGATTGGTTCTTGTTGTACAATCCCAATAACGTTTCTTCTTAATTCTCTTACTTGATATTCACTAATATCTTTCCCACCAATAAGGATCTTCCCTCCATTAAGATTATAAGATCTAAGTAAAAGAGTTGCAACAGTTGATTTCCCACATCCTGAAGGGGCTACAAAACATGTACTTGTACCAGCAGGTACAATAAAAGAACAATCATTAAAAATTGGATCATTTGGTCTTGAAGGATAACTAAATACTACATTTCTAAATTCAATATCTTTACCAAAATCCCCAACAATTCTTTTACCTTGAACAGGATTTACTTGATCTCCATGATCTATAAGTTCAAATAATTTAACCCCAGCACCTGCACCTTTCATTAATTCAAGATATGTTGTGGTTAAACTATAAAGTGCAGAGTTAAATAATTCAGAATACATGGTAAATGCAACAACATCACCAGTACTCATATAACCTCTTGATATAAAATATACTCCTAAAGCAACACATGATAAATAACCTGTATGATATAAACCATAAATCGATACAGAATAATTTGAATTTGCAAATGCTTCCTTCTTTGCAACGTTTACGACATTTCTTAATTGATCAGAGTATCTATTTAATTCTTTACTTTCAGCGGTAAATGCTTGAACTAACTTAACAGAATTTAGAGTTTCTTCACTAATTTTTGTTAAACCAGCAGTTGCATTTTGAAGTTTTGTAGATATTTTACGAATTTTTTCTCCATACCAAACACTTCCAAAAGTAATTGGTGGAGAGATCAACATCATAACTCCAAATAACATTGGATTTATATTGAACATCATATATGAACTGAGAATAGCAAAAAGAACATTTTTAAGACCATCTGGTAAATTACCTGTTAATGATCTTGAAACCACATATGCATCACTTGCTAACCTTGACATCAAATCTCCAACTTTATGTTTCTCACCATCAAAGAAAGTAGAATCATGTCTTAATAAATGTTTCATTACTCTTAATCTTAATCTTGCAACTAATCTTTCACCTAACATTTTCAATAACCAAATTCTGGCCCAAAAACAAATGGCACTAACAACCATAAAAGGGGCCATCACACCAAATACACTAGTTGCTTTATATCCCCAAATCAAAACATTACCATCTTCATCAAATGTTTTATTATTAAAAGCATCAATAGCTGCACCTACCAACTTAACTGCAGCTGTTGGGTAAAGTACCGCAAATAGAATAAACCCTAAAGCTATAAGGAAGAGCTTTGTATCTGGAGCTCCTAATTTGAATATCCTTACGATGGTATTTATATTTTGTCTGAAGGAATTTTTTGAAGCATCAGAGTCATTTGATTTTTCTTCATTTAAAGTCAATCTTTTTTGTTTAGCAAACTGGAGGTGATCTTTGATAGACTGGGAGAGCTGGAGGGTTTTAACATCAACGGGGTCTTTAGTATCTTTGGCTTCATTTAATTTAGGAGTTGTTGAAAAATTTCTGATTTGAAATTTCAAGTCCGATACCGGCAGATTGAAAAGGTGAAATTTGTTTGGATAAGCTTGGGTGTTGAATGCATGGAACGATGTTAGTATTCTAGACGGGGTGATATGAGAAGGTTTAAGGAGTCTAGAGTTAGTCAATAGTATTGACTTTGGTACCGGCATTATGGTCGCAATCAGTGAACGAGCGAGGACCAAGGGAAGAGGATAAGAAGAAGAAGAGGAAGAAGAAGAAGAAGAAGAAGAAGAAGAAGAAGAAGAAGAAGAAGAAGAAGAAGAAGAACAGCAAGAAGAACAAGGACACGAACAAGGACACGAACAAGAAGAACAACAAGAAGAACAACAAGAACAAGAACACATACATTACTATACTAATTCTCCCTAAACCTCTCTCTCATAATAACTCTCAATCATACCTACTTCACTCTCTTCATACTCTTTAACCTCAACCTTACCATCTCTCTCAAAAGTATTAGCTTGGATAATTTGCTTTCTTGGTAACTTCTTACTCAATACAACATCTCTAAATTTAGCATAATCATCAGTAACTCTTGTCATTTCATCATAAAATGCAACCCCTTCTTTAACATTACCAGTTGATTTATAAACATGAAGTTTATTTAAAAAGTCACCCAATGCTTCAACAGCAACAGTATCAAGCTTAGACTCATCTACTTTAATATAAATATCAGAATAATCTTCCTTTTCATAGTTAATACTAATAACTCCAGCATTGATTAAACATTTCATAATACCAAATCTTGCTCTCATATGAGGTTGACCCCAAATTTTAGTTTCAGGATCCCAAAATTCTAATCCTAATAATCCTGCTCTACCCATATAAATTGTACCAGTCAAGTTCAAGACTTTCTTATCTTGTTGAGTATCAATACCAAAAATTGGTAAGACTTGATCTGGAACTTTAAGCATAAGATAAATAGCAACCAATTCAGCTCTACATTCTTCATAAGAACCAGCTGTTAAACCAAATAATGAACCCCAAGAATCTGATGGTCCATAATATCCTAAAGCTTTTGAATCATTTTTATCAAAATTAAATTTTCCAACTTCAATTTCTTGAAGTAATTTACCACTACCATGACCTAATAATTCATGTAATCCAACTTGAACTTCAAATGCTTCATTTCTCCATTTTTTAAAAATTTTTTGATCATTTTCATCTAAGAAAGTAATAATTTCTTCCTTTCTTGGATTTTTTGGATTTGCACTAACTACATTACCTAAAGAAACATTTTTAAATCCAAAATTTAATCTAACATCATCATAATTTGGGATATTAATACCCGCTGGGATACCTGATCCTGCAAATGTTAAAACTTCTAATGATGTAAAATCTGGTGGATTAAATTGATCCTTTTCATAAAATGAATCCCATGGTAAATATGAAATAAGTTTTGGGGCATTATTAACTAATTTTGAAAAACTTTCTGTTCTTTCTTTATTAACCATTGCAACTAATCCTTCCCATTCTCCACGAACTCCTGATGGGTCTCTATAAGTTTCAATGAATCCGATATTGAGTTCAACTTGTGGTTGAAGATCTTTAACCCATTCAATTTGAGAGGATTTATGAGCATTCATAGATCCGGTTTTAAATGATTCAATATAATATTCAATCATTTTACCTTGTGTTTCATTAGCTGAATACTTTTTAGCTTGAGTCATATGGTAAACGATTTTTTCAAATTCTTTACTATGGTCACCAAATTTGAAACAAACTTTTGATCCTTCAGAAGTGGTTAAATCTTCTGCATAGTACCCGGTCTTATTACTTACTTCTGCTGATGCTACATGAACTATAAAATCACCCTCATCAGTTTTTTCAACTCTTGTGTTTTCTGGCATAACTCCAGCTTTAGCAATGATAGAATTGACTTGTTCGGCTTCTTTTTTACTAACAATGTTTTTACCAATATAATAACTTGATAATTGTCCTTCTTCTGGCCATCCTAATAACCCAACACTTGTATCATATAATTGATGTCTAATCAGGTCATAGAGTTGACTAATTTCCACATCCTTTAACTCACCAATCAATTCATCGAATTTATCTTGAGGTAATGTTGGAATGAATTTTTTATCACCAAATGATTTATAATTCCCCATATTACCAAGGAATTGTGATGAGTATTCGAGGTATGGAACAACTATATCAGCACCAAGTCCTAAAGCTTTAGAATATTCATCAGATGATTTTGGGCATCCTAATTTTTTATGAATACTAAGAATTAAATTATAAATTGATTCACTTTCTGGGGAAACTGATCTTAAAATAGCTCTACTTCCCCAAAAAGAAGCTTTTGAAAGATGATGAGCATACAATTGATGATTGATATCAAGAGCATCAAAGTGTTTCTTGGCTGAAAGGGATACAATTGGAGCTTCAGAATCTGCAAAAAATGTAGACATTGTGGAGTGGAGATTTTGGGAAAGTCAATCCGCGAATATATATAGACATAGAGCCTTACAAAGGATGGATAAAAAGGTTGAGTTAGAGATGGAGCCGGTAACGGAACAGGTAGAAAACAGTGAAACAACAGTACCTACAGTACCAGATGATTATGATGAAGAAGAGGATGATGATTATGACCCAACAAAACCTACAGAAGAACCAGATGATGAACCTGATAGTTCAAGTGAAAAAGAAGATGAAGCACCCGGACCTACTCTGGTACGTACAAGAAACCAAAGGTATCAACAGCGTCAAGAAATCGAACAAAAAGCTCATATAATTGGAGATGTAAGTAAGGATTTAGATTTCGATTCAATATTTAATGATTTAAAGCAAAAAAGTGTTGAGGGTAAACCAAATGATTGGAAAGAAATTATCGGAGAAATAGAGGTGAAAACACAAGAACCTGCCAAAGAAGAACCTGTTATAACAGAAGATGATGGGACAGAGAAAGTTTGGATTAAAACATCATATACATTTGCAGGTAAAGTTATTACAGAATCCAAACAAGTTGATGCCAATTCAGCAGAAGCCAAGGCATTTTTGAATTCCACATCGGGGATACAAATGATGACAGGAGACGAACCAAAACATAGATCATTTGTACCAATTATTAGAAGTGTAGAAGGATATAAAGATCCAATAGAACTTCGTATAAAATTAAAGAGACCTTCATTAATTGATAGGTTTATGTCGACACAAGGAAATAAGCAACAGAAACTTTCAACCTTAGAGAAGTCAAGATTGGATTGGGCATGTTTTGTTGATACTAATAAGATTAATGATGATTTGAAATTACATAATAAAGATGGTTATTTGGAGAAACAAGATTTCTTGGGGAGATTACAGGAGAAGCAAGATAAGAAATATGATGAAGCTAAGGAGCAGGATAGGATAAGGAGATGGCAAGAGCAGAATTCGTAGGGGGAGGTGTATAGTAATGGACGTAATGAGAGAAGGACGAGTAAGGACGAGTAAGGACGAGTAAGGACGAGTAAGGACGAGTAAGGACGAGTAAGGACGAGTAAGGACGAGTAAGGACGAGAGGGTGTGAATGAAGAGACGTGGGTGTAGTAATAGAGACAGATGCGTATGTAAAGGTGTAAGGTAAAGGTGTAAGGTAAATGTGTACAAACTGGTTCATGCCTCTCTCTGCACCTGGTAGTACGCTACTCAATAAAATTTTCGCACATCTCAACTTCTTTCATCAACTCTGAGCAACATAACATGTCATCAAATCTCTTAAAACGTAAGAACGAAGATTCTGATTCTGTTAATGAAGATAATTCTAAAAAAAGAGTTGCCTTAGACTCTGAAGATTCTAAAGAAAAAATTTCTGTTCCTATTGAATCTACTGAAGAATATGATCCAACCATTCCAAAAGAGGACTCTGAAAAATCTGAAGCTCTTTCTGAATCAATTGAAGGTGAAAGTCAAGGTAAAGCTGAAGAAGCCGAACCAGAAACTGAACCAGTCGACGCTTCTGAAACTAAACCTGAAGATTCTGAAAAATCTCCTTTGGTCTCTGATAAAAATGATTCACCTCCTCAATCTCCAAAACCTCAATCCCCTGCTGTTTCATCTCCAGTTAATTCTCCTGATGTTCGTTCTCCAGAAAGAGACAGAGAATATGATAGAGATGACAGAGGTGACAGAGATGACAGAGATGATAGAGAAGACCCAGAAAGAGACACCCCAAAAGAAGATCCAACTACCGTCTCCTTTAGAATGTATTGTCCTGTTAAAGAAGCAAGTATGATTGTTGGTAAAAAAGGTGAAAAAATTAACCATATTAGAGACAAGGCAAATGTTAAAATCTTTATTAGTGATAATTTAAAAGATATCCCTGAAAGAATTGTTACAGTAAAAGGTACAGCAGAAAATGTTGCTAAATCATTTGGTTTAATTGTAAGAGCTATTTTAGAAGAACCAGAAGATGAACCTTCATCATTACAAAGTACAGCTTATGATTTAAGATTGTTAATCCCTCATCCAATGGTTGGATATATAATTGGTAAACTGGGATCAAAATTCAGAGAAATTGAAGAAAATTCTGCTGCTAAATTAAAAGCTGCTGAAAGTCCTTTACCATATTCAACTGATAGAATCTTATTAATCAATGGTGTTAGTGATGCTATTCATATTGCTGTTTATTATATTGGTCAAATTGTTTTAGAACATAGTGATATTTATCAACAACAAAAAATTGTTTTATATAGTACATCCAATTATCAACCAAACCCTGGTCCTGGCTGTTTAACAGGAATGAGTCCTGGTCCAAATAACAACATGCAAATGAATATGGGTGGTATGGGTATGAATGGTCCAATGGGTGGAATGGGTGGTATGGGTGGCCCAATGGGAGGAATGGGTGGAAATATGAATGGCCCAATGGGTGGTGGTATGGGTGGTCCAATGGGTGGAAATGGCCCAATGGGTGGTAATATGAATGGCCCAATGGGTGGTAATGGCCCAATGGGTGGTATGGGTGGTAATGGAAATTCTGCCTTAAGTGCTCTCAATAGTTTAAGTAATATGATGGGACCTGGACAAGGACCAAATCCTGGTACCGGAGCTAATCAAATACCAATGAACCAAATGATGCAAAATAACATGCAAATGAACAGAGGTATGAACAACAATTACAACAATAACTATAACAACCAAAACTATAATAATAATTTTGGTAATAACATGGGAGGTAATAATTTTGGAGGTTATGGTAGAAATAATTATAACAACAATAACATGATGTATAATAATCAACAACCACAATTTAACCAAAATAGACAAATCAATGCCCCACCTCAACAATCATTTACAGATGAACATGGTAATACAATGGTTGGAGATATTTTAACTCATCCACCAGTTCCAACAACTAATGATAAATTTAACCAAGATATCTATGTTGCAAACACAAGTATTGGATCAGTTATTGGTAAAGGAGGTAATAATATCAAACAAATCAGAGAATCCTCTGGATGTTCTTATGTAAAGATTGAACCTGATAGAGGTCAAACCATGATGCTTGGTGCTGGTAGAGGTATGGTTAATATGAGAAGATTAACTTTAACTGGTAGTGTAAGTTCAATTAATACTGCTATTTATTTGATTAATCAAAGAATTAGTACTGATAAGGAAAGAAATTTTAATTAGAGTATGTAAGTTTGAATAAGATGTAAAAGAGAGGTGAGGGAGGGAAGGGGTCCAGTCAAACACTATTTGTGTGTTATTAAAGAAAGGTTATTGGTAAAGTAGAGTGCCCTTCTTTTTTCGACAATGCCCATAGCCAAGGCGAAGAAAGTGGACGGCTGGTAATGATAGTGTAATAATATATAGAAAATAAAAAATAAAGAATAAAAGAATAAAAGAATAAAAAAATAGTGTAACAAAGAAAATGAATGAAAGAGGCAGACTTAAAAAGAACATGACTTTTTTTGTACTGAATGAATGTTTTCAATTGCAGAGGAATAAAGACTGGCCTGTGACTAGGACTGAGGTAAACTTTTTTCGCAGCCATTAGTACTACACTACAGAATTATGTATGTATGGTCCGTTGGTCCAGATTGATGGATGATGATCAAGACATCGAGAAATCATCTGGAAGTTTCTATATATGATATTAACCAAAAAAAAACATTCTCTCCACTTAAATTGGCTTTGATGATGGTCTTCAATAAGAATGATAAACCATCATTTCTCTATCAAAGTCAATTATTTTGGTCAAGAAAACAGTGAAATGCATGTAAATGTCTTGAGCATTATAGCACAGCTGGTTTTGGACCAAAAAAAATTGATTTTTTAACTACTAAGGAATTTATTGTCAATTTTTATTTTGGGTTTGTGCACTCTTTTTGTGTTTTAAGAAGAAAAATAATGGAGTTATTGATAAGGTGATAAGAAGGGGTATTAAAACGTGGTTAGGGAATAATACGGTATAGTTACTTTGATGGTAGCGGTTGTGTAGCGATAGTTACAGTGGGTGGAAATATTGGTGCTGTGAGCAAAAGGACCAGAGATATACTACACTTCCTGAATCTTAAGAAATGGGATATCCTCTGTCTGTCTACTCCCTCCAAGTATCATTACGGTTTACACTAATTTAATATCCCACACATAATCGGCCAATTCTTATATCTACGGTGTCCAATCCCCAATATCTACACTCTTTCTTCTATCATATAATCTATCTATTTATCTATCTATTGTTTTATTCCCATACTCGTTAAAAACATCGTAAATGAACTCAATAATCCTTCTCCCAAAACTAATCCACTACTAAGAATGACCATTCTAACCCCTTGATCTTTTCTTTTTGACCATTGATATGCAATCAACCCCCCAATAAATCTTGCTAATGTAAAATTTGGTGTATTATAAATACCGATCCCTACAGATACTCCACTTGGGATATAAACCAAATGTTTATGATATGAACTTGTCTTTGGAATTACATTTTTTAATAATGAGATAATACCAAATATAACTCCGAAAATGATTGAAAAAATTTGAACTTTTGGTGGTAAACCTTCACCAGTTACTAATCTTGCACAATCAATCCAAATAACAGCAGTTGGGATTCTAAACATTTTACTTGGAATTGTATAAACAGAATTATATACTTTATACATAATACTACTCAAAAAAATTGAATAGAAAGTTCCAATACATTGAGCAACAAATTGAGCTTTTGGACTTGCACCAAGTAAATGTCCAGCTTTTAAATCTTGCATTAAATCACCAGCTTGTTGAGCACCAGCTTCTGCAATTCCACCAGCCATTAAATTAATAAGAATCTTTGAAGGGTGACTTGATGGAATTATTAACGCAAAGATCAATTGTGATAATTTCCCAATCCCACTAACAGGATTTAAATCAGTTTCTCCAAGAGCCCTAACTGCTAATACTGAGAATAATAATGCAAGAATAACTGCTATAAAAATTGAATAAATTGGAACAAGTGATCCAAATATATACTTGAGAGAGATTATACAAATAAATGTTGATATAATAACTCCTATAATACTGGTTTTATTACTAACGAGATATTTTTCGTCAACTCTACAAGAAGAATCATGTTCTAATAATGGTTGGGTCTCAGAGGTTAAAGGTTTATATTCTGATGTTGTCTTTTTCCAAAGAGAAGCTAAAGATTTGGTAGTAATGACTATGAAGGATACTAAAGAATCAGATATCATAATACTTAAACTGATCCACATAATCCAACCTTGACCACCAGTTTTCCAATCGTCAATATCACCAGGAGCCCAACCATAATATTTAGATAATGGTGATAATATACCCCAACCAAGAATCGCTCCGAATAACATATATGAAACTGTTGGTAATCCCATGATTATACCTTGTCCTATATAAGCAGGTGAAGGCTGAAGATTCCATAGATATTTTTCTGATGCTACAGTACCAAAAATCGGTATAGATTTAAGAATTGGTATGAAGAAAGAGATGATTGTATAAGCTGCAGATGCTAAGAATGTCCATGTGAGCGCTCTAATATTTGACAGATAAGAAGATGTGATATCTTCTTGATCTGAAACAGGTTCTGTGCCTTTAGATTCGTCTAATAATTTGGTTCCATGTAATACAGAAATTAATACCCCAGTTGCACTACCAGAAGGGAAAGGTAATTTCTCTTTTACAACGACTTGATTTCTTAAAGGAATAGCAAAGAAAACACCAAAGAATGCAAGACCTAAAGACCATATCATCAAATCAGAAGTACTGAAGACAAGTTTTCTACCTAAACCAGATTCATCACCGGTCAAGAATTTTTCAACTGCGGGTATAATACCTACAAGACCATAAGCTAAAGGACCAGTTCCAACAGCTACCGATATACTTTGGACGTAAACGTTTTCAACATCTGTGAAATAAGTAGAAATTGGAGATAATTTAAATATAGCAAATCCAAGTAAAGCAGAAGGTAATGACATCATTGATACCCAACCAGTTTGTAGACCAAATTGGAAGTTTGACACAAGAATAATGGAACCAATAAAAAGACCTGCTATGGTACTCTTTAGGGTTATTTGTTGGAGACCTGGTTTCTTATCCCAAGGTACTCGATCTTGAGTCATTATGGAGAATAGTGTTGATGAGTAATTACGGCAAAGTCTTATCTACTGCGAGAGTCTGGAACTGTCACGTGAGATAATGAGATGAGATATGGAACTGATTACTATTAGAGGAAGTAGGGTGCGAGAGGTGGAGGAGAGGTAGAGGTGGAGAGGTGGAGAGGTGGAGAGGTGGAGAGGTGGAGAGGTGGAGAGGTGGAGAGGTGGATGTAGAGGTGGAGGAGAGGTAGAGAGAGGTGGATATAGAGGTGGAGCACTTTGGCCCAGAGCCTACACCTCTAACACTTATCAATATCTTCATTAATCATCCCCAAATAATACATAATTCAATATATCACTCAAAGTTATAACCGAAAGTAACTTTGTTTCATCATCAACAACAAATAATCTATGTAATCTTGATTTTCTTATAGTATCCATAATGGTACTCAATCTATCATTAACAGTACATGTATGAACCCCTTCGAAATCTTCAGCTCTTCTTAATAAAGCATCACCAACTGTTAAATCTAAATCAGTATAAATTCCACCTTTAACAAGAGTTAATACATCGTATGCTTCATATACATTGATCAACTTCCCTTGTTCATCAACAACAGGTAACGAAGAAACAGAATTTTGGGATAACATATGAATTACATCAATAACTGGTGTACTCATGGTACAAGTAGCAAGATTTTTTGGTAAGTTCAATGAAGAAATGTCTTTAATTGGCTTTAATAACATCTTTGTTTCCTTACAGTTAAGAGCAACAAACTTTAAGATTCTATATTGAGTTAAAACTGAAACAACAATTTCTCTATGAGTCTTTTCATCTTCATCAATTAATGGAATTCTTCTACTTCTTGATTCTAACATTTTAACACAAGCTTCGTAAAGGGATTTGAAAGGGTGGATAGAAATGGTTTCAATTTGATCTACTCCTAATGCTTGTTCGATATCACGTAATCCATTAAGTGTAAGTTGATCAACTAAATCTACTTTATCAGGAAATTGGAAGTAGTATTGGATGACATTGATGAAATCTGATGATGATAATAAACCTGCAAATCTGGAGGTCTTACTGTTCCATAAAGGAGCAGAAACAACGTTATTTTGAAGTAAAATATTTAAAGACTTCTTGACTAAAAGGGTAGTATCTAATACCACGAGTCTATAAGAAACTGGTAAGACATCATAAGAAGTTTTACTTTGAAGGAAAAGTCTGATGGCCTTGACACCTAATTTTTGATCATGGTCAATTTGTTGGGGTGTAAGGGATGAAATGAATTCACTTGGTGTAACTCCAGAAACGGAAGAGTCTGCCATGAAGTCTGAACGAAAAGTGAGCATCGACGGTGAGAAGAGGACGAGAAGGGACGAGGGGGACGAGAGAATGAGCTAGGAAGGAGAGAAGGAGAGAAAAAAGAATGAAGGAGGGAGGTAGAGGATATGAGAGGTCATATGTTATAATATATCCACGAGGTGAACTAGTATACTTGTTATTTGTAGTTTTCGTTAGTACATTACTGCGAAAGTGGGGGAAGAACCCTGTAGGATTGGCTTTTCCACTACCCTTGTCTCTACACGTATATCTGACTACACCGTATCTGACTACACCGTATCTGACTACACCGTATCTGACTACACCGTATCTGACTACACCGTATCTGACTACACCGTGCTGTCTCCTCTTATCCTACTCCCTTTGTTCGTATATTGTCTCTATTATATCTATTACCACTAAGCCCATCTACCCAATAAAGCCATAAGACCAGCTCCAACGCAAACAACCACATACGCTACCAACATCCTCAGAGTTCCCCCTGGACCTTTGAATTGATCAGAGAATAAAAACTCATGAGCCATTAATTCAACAATACCAGCATATAAAAGAATACCAGCAGAAATTGAATCAAATACACCATTTGCAATTAAAGCAGTTCTACTTCCTGGTGCATATGTAGTTCTAACACCTAATCCAATAGCAATAGCAATTGGTGTAGTTAACCCATAAGCAATCGAAAATATATAAGGTAACCATTTTTTATCTTGTGGCCATGGAGTACTTGCAATTCTTGTACCTAAACCTAAACCTTCAAACATTTGATGGAATACAATAACAACATATAAAGTTTTGAATTCTTCACCTGAAACTGCCAATGTTAAACCAACGAAAATTGAATGGAAAATAACCCCAAATTCAAGTACTGCAGTACTAACTAATTGACCATAATATTTTTCTTTATCAAATTGACTTAAAGGACCATTTAAAGCTTCAGGATCTTGATGTTCTGAAGCGTGTGCAAAATGATCAGGAAATTTTTGTGTTCTAACTTCTTCTAATGGTTCATCTTCTTCTTTACCATCCTGAGAATCCTTTTTAGAAATGTACATACTTTCATCACCAAAATGTGAATGGCTATGGGAATTATCACCAATTGATTCAAGTTTCTTATTAACATAATTAAACGCTAATAATTCAAAAAAGAATAATGAAAAAAGTGACATTAATGCAATCCCATAAGCCCAAGGATATTCTTCAAAAGTACCTCCAAGACATTCATTTGAAAGATTATCATTAGCAGGTTCTAATAAATGGATAAAGGCAGTTGCAACAATTACTCCGGTACCAAAATACTTGGCACCAAAGAAAAACCATGAAGGAAATTTAAAACCAACATTTTTTGCTGATAAGACTGGTAATAAAGCACCTAAAGTTGAAGTAACTAAAATAACAAAAACTGATGAAATTCTAGCACCCATATAAAGTCCATTGTATTCATTGTCTGTTTCACAAACAGCTCTTTTCACCACATCCATTTTGATTTATATTTACGGAACGGATTTGTTAATGATTTTATAGTGAAAAGTTTTAACGGCATTTCTCACTATAACCTCAAAGGTAGAAAAACGATCGAGAGAAGAGAAAAGGAAATTTTAGGAGGTATGGGGGGAGTTTATATGAATCTGGGGAAAGATGCTAGGTATATGAGAGTGAAGAGGGGCAATCAGTTGTAGACTTCGAGGTGCCAAGATCTTGACTAGATCTTGGCTAGTTTGACAGCCAAGATGTCAAGCCGTATTAATTGTTGCGAACCCAAATCGACCCTGATAGTTGCGACAGTGTTATATACAGGTTAGACACTATTTAACTACTTTTCAGATGGTGAGGCTCTAAGTGGGCTAATATTATAGATTGTGTGAATGGTTATGGTAGGGAGTTGTCCTGGATATGTTTGGTATGATTTGTGTTGTTCTTAATGTTATTTCAAAACAAATATTCAAAATATTGTCAAGGCTGCAAAAAACACAAATAATACTTTAATTAATGTCTTATGATACGCAAAACCTTAGCCAATCTCCGAGTTTAACTCTGATCGCCTCGAATAATAACCACTACAAAGTCACACCATCAAAAGAGTCAAGAGAGGTTTTATGGTTTATTAGTAATACATCGTAATTCAGTCTCTAGCCACTAGGTAACGAAACGAGCCTTGGGGGATTGTAACATGAAAATTTGTTATGTTACATTTCGTATGATCTTCTGTGAATTTCGTCTCTTTGTCTATAATAACTCCGACGTCAAAATCATATGTACAAATAAACTTTGCAATCTTATACTTTAAACCTTAATTCAAGATTTGGTCTACTTCTATAATAAATATGTATTTAATCTATCTATAACCTATTGACACCAGTCAATCCTTCCCACTCTGACCTTTCTAACCTCTAAAATTTACACCATTTCATTCCTACTGAACAGTATCTTGCCCATAACCAAAAGACAATTGCTGCAACAGATAACCCTCCTTCATAAAGTACAAAATTTCTATAATCTACCAAGTGTCTTTCACCTAAGACCAACGATGCAAAATACATTCCTAGAATTGTAAGGAATGCTAATACAAAATAAATAGTTCCATAAACCTTTCCAAACCTATCAACACTACAAATTTGAGAAGTAGTTGCAGGAATTAATGAAATACTGGCTGATGTACTTATACCAAAAAGTACCGCAAATGCAAACAAAATTCCTGTACTTCCCTTAGCAGGTAACCAAACACCAAATACCACTATGGTGGTTAATATAGACATTACTATCATTACATTAAATCTTCCATATTTATCTGCTAATACCCCACTAAGTAATCTTGAAGGTATTCCACATACGTTCACTATTGTAATCAAAAGGTAAGAATTTGAATTGGACACTCCATGATCTAATCCATATGAAGTCAAATATGTAAGAGAAGAAATAGAAATAATCTCTGCACAAAATACAGCTAATGATAATGAAATAAATCTGAAATCTTTTGCAACACTCAAATCAAGAGCCCCTTTGAAATAAAGTCCAACAGCTTTTAATGCAGACACCTTTTCCTTCTCTTGAGGAATTTCTATCTCATCTCCTTTTGGTTCATATTTTCTTTCTTTTATGAATACAATTGCTACACCCATACATCCTAAACAGATAAATGCCATAACTCTCATGGCCCATTTGAACCCAACTTGTTGATATAGGTTTTGTAACATGACTGCAAACACTGAACTACCAATCAAACCACCGATTGTAGCGATTGAACATGCAAGAGCTCTTTTCCTTAAGAACCAATGTGATAAAACCCCAATTAATGGTACCATACCAAGGGAAGTTCCTATTGCGGTGACGATACCAAAACTTAAAACAAAATGTGATAATTCAGTACTTTCAGCTGTTGTAAATAATCCTACTGCCATAAATACTGTTGCAGCTACTAACATTTTCCTGGCACCAAATTTATCAAACAATTCACCAAAAAATACTCCACCAAAGTACATCAAACCAAGATGTAATGTGAATACCCAAGAGACAGAAGTGTCCTTAACTTCTTTTAATTGATGAGATGTAACATACGACTCAATTGCACCCAAAGAATTGGCAATTCCGAAATCAATAATTAGCCCTAAAAATGACCCAAAAAGTGTAAGATATGCTTCTTTACCACCATCTGGGAATTGATCAGTATCCTTTTCAGAACTATACATTATTTCATAACTTTTTTCATCAATTTCGGCTTTATCCTTGCGCTTTTTGACACCTTCTTGATCATATAAAGTGAACCCATCAGCAAAAGCTTCCTCTATTCCAGGCTGACCTCTTGGGGATTGAGCCTGATGTCTTGGTGAATTCACCATGGTTTCAGTAGGGGAAATAATATCCAAATCTGACATATTGTAAGTATACCTTAATAAAAAAAAATTTGCAGTCGATTCACCCAATGCGATAAAAGCGCAAATCCCACGCATTAGGACTACGCACTACAAACACGGCCCGCAACCACCAAAAGTTAAAGTTTAATATTCAAGGCGATAATAATGAGTGATAGTGAAGTCAATGAAGTAGAAGAACCACAAGTTGATAATCAAGAGTTGAGTAAGGAAGAAAGGTTAGAAGCCGCTAGAAAAAAATATGAAGAATTGAAGAAAAAGAAGAAGAAATCAAAGAAGAAATCAAAGAAGAAGGAAGAAAAGGAAGAGGGGACAGAGGCTAATGAAGGGGTAGATAAGGATGAAACTGACGACATAGATAAGGGCGAGGGAGAGCAATTAGAGGAGGATAAAGCCACTGAGGTAGAAGGAGAAGGAGAGGTGGAGGTAAAGGGAGCAGAACCTGAGATAGAGAAGGAGACAGAAACCCAAGAGGAAGTAGCCCAAGAGGCAGAAGCCCAAGAGGCAGAAACCCAAGAGGCAAAAACCCAAGAGGTAGGAACCCCAAAGGAAGTGACCCAGGAGGTAGAAACCCAAGGACAAGAGGCAGCAGCTGCAGAAAAAGCCCCTGTTGTAGAGAAAGTGGATCCAGAACCAGAGGTCAAACCAGTGGAAACAACACCAACAGCTCCAGTCCAATCTTCAACCCAATCTAAATACACCCCCAAAACACCCGAACCTTCTTCATCGTCACCTACCATCTCTTCCCTTCAAGAAATCATTGCCCAACATGAAAAAACCATCAAAAACTTACGTAATGAAAACACCGATTTAAAACTCGAAAAGATGGACATGAAAGACAGAATTTCCCAACTTGAAGCTCAACTCAATGGACTTGATACCACCGTCTCATCACCAAAGAAACTTGCACCTGCTAAACCAATTATCACTAAAAATGAATACGCCGAAATTTCACAAGATTTTGGAGAATTTTCTAACACAGACTTTAGAGAAAGACTTCTTGTTTGGAAAGACTGGCAAGTTGATATGACCAATTGGAATAGTAGTTATTCTACTGAAAAAGTATACTTTTAAATATCTATTATCTATATACACGATTATCTAACACGACATAAAACAGTACCACCTAAATTTTTCTTTGCGGCCTCTTGTAATTCCATAATTTCATTATCTACAGTCTTAACAAATATACATTCTGAAGGTTGTAAAGGTTGAATAAAACTTACTGGTATACCAGAAGCTAAAGCTTTTATTTCAGTTGATGAAAAATTGACTTTTCTATTTGGTTTTGAAATCAAAGAGAAATCTCTTATTACTGATTGGTTGTTGTGATATTTCAATCCTAACCATAGTTTTCTACTTGAAATATTATCAGGAGTAACAGGTGTTGGAACTTTATCAGGACCTGCAACTGAACCTCTTTGAACTGATGATATAAATCCCTCTTTATATAATAAAAATGCAATTTTTAAATGTAAACGACTATATGGAATAGAAGTAGTAGCTAAGTTGATCTTAGTTACATTCTTTAAATGGGCTGTTAAATTAGCCAAATGAACTAATGACATGGTGATATTGAAAAATTTGACTGAAAAATTGATTCTCAAAAAGTTTCGCATTTACCACCGGTGATGTTCAGAATTGGTACCAGATCCAGATGGACTAATATAGTTCAAAACATTCATGTTAGAACATATGCTAAAGGTCCTACTCCAAAATATGCTACTAAGAAATCAGAACCAAGGATTAGATATTTAGCTTATATGTTTGTACTTTCCTCAGTGGTTGTATTTTTTGGTGGTAGAATAGTTGATAGGAAAAGAGTCAAGACAAGTTTTTCAAGTGAACAAGAAATGCAAGAGTATGAAAGAGCTACAGGTATCAGAAGAAGAACTCGTTTGATCACTGACGCTAATGCTGAAAAGTATAAATTCTATTCTATACCTTTCACAAGTGATGAGAAATTGGTTGAAAATTTTAAGGAAAAATTAGGACCAACCAAAATTAAAGTTATTGATCCAGAGGAATTGATTGAACAAGAACGTAATGATGACTCTAGAAGGTATTCCGCCTTATTGAATGATTTAAAAGCAAAAAACCAATCATTCCCAACAGGTTTAATAACTGCATTAGTTAAAAATGAGATCTCTTTTTATATGAACACTTCTCAAGGTATCTATGATACCAATTTCTTACTTAAGAACTATCCTAGAGATACAAATGAGGCTTCTAAGTTTGAAACTGATATTGGTAGTATCGAGAAGGTTATGGGATACAAATCTGATTATACTGAGAAAGTATCTGAAAAGCTTTCCTCTAAGGAAGTTAGAAACATTCATAATGTTGTTTCATATTTTGAAACAGTTGGGAAAACTGAAATTATCGATGATGTAAATAGTCTGTAAATAGAAATGGTAATGACGGGAATACACCGACTATTGTAGACACTACTTCTGTTTATTGTAATTCTACAGTTTATTGCACTCTACTTCCTACTTTCTCTTCCCCTTCCCTGTCTCATTTGATCGTATTCACTGTCCTTCGCCTATTGGGTGCAAAAAAAGCACGGGATTAGCAACCTCACAAACAAACAAACGGCAAACTTAAGATCCAAGAATAGCACAGACTTGCCGTCAAGATTCTGGTCTTTCAAGTGTACGGCTCCTTTGTTGTATTGAGTGTACTAAATACATTCTCTGTTATCTATTCTGCCGTCTATACTCTGCCGTCTATTCTTTGGTGCCTCTCTAACCAATAGCCTATGGCACCAGGGAACACTATGCTTTTGGTCCTCACACACATTAATCTGAGATCCATCGTTCCTATTATATGGCCCCACACCCTTGACCAAGATCTAAATTTTACACGATTACTACTCGTGTGACCTTCCCCCTTGAGTCTTGTGACCTCTGCCATTCGGTCTTGTGACTTTTGCCGGAGATGTTACTTTTTAGTTAAAAATAGAATAAATTTCATACATGCAGTAATACCAAGAAATACTACAATAGAAGCATATACGCACTGGTGCTCCAGGAACTTGCCCGATACCTACATACGAATCTATAAAGAAATTCAAAAGTCATTGTCTCAAATAATATATAATAAGGTTACTTTCCCTTAGTATTCGTTTATTAATTATGAAGTTTGCAACCGTTCTTATTAGTGCTCTCGCTTTAGTATCAAGTACTCCAATTAAAAGAGATGATAAAGTTTATGTCATCGGTAAGTTTTACTCTGTCTGCTCAGAAAAAGAATCAAAGTATTTGAGTTATTATGAATATGATGATTCAGAATATTACCCTGTTGAACTTAGTTCTCAATCTAAAAGCTTTGAATTAGTAAATGATACCTTATATCATAACGATCACTATATGGTTGTTACTACTGCTGGTTGGACTAAATGGGCTAATGTAACTGAAGATGGTGAACATGAAGTCAAGGTTCAAGACAAGTATTTATCAGTCAATAATGCTACAGATGGTTGGTACATTTGTGATGATCAATATGGTAATGAGCCATCTTTAGACTTCTACCCTGAAGGTACTCTTAATTATTATTGTATTCCAGTTAAACCATTTTATGAAGTTGCTTAGTCTGGCTACAAGTGTTTTATAGTTTGTATTTTGAATTGCATATAACAAGTTGTTCGGGTTTAAAATTTCTTTTGTCTCGTTTCTATTGTTTCTATTGTCTTGTGCATATGTGTGATAGAGACGAGTTTGGGTCGATGACTCGATGAGCCCGTGCAGATTTACATGCAGATAAGAGTGGAATTGAATGGAATTTCTGCTATCGTACAGGAAACTGACCCTTTCCTAACCCCCCTCATCTCCTCTTTCTTCACTCACCCTGGACTTCATCTCTTCTCCTTTACTCACCCTGGACTTCATCTCTTCTCCTTTACTCACCCTTGGACTTCATCTCTTCTCCTTTACTCACCCCCTTGAAAACATCCTCTGGCACACAAAATCGTATCCCAACATTCTCTGCAAAGATCTTATCACTATCCAGAAAATCACCTGGCCTTCCAGCGGCATCACCAACAAAAAAACTACTTTCAAGGTCTACCTTACAATTCTTTTCTAGTTGTTTCCACATCCCTATTTGAGGCTTTCTCATGAACAAGTGTTCCTCTTCAGAAGATTGAACCTTCTTTCCCGCAGGTTTCTTAGGTGATGCAAAGACTAATGGTTGGAAATCTTCAATATCTTTTCTGATACGAGCGACGATTTGATTTAAACGTTCTTTAAAATTGGTGTATGATTTAGAATCTTTTTGGGCAATAGACACTCCCCCTTGATTAGTGAAGATCACTATAGTATACCCTTGTTGTATTAACAGTTTTAATTTTGGAATCACCAGGTGATCACAGAAAAGTTTCCAATCGCTTGGACCACGAGCGAACTTGAGAGTACCTGACCTGGTTGTTATTAAAGTCCCATCTAAGTCGAAACTAGCAATTTTCACTGGTGAAGAAGGTTGAAAGTCCAATGGAATATTAGAAATAAGATGAGTACCTTTAGTGGTCCAATTTTTTGAAAAAGCTGCTGAGCTCTGGAAGGATCTAGCAGGGGATTTCGGAGAAGACTTGATGGTTTTTTGAATGTCATTTGACCTCATAAGGCTGAAAATATCACGTCCTTTTCGATTCATTCTGATAAGATGTGAAAAATCAAATCGCGGAGATATTATTTTTCACCATGTCAGAAGAGACAAAGGATGAAAAGGTGTCTAAAGATCAATATGGTAGAAAAACTTGGGATGTAGATGCATATGCCAAAAAATCCAACAAGAAAAAGGGACCGGAACCACGTGAAATCAAAGATCAAATTACCTCAGACAAATCTTCTAATCACTTAGCTCACAGACAGAAACTATTGAATAGTCTGATAAATGCAATAAATAAGCATACGGTGATAAATCCGAACAACACACAAGTAGGAGGAAAGAATAAACGGTTTGGATTTGTGTGTCCTATCTGTGATTATTCATATAGAGATAACATGGCACTTATTGATCATTTCAATTCTCCACAGCATATTCAAAGGGCCACTGCAAAATTCACTAAGACATCAGAAGATGATGACCAGGAATTGCTTGAAGGTGGAATACGACATGCTACATTACAAGAAGTAGAAAGTACCTTGAATGACTTACTAAAGAAGAGTCTTGAAACAGGACTGGCAAAGGCTAGTATGAGTATGAGGATCGAGGCAAGGAAGAAGTTAGAGGAGAAGAGAGCAGAAAAGAAGAGGGCCAAGAGGAGAAAGAAGAACAGAAAAAATGGAGATGAATCAGGACAAGTCTCTTGAGTTACTTAAACTAGGAACAGTGCTGTTCAGTTTTGCAACAATCACTCAAGACAGGCCCTCTATGCTTATATGCACTCCAAGTTGGTGCCAGGTATGGAAATTAACAAATTATGTAGAATAAAAAATAATAAAAAAAATTTGTATTTTTCGAATTTTGAAAAGACAAGCCTATCCAAAATCCCATTTTCAAACACTTTTGTTAGACAACCAATACCTTAATCTCTCTGTAAACATCTCTCTTCACACCAATCTCACTCTTTTACCGTGTTAAAATTTGCGCGTCATATCTATACTTACCTTACTCTGATCAGCACCCTTCAATACTATTATAGATTGGGTGGATAGGTCTTACATGTCGTCAAATATTATATCCAGTATCACATCCCCAGCCAGGCGAAACCTCATCAGTTCATTCGTTAACACCTCATCAAAACTAACCGTACCACAAAGAATTAACTCAAATAACGTGACAAAGTCTATGTATCAGCCACAGACTAAAGCTTGGGATGAATTATCATTTGGAAGTATCTCTTTTTCACTGCAGGAGATATTGGGGAATAGTCAGAAGAAGCCAGAAGTAACTGGAACAGGTACGGTAGAGGTAATGAAGAATGAATCACCTGAGAGTAGTGATCCTTGGCTGAATGATGATGATTTTATGGATGCAATCCTGATAGAAAATATTAAGCCCGAGATAAAGAATGAAATGGAGACGAATCAAGTCTCTACGAATGATTTAGATTTCGATGATAGTTTCACGTTTGGTGAAGAGTTTAGTCAGAGGTTAATGGATAATATTAGAAAGAGGAAAAGTCCAGAGAAGGAAGATCTTCCGCTTGAAAAGAGTCCACAAAAGGAAAATATTTCTCTTGAAAAGAGTCCACAAAAGGAAAACATTTTTCTTGAAAAGAGTCCACAAAAGGGTAGTCCTAAGATGCAACAGCTAGATACCCAAGGAGCAGGGTCAATAGATTCTTGGAGCTCAATAGAATTGGGGAGTTTGAAGAAAGTGGTAAAGATGCAAGAAGACCGAAAAGAACATGAGGTGGAACTGAGTCCTTTAAGGTTTGGTCCGGATCCAGTAGCTCAAAGTCCAACGAATCTGAACTCAAGAACAAACATACGAGAGTTATCGACTCCCCCAAAGAAAGAATTCCCAAAATTCGCTTCAAAGTACTTCAAAACACCACCAAAAACAACCATCTCTTTTAGTCCACCTGTATCACCTATAAGAGTTCTGCCACAAAACCAATCAACTCAAAACCATGCTGCAGGATTTAGTGGCTCACCATTTTCTAAACGACCTCTTTCTCCCAAACCCCAATTACCACGGAAAATACCCACAAGAAATTACTCTACTAATCACACAATCCTTTTACAAACTCAAGCACCTGAAAAGGAAATCCTTCGACCCGTAAAATCTGTTAAGCCACTCGTACTCTCTTCAGAACAAGAGTATATTCTAGACCTTGCTAAATCAGGTATGTCATTATTTTATACTGGATCAGCAGGTACAGGGAAATCAGTTCTTTTACGTACAATTATTAAAACTCTTCGAGAATTACATGGTAAAGCAGAAGTCGCTGTGACAGCATCAACAGGTCTTGCAGCATGTAATATTGGCGGTGTAACACTTCATAGTTTTTCAGGAGTTGGATTAGGTCAAGGTACAGCAGAATCACTTGTTAAAAAAGTCCGAAAAAATAGAAAAGCAAGTGCAAAATGGAGAGAAATTAAAGTACTTATTATTGACGAAATCTCTATGATTGACGGGGCGTTGTTTGATAAACTTGATCTAATTGCTAAAAAGATCCGTAGAAATAGTCGACCATTTGGAGGTATCCAAGTAATTGTTTGTGGAGATTTTTATCAATTACCACCAGTTGTTAAATCTACAAACATTGATGGTACCGATATAAAAGTAAGAGAAGACGCAGTATTTGCATTTGAAAGTTCAGCATGGAAAGAAGCAATGGAAAAAACTTTTGTACTTAAGGAAGTATTCAGACAAAAAGGTGATCAAACATTTATCGATATGTTAAATAATATGAGAGGTGGAATGGTTACTGATGAAGATAATCTTGAGTTCAAAAGGTTATCTAGAAAGTTAGATAATATTGGAGGAATCGAACCGGCACAGTTATTTTGTACAAGATATGAAGTAGAACAAGCTAATAATCATAGACTAAGTCTTTTAAAAGGACAGTCTATACTTTATAAAGCCATGGATTCTGGTTCTTTACCTTATGAACAAAGACAAAGTGCATTAAATAATTTTTTAACACCTGCTAATCTTTTTTTAAAAAAAGGAGCTCAAGTAATGTGTATAAAGAATTTTGATGAAACATTAGTCAATGGATCTTTAGGTCAAGTTATAGATTTTATGGATAGAGATACTTATATGTGTTATCAAACTATTCAAGATTTCCCTGAAGCAAGTTTTGAAGAAGTTGAAAAAAAAGTATTAGAAGCTAAAAAGAAAAGTGATAAAAAAGAAGAAATAGAACTTGAAACTAATACAAAACCAGATCATTTATCAGATTCAATTTTTGATTTCTTGGAAGAAATTTCTGATGATGATACAGATTTATCAGAATTAGGTATAGCTCATAAAGTAAATGTTCAAAGAAAGAAAGAAATGATTCAAAATTTATATAATTCTTCTACTAAAACAAAATATCCTCTTGTAAGATTTTTATTACCTGATAAAAACCACAGAACTATACTTGTAGAGCCTGAACAATGGACTATAGAAGATGATAACATGAATATTCTAGCTAAAAGAGTTCAAATGCCTTTAATACTTGCTTGGTCATTATCTATACATAAGTCTCAAGGTCAAACTTTACAACATGTTCAAGTTGATTTAAAAAGAGTCTTTGAAAATGGTCAAGCATATGTTGCATTATCAAGGGCTGTTTCACGTGAAGGGTTACAAGTATTAAATTTTGATAGGCATAAAGTTAAGACTCATCCTAAAGTTAGACACTTCTATGCTACTTTAGAAACTGCTGATGATTTAAGAAAAAGAGGTCAACAAAGATTAAATTTTAAGCCTATGATAGGTAGAGAAAGATATGTTGATTAATGTAAGATATGTTTTATACAGGTATGTAGTGTGATGATAAAAGCTTAAAGCTTATGTAAAATATTTTATAGAAAATATAATTCGAGAATAAACTTTGGAAAGTGCAGGAGATAATCTGGATGATAAGAAAGAGGTCCGAGTTGGGTAGGGTCGAAGTTGGATAGGGTCGGGATTAGACAAGGTCGGCGTTGGGCAGGGTCAGAGTTGGACAGGGTCAGAGTTGGGCAGGGTCAGGGTCGGGCCCGAGTCAAGGGCTTGTACCTGCATTAAGTCGACTTTATGAGGATCCTTGGTTTTGGTTAGGGTTAGAGTTCATTGAAATGGGTGTAGGTTAGCATAGGACTGGGGGAGGGCCCGTGGGGTGTTTAGAAAAAAGTGGAAGAGTTTGGAGTGATGTGGAAGAGTGTAGGGAGGTGTAGCGAGTGTAGGGTGGTATCAGATCAAGGATTTCTGAATCATGGCTTTAGTGTCCCAAGGCTCATGAGACCGAAGGTCAACGTGCATGGGGAAGGTAATAACGAGTGAAAAAGCAAGTCTAGAATATTTAGAGTTAAGGTAAATCAAACAACTTAAGTATACAAGCTAATTATAACTCGGAGATACTTCTTTATATAGACAATAGGCACAGTTCTTTACCGTACACTACATCCCCTCTTATACGCGTATACACTGACGTAGGCCCTATCGCACGAGTCCGAAAAGATACCGGAGTTTTAAAACAGTGAAATGAATCTAACATCAAGGGTAATAACTGGTTAATTCATCCTTATCATCATATTGTCTCTCCCCATCCCCCACCCCTTTATCTCACCTGTAAATGCCCCTCCCTATCTTGTCCCTATCACCCTCTTCTCATGGATTCGCACGAAAAAAACTGTTCCAATTGTTATTCAATTGTTGTCAAGTTAGTTTTCTTTAGTTTAATATGGCACCTGATAGATTACCAAGAGCCACTCTTGAACAAAAGATTCAAATTCTTGATTTCTATCACCAATCTAATCGACCTCAACTGGAAACTGTTGATAGATATAAAGATCAATTATCAATTTCAACATCATCATTTAGTGAATGGCTCAAAAATGAAAGAGAATTAAGATCAAGACTTCAAGATTCAAACACGGACTTTAATAAACAAAGTAGAAGAAAGGTCAAGTTCAAGTATGAAAAGATTAATAGAGCAATGGATTTATTAGTTCAAGAAAAACTTGAAAGAGGTGAAAATATTAATGAGCCAATTTTAAGAGAACATTGGTCAATTTATGCCCATCAATATGGTGTTGATGATCCAAAGAGATTAGTTGGATTTAGCCATGGTTGGTTACTGCAATTTAAGAAAAGACATGGATTAAATAAGAAAAGAATGAGTGGAGGTACGGAAAAATCTCCAACTTCAAATCTGTCGAATGTTACATCAACAAGAAGATCAAATCCAACAACTCTGGCCCCTACCAATGGAGAAGTATTTGACCAATCTTTTGATACAAATTCTAATACAAATGATCATGGTCATGAAGATGATGATCATTCAAATAATGACTTTAATAATACTCCTCAACCAACTACTTATGATTTAATTAATCAACATCAATCAAACCCTTCAAATCAATTCAGACAACAACAACAACCTTCTCAACCTCAAAATCAACCAAATTCTATTGGGTTTGGTAATCATTTAAATTTTTCAAATTATCAAATGTATCCAACCACGCTGGTACTGCTGCTGCTGCAAGGTCCAATGAATGGTAATAATTTACCTTTTGATTATCCTGATCAATTCAGAAGTCAATATAAGGATGTACAATCTTCTAGAGCTCAACAAGCTCAAGCTCAAGTACAAGCTCAAGTACAAGCTCAAGTACAGGCACAAGCCCAAGCCCAAGCTCAGGCACAAGCTCAGGCACAAGCTCAGGCGCAAGCTCAAGCACAAGCTCAAGTATCTCATAAAACTCCTCTTAGAAGTAATGGGCGTGATGATTTCGCTTCAAGTATTAATGGGTCAGATATAGAAAGATTTATTTATATGTTTGCCGATAGATATTTTCATGAAAACTCAAATGAATATCCACAAACCATGAAGATCTTTCAAGAGTTCAAAACAACCTTTTTAAATGAAAGAATTCAAAATATGAGAAATTCAAATCAACCTTCACAATCACAACCTCCACAGTCACAATCACAATCACAACCCCCACAACCACAATCATCGAATCATCTTCAACAACTTGTTGGAATGAATCGACCCACTCAAAATCCTATATCTAATATTGATGAATTTTTTCTCAGACCTGGAGGTCTTCCACAAGCATCTAATCAATCTCATGATCAAGAGGATAGAGTCTTATCTAATGGGAAAGGTTGGAAGAAGTAGTAATGTATATGTAGTATTGTAATATAAGAAAGTTATGTAAGGAAGCTGTAGGAAGATGTAGAGAAGAATCTGTAGAAGCATAGAATCTGTAGAGAAGAATATTGCATTAAATTTAAACTTTGATTATGTAATCCGTTTTTGTCATATACTTATGTAATCTAATGTATCAAAATATACTATATTAGGAAGTTGGCGATGACCTGCATATTACTTGTCAATGTCTGATAAGACCAATCAACGAATTTTGAAATTAAGTGTTCAAGATGGTCTCTGTCTTAGTTATCGGAATGGGTGGAGTAGGTACCGTTGGTGCCTACTCTTTAGATAGAAATGATGTAAAGGTGACAGCAGTTTTAAGGTCAGATTACTCAATTGTATCAGAAAAAGGTTATAAAATTAAATATATGACAAAAGATCAAGAATTCAAATCTATTGATTATACACCTACAAACTTGGCAAAAGATCTCGAAGATGCTGTTCAATATGGTCCGTTTGATTATATTGTTATCAGTACAAAAATCATTCCAAAACCTTCAGGTAATGTATGGGATGATGTCTATGATCTTAGATCAAAGCTCCTTCATTCAAACAGTAGCATTGTACTTATTCAAAACGGAATTGATATCCAAAAGTACTGGAGCAAATTTGATGGGGTAACAATTATTAGTGGTGTTAGTTATATCAGTTCTATTAATACTAAAGGAAGTATTGAAATGTCAGCACAAGATGAGGTTTTATTCGGGCCATTTGAAGGAAGTCAAGATCCAAAAGTTGTTGAAAAAGTTGAAAAGTTTATTTCTATTTATTCCAATGGATTAAATGATGCTTCTTTAGATGAGAATGTTCATTTCACAAGATTCAAAAAACTTCTCTATAATGCTACTTTCAACACTGTCTGTTGTTTAACTGATAGTGACGTTGCCAAGGTTTATAAGTCTGGTATTATCTATGAATTAATTGAACCATTAATGAAAGAAGTCCAACTTATCAGTAATGAAGAATTAAAGAAAATTGGTCTGAAAAAATTAATTGAAGATTCAAATGTTAGTGGTATGATTAAACTTACCGAAGAAATGGATGTACCATTCGATTATCAACCATCGATGTTGGTTGATTTCAGAAATAATAGACCAATTGAATTAGAGACTATCTTGGGTAACTTAATCAAGATTTATAGAAAGAATAATCCAGATGGAAAGTCAGAAATCCCTTATTTGGAAGTATTGTATAGTTCCTTGAAAGTGGTTCAATACAAATTGATGTCATAGATTATATAGAAATACATAAACAAGAAAACGAAGTATATTTTGATGTCTCAAAATTATTGCAGCCAAACGTCGGTTCGGGCACGATTATTTCTATCATTATATATTCTAATCATTATATATCCTTACATAGGTATCAAGAGTAAACATACCCCTTGCAGCCAGAAATCTCTTGCTAGATTTCAAGGGATTTATTTTGAAGTATATTTGTTCAGTTTGTCTAATATTTTTTTCCTTCAAAAATTAGCCAATAATCATCATGTCAAAGTCTGAGAATGCCCACTTATCAACATCCCTATTATCAACCATAGATATTGTTCATCTAGTTGTATCTACCATCTATAAACCTCGTTGGGATGCCATCCATCAGCACATCAAACATATTTATTCCCTCTTTTCTATGTCTTTTCTCTTATATCTTATTGGTAAAATCAATCTCAGTAAAGCTTTCTTTCATTCTAGTTATCTCTGATTCTATCTCCACATCTTTACCGATTTCAATAGCAACTTTAGCTATGTTCTTACGTTTGTTATTGGGACAATTACTACAGTTATTACAACTTTCTATGTCAGTACAATGGTCTTTTTTAGCACCATTAGAATTCGGATCCGATGGTTGCAAGTTTTGAGGTTTTAGTACATTTGAATTTTGCATTAATTTTAAGGTAAATTCGTCATTTGCATGTTTGGCATATAAATAGTTTTTTAAGGCCATATTGGTAAATCTTTTTGGGGGTTTTCTTTCAACTTTTCCTGGTTTTGGCATTTTATATGTTTTATGAGTTTTAAAGTGGCTCCACTTTTCTTCTGCATATTGCGAGTTCGGCGTGAGGCACGTAGAAAATGGCCTGATTAATGATTAGTGGAGAAGATAATAAATGGGAAAGATGATAGGTTTAAGTAGGGTAGAAGTTAATATTGATGAATTTGGGGCTCTTTCAACATCACTTTTTTCTTCAAGCTTTTTTAGGACCAATTTTGCTATGGTTTTTGAGGTGTCTCTATGTTGATCCTTAGTCCACGACCTGTATATAAGTTATCTAAGAGGTATCATAACCCTATGTGCATTGTAGATCGTTTCAGGTAGGTAAGTATTACGACTTAGGAAGAGGAAATAAGACATAGAGGAGGGATTATCGATAGTGTGCAATGTAGTGTGGTGTGTAATAGGATCGGGTGTAGGTGTAGATTGTAGAATTTAGTAGAAATTGTAGATTATGGATATGGAGCGATTGGGGAGGATGGTAGAGGCTACACTACCCACTCTACACTACCCACTACATTACCCTCTCTACACAACCCACTCTACACTAACCACTACTCTACACTACCCCTACACTACCCCTACACTACCCCTACACTACCCCCTACACTACCCTCCCTACCCTCTTTCTTCTATCATTTATTCATTATACTTGATTCTGATTATGATGACCAAATCTAATCCCAATAATCAAAATCCCAATTGCTATACTAAAAAATTGATATTTTAACCCATCATCAACAGAACTTTCCTTCTTCTTTTCCTTTAATGAACCAGTTAATAAATATCTAATTTGATTGAATAACCCAACATTTACTTGTTTCTTATATTTCTCTTCCCATTCACAATCATCTATAGAATCTTCAAAAGAAGTATCAGAAATATCACTTAATTCATTAGAAATTAAAAAATTTTGTGACTTAAATTTCTTAAGATTTTTATCATTAGGAACTTCATTCATTTCATAATAATTATTAAGACCATGAGAAAATATTCTTTGATTAAATTTATCATTAAAATTCAAAAATCCATAATCATCAAGATTATCAATATCTTCATCATCATCTTGTGTCATTAGACCCTTTTCTAACATTCCAATTTTATCTTTATTATTATAATTTTTTGATAAAATGGCATTGATACTAACAGATCTAAGAACTCGTTTCTTTTGAATCAATACTTCTTTAGATCTTTCAATCAATTTATCATCACTATATTCAATATCCTTTAAATTTTGACGTGATGATAATTTTTTAATGTTACGTTTTTGTTTTTGTAATTCAAATCCAATGTATGATAATAATTTTTCATTATGAAGTTTAAGAGATTGTAATTCGAATTTAAGTTTCATGATTTCTTGTTTTGTCATATCATTAGTTATTCTACTATTTTCAAAAATAAGACTTGAACGTTTTGAAGAGAATGAGTTACGATCAGAGACTCCATTAAGTTTTTGAAATGTTGATTCATGAGATGCATCTCTGAGGGAATCTTCTGGTTGTTCTTCAATCCCCAAATTCTTTGTTGGTACAGATGTACTTCTTTGTTCATTTCTTTCCATTTCAAACTCTACCTTAATTGGTACAATATCATGACTACTATATCTATTATGATTTGGTCTTGAAATACTATACCTATTCTGTTTTGGAGAATCAAAATCTTGAGATGCTAATTTTAATGGTGATAAAATAAATTCATTTTGAAAATCAGTTGGTAAACTTTGACGTTTAACTTTGGAATTTGGATCTGGTGATGGTGGGAATTGGAAATTCTTGGTTTGAATAAGAGATGGTACTCTACCAGAAAGTGGACCGGGACCCATTGAACTACGATTACTTGAAGGTTCCTGTTTAGGTGTTTCCATTGGTAATTCGAATGTTTCTTTTAATGGTGATGATTGATTATCTATATCAGGAGAAAAACTACTATCCTGACTATCATATTCATGATCTGATTCTTCATTCAAGTTAGATGTATGGTTGGTATAGTTATAAGTAATATCATGGATTACACTATTTGAATCACCGAAATCAAATGATCCATAATATTCAGGTTCAGTATCAACTTTTGTACCTACTTCACTTTCTTCGGACCTCAACTTGTCGTTCTCTCTAGTTAATTGACCAATTTGATCCAACAACAAAATCTTGGAATTCTGTTCAATTTCAAAATTGGATTTTAATACCTTAAAATCTTTAAGTAGTTTATTATACTTCTCATCATTATCATTACTTGTATGACTTTCTATATGATTGAATTCTAAGTTCTTATAGTACTCTATTTCGTTATTCAAATTCATGAATTTTAATTGATAATCTTCAATCATCTCTTTATAATAAAGGACTTCCTTTTCCATTGATTCTTTTGTTTTACTGAATTCTTGTTTTACATGGCTTAGAAACTTTTCATAACTTGAAATTTGGGCCAATTGGTTATTGATGGTTTTATTTTTTATGAGTAATTCTTGCTCTATTTGATTTAATTCTAATACTGTATTATTATGTTTTATAAGAAGGTCAGAATATTGACGTTCAAGTAGACTGCCGGGGCTTTTTGTTTTCTTATCCATTTTTATTGGGGGTAATAAAGGTAATGAGTTCTGAGAACTTTTATTACTTAAGCTTTTGAAGCTATTTTTATTGGATAAGGGTTTAGGTGATAATGGCGGTAGACTTTGTTGGCGTAAGTTTTCAATATCGTCGTGGTAGATATTCATGGGTGGGTGATAAGGTGTTCTGAGGTGTTCTGAAGGTGTTTCTGTGAACGGTGTTTCTGTGTTTGGGTATTCTTTGTTGTGGTTTCTTTCTTCTCTTCTTCTCTTTCTTCCTTCTTCTGTTTCACTCTTTTCTATTTCAGTCGCCTTGTCTCTTATCTACTGCTCAATTTCTCTTGAGCTTATGCTATGTTAAATGAATGTGGGTGGTTTAATAAATAATAGTAGTTAAAAAACTGGAATGTTTTGAGTTGATTCGCAGTTCGCATTGTTTACGTTTTGAGGTTTTTGAGATAGCCGAGATGGGAAGGATGGGTTAATTGTGATAGAGATGAGATTAGAACAAAGACCTCAGACAATAGACGTTGGGGAATGGTGGGTATTTGTTAATTCGTTTTATTCCGACAAATTTATTGGAATTTGGTATGTTTTAGTGAATCACGTGTAGTGGTCTTGATTCTGATCACATGATCTAAGATCTTGGTAAGTACACGGATTATAATTCGGATTTAGGACCAACTGTCAAGTGCTTTAGCTTTAGCTTCTAGTAATATCTATCTGAAGATTAGTTTTATTCATTCTCTTAAGTCTGCCCTGGACTGAAAATCTTCGATTACTCTTCGAACGTTTATTCAAATTCTCTCCTATCGTTTATTCGTATGTACCGTGCGTCACCTGGTGATGTACTTACACCTGCTGTACATCATCAATAAGCCTATATCACCTTACATCTAATGCACATGTGGTTTCTGTGCCTCTTGATTTTATCAATAGCCAGTAACATACTCAATCCACTCGATCTTCTAGTTTAAAGTACCCCAATTCATCTTTCCATGATATTCGTAAATTAATGATTTCTCGAATCTTCCATAATAAACTTGTGAATACGGGAACCACCATATTACTTGATTAATAATATTGCTTTCATTCTTCTATATATTAAGGTAGACACCAATATTATACTGGAACTGCTTTAGACCTTGCATACCGTTTTCCCTGGGCTCACAATCTTGTGCTTGTACTTGAAAGAGAACGTATATTAAACCTATGAATGACTTCTCTCTGTGATACATGGTCGTTCCTCCAGTATATCAAATATATATAATCAGATGTACTCTCACCGCCATAGAAAGCAATGGGAATTGCAATTACTCTAATTTTGGATGCATGAGCGTAAGTAGTGCTTTTATTTCAAAGCTTTCAGCTCTTCTAAATCATGTACAGTAAACTATCCACAGGGCCTTTGAATAAGATCTCATATATGTACAGATGGTCTTTTTCAGAAATGTTTTACTGACTTACTCATGATAATGAGGAATGTATAATATGATTATTCGAGTTCATTAGGTGCTTCACTTATACTTCCCCTTTCCTATTGTCATCAGAATCGTCCCACTAAGGCATTGTCATGCACAATTATATCTAGACTATTCATACTTATAAAAATCCAACTGTGCTCTTACCTTTGCTAACTCTTCCTTTTTAAAGAGGTGAAGTCACAGATGATCACTCTCAGTGGGAAAAGAGAGTTGTGGTTGTGGTTCTTAATAGAGTAAAGAATAAGGAGGGCAACCTACTTAGTAAATGCTAGTTTCTGTGAGGTTGTTGCGTATATCATACTACATAAGTATCAAATTACACTATCTTCTCCCCTTTATTTTCAATCTTTGAGCTTTAAGGTTTCCCAAAGTATCCTACCAAGTGAACACATCACCTCCTTAAACCAATTGTGCCATGCAGTTAGTATTCACCATGTTTTTTACAGTGTACCATTTGATACCGGTACCGGTGTGGATCATTGACGCAATCATATCACGTGATTGTTATCGGATTTCGGAATCACCCGACTGATAAGATCCAACTGATCGAGATTTTTCACTTTTGTAAAATCTTTATAAAACAAAATTACAATGGTTAAAACTCTTACTGAAGCACAATTCCAACAACAAGTCGTCTTACAATACACTGATGTCATTGGAGAAAAGTTAGGTGGTAAGATTCTTTCATTCAGTGATGAATGGTTTGCAGCAGCAGAAAATTTAATTAAACCAAAAGCTCCAATTAGAGATGCTACAAGATTTACTTACGCAGGTGCTTGGTATGATGGTTGGGAAACCAGAAGACATAATACAGAAGAAGCTGATTATGTTATTTTCAAGATGGGAGTTTCATCAGCTCAATTAATTGGATGTGAAGTTGATACAGCATTTTTTAATGGTAATCATGCCCCACATATTTCTGTTGAAGCATGTACTTTAAGTGATGATTCACAAGTTGAGTCAGCTAAATGGGAACTGATTATTGATAAAGTAGAATGCGGACCATCACAAAGACATTTCTTTGTTAGAGATGAAATTACAAAAGAAACTTATACTCATGTAAGATTAAGAATGTATCCAGATGGAGGAATTGCTAGATTCAGATTATACGGTACCGTCCGTCCAGTCTTACCAAAAGATGCATCAACAGTTTTAGATACTGCATCAGTTAAAAATGGTGGTGTTGCTATTAGAGTCTCTGATCAACATTTTGGTAGTGCTGATAATTTACTTTTACCAGGTAGAGGTCATGATATGTCTGATGGTTGGGAAACCAAAAGATCAAGAGAACCAGGCCATGTTGATTGGGTTATCATCAAACTTGGTGCTGCAACTGATATTCAACAAATTGTCATTGACACTGCTCATTTCAGAGGTAATTTCCCACAAAAAGTTAACCTTAAAGGTATCTCTACTGATGATGAATTAAAACTCGACTTGAATTCTGATTGGAAAGTTTTAGTCGATGATACAAAGACTGGACCTGATGCTGAACATACTTTTGATGTTAAAAGCGGTGACAAATTTACTCATGTATTGCTTACAATTATTCCAGATGGTGGGGTAAAGAGAGTTAAAGTATTAGGAACTATTTAGGGTTTAGGTTTATAAAAGAACATAGCACAAGAATTGTAACAACACTGTCTAGTGTTAGTCTCTCCTCCGCACATCTCATCTCATCTCATCATCATGGACCTCGAGACCCTTTTGAACCAAAGGGTTCCACTAAACTATATTGATTTCCCTATCATTGACCCTTCTGATCAAGCATCACTCATAAACCAACTCTCTTCAATTCCAAATAAATTCTACGTCCAAAAATTCCTCAAAGCTTTCATATCGCATTATGAATCAAATCATCATGAACTTTCTGAAGACATATATGAGCTCTATTGCATACCTGAAATATTGAATGCAAGACCTATAGATTCTGATATCATAACTTACACCATAAATAATCAAAAATACCAGATCCAAGAAACACCAAACGTAATTTCGGGCCAAGGAACCACAGGCCATAGAACATGGGAAGCAGCACTTTTTCTAGCTTCATATTTACCTAAATTAGAATTGAGTGGATCTATTTGTGAACTTGGGGCTGGTACCGGACTTGTAGGTATTGCTGCTGCTAAGGATTCGAGAACTACAGATGTTTTGATAACTGATGGTGATTCAAATCTACTAACCCCAGCACAAAATAATCTCATACTTAACGAGATTCCTGAATCAAAGTATAAGCTCAAACAATTAAGATGGAATGAAGACCAAATTGACACAAGCATAAAGTATGTGGTTGCAGCTGATGTTACTTATGACATTTCTATCCTTCCAGACCTTGTAGCATGTATAAAACTGTTTATAGAAAATGGCTGCAAGACATATATTGCAGCCACTGTGAGGAATCAAGAAACGCTACAAAAATTCGAAGAAACTTTGAAATTGGAAGAACTCAAGTTCGACCTTGTTCATTCGGGTCCTCCTACACATCCTACTATATATTTTAATCCTACTACCCCAAATATAAATATTTATATAATTCAATAAATGCGTGTACTGACCATCTCCAAGTTCATTGGCTGAGAGGCCGCGAAATTTTTGAATCCGATTTTCAACAAACTCAACAAGATGCTTCCAAAATTTGCTACTCCAATGCTTAAACATTTCTGGCCATTCGGTGTCGGAGGTATGTAATATGATTATAGTGGATTGAAGTTTATGGGAAAGAAAAGACCGTGGAAAAACGAACAAAATTTGATGGAAATTTAGAAAAAAATGTAATGAAAATTTTAGACTTGAGAAAAGAAAAGACAAGTCAATTGGCTTTGAAAGTGGGTTCAATGGGAAGGTAGTGATACCAGAGGAACTTTATTCTGGTCTTATGGAATTTCCTTTTCGAATATCACGATTAGGGCATTTCCTGACACTCCTTAGTCCACAAAGAGACTTTCACCACCTCCTCATCCATCTGCCACTTTCTTCGACATAGATCTATGAACAACCTTTACCCACCATCTATTCATTTACCATTTTCCATAAACGAACCCATCCATCTCAACCACAATCCCACAATTCTTACTAACTATTTAGCTGCTGTCACTTACGGATTAATCTGGAAAGCCAGTGAAGCCTCAATGAACTCACCAGAATTCATTAACGATCCAAGACACCCAAGATTTGCCAACGGTGGTAAATTCATCGAATTAGAAAAATAAATAGTCAATAAAATTTGATAAAAGTAAATACTGTAGAATGAGTAGGGGAGTAAGGGGAAGAGAGAGAATTGTAGAAACTGTCATCATCATGGAAAAGTAAAGAATTAGTGTCGTGTTGGGATAGAAAAGTAAGGGTGTGGGTGCTTTAGGTTACATTGTTTCTCCATGTCTCCTGCACTGGTCAATTCGGTTTTCGTAAGTTTAGGCCCCTTTCAGCCAAGTTCAGGTATGTGCTTATAGAGTTAAGGTTGACTTACTTATTGCGCTATTCAGAGACTCTTCTAAATCGAATTTAGTTGAAAAGTTGAACACTTAATCCAACATGGTTTGTCATTTTCATTAACCAGAGACCCACGGATCCACTCCGAAATCAGTGACAATTCAATGACAACTCAATCACTCTTATACAGTAGACCAAACTAAGCATTCGCTTATTTGAAACAAAGGAGATAGGATCAGGGTTCATAGTGAAGAACCTTTTATGCTTTTTGCAAGTTATTAAGAGGCTTCTAATAATATGCAATAGGTGGATAGTTGACTACAGATAGGCAAGATAGAAGTTCTGATGTGCTTGCTTTAGTCTGCTGGCTACCCCAGCCATCTAAAAACCTCATTCAGGAAGATGCAACCTGTACGCCCTATATAAATCCGAGAGCCAGGTGTGTATCTAGAAATAGTTAATATAGAGTTAGGGTATCAAAGTTAAATGGAGGAATATGGGGATATAAGCGCCAGCATACACTTGGTGTATAAGCAGGACAACAGATACAAAGAATACATAGTATATACGGCACACAGTCCCTACACAAGAAAGTAATACACTGTCCGTACACAGTAGAAAGTACGACATAGCACAAGTACGACACATTACACATATATACACTAATTATCCTATCACACCTACTTACCTCTTACCTCTTACCTCTTCCCTTCTCCCACTAAATCCGTCTGAGTCACTCCTGAAAATATTTCAGTTCGCTGGTTATGATACTCGCTTAAACTAGTATTTTCACCCGATTTAGTTATCATATTACGCGTTATACGGTAATAATAAACCTTATCCGATAAAGCAAAGATATAGACTTGCCATTGTTGAATAATTGATTATTGATAATGACAATGCTGGTTACTTGTTATCTAGTCAATAGAATTCTAGAACCTCTCCACAAATTCTACTCTTTTACTACACTACCTTAATTAAAGTTAAAGTTACGAGACAGTAGAAATCAGAGGAACGAATTTTGACGGAATATGAAAGGCTGAACGCAAACCAAAACAAACGGGAGTATAGACAACCTTAACTATACAACCATCGTATTTATCATATGTTATTATAGTACATCGTCTAGAGTCTGATCGCGAACCCAAACCACTGGCCAAGAGTCAAATATCGATCCGGACCATCTGCTAGGCCATCGCCCAGGTCATCATTCAGACCAGAAAAAGACCCACGGTCTTGTCAAAACATGAACCATGCTGGAAGTCTACATTTGTTCATCCTCTACCCCATTTCATCTATCTCCTGTCTGGTCCATGCACCTCATTGCCTTAACTAAAAGGGAAATAATTAACCGCCTTGTTGAATCTATGCGTGCGATCACCAAACTTTAACAATAAGTTTGATGAGTTATACACGTCTAAGTACAAGACCTATCTAAATCAAGACAATTTACTACATAACCTTTAGTTATATATACCGCACAAATACTTTTTGAAAATTTTCTATTAAAAAAAAAAATTTGATCATGGACCTTAAAAGTAGTCCGCAACCAATGAGTCCATATAGTGGAACTGGAACAGAATTTTCTGATGATATAAGTGAAACCTCATCTATTCAAAGTGAATTTGAACCAAATCCAGTTAAAAGATTTTTCAATAGTTTTAAACCTTTTGATTATAGTAAGATTGATTATTTACTTTATCAAGATGATGAAGAAGAAATTGGTAGTGAATACGGACTGGGAGATTTTGGACTGGGAGATCTTGGACTGGGGGAGTTTGATTCACCAGTTAGATCAAATAATACTGGAATTCAACCACAAATGACTCAAGTAACTCAAGGTACCCGTCGTAAAAGAAAACATCCTCAATTTGATTATTCAAGATTAACAGATCTTGAAAGAGCAGCAATTGTTACCTCAACCTCTCCATTATCACGTACTTTAAGATCAAGACATTTACAAATGATTGCCCTTGGTGGTGCAATTGGTACGGGTTTATTCGTTGGTTTAGGTAGTGCTTTAGCAAGTGCTGGACCTTTTGGATTATTAATTGTTTGGTTATTTATTGCTGCAAGTATTTTTGTTACTGCAAGTGCATTATCAGAATTAGCAGTTGCATTCCCAATTTCTGGTGCTTTTGTTACCTTTAATACTCTTTTTGTTGATCAATCTTGGGGTTTTGCAATGGCTTGGAATTATGCTTTACAATGGTTAGTTACTTTCCCATTAGAATTAGTTGCTGCTTCAATTACAATTCAATATTGGGAAAATCCTGTACCTCCTGAAGCTTTTGTAGCCATCTTTTGGGTATTAATTTGTGGTATTAATTTATTTGGAGTAAGAGGATATGGTGAAGCAGAATGTGTTTTTGCAATTATTAAAATTACTGCTATCTTAGGATTTTTAATCCTTTCAGTAATTGTTGTTTCTGGTGGTGCACCTCCAAACCATGAATTCATTGGTGGGAAGAATTGGCACTCACCAGCTGGTGGTATGTTTAATGAATCTGAACCTTTTAAAAATATGTGTTCAGTAATTTTTAATGCAGCTTTTAGTTTTGCAGGGGTTGAACTTTTTGGTTTAGCAGCTGCTGAAAGTGCAAATCCAAAAAAATCAATTCCAAAGGCAAGAAAACAAGTGTTTTGGAGGTTATTATTTTTCTATATTTCATCAGTTATTATGATTGGTTTAATTGTTTCATATAAAAATCCTGCATTATTAGGACAAACATCAACTAATGAAGAAGTTAAACAAAAGGGAGTTGATGCAAATACTTCACCATTTGTCATTGCTATTAAACAAGCAGAAATTCCTGCTGTACCATCGATTTTAAATTCTGTTATTATTATCACCGTTTTATCTGTTGGTAATTCATCAGTTTATGGATCATCTCGTACTTTAGCAGCTTTAGGTGCTTTAAAACAAGGTCCAGAAATTTTAAACTATATCGATAGAAATGGTAGACCAATTGTTGCTTTATGTGTACAATTTGCAATTGGTTTATTAGCATTTTTAGTTGCTTTACCTGGTGATAAAACAACTGAAGTTTTTGATTGGTTATTAGCTATTTCTGGTTTATGTTCTTTATTCACTTGGTGGTCAATTTGTTTAAGTCATATAAGATTTAGAGCTGCTTTTAATCATCAAGCAAGAATCGCTGAAGAAGAATTGGTATTTTCAACAAGTGTAATTGGTTCTTATTTTGGTTGTGTACTTTTAACAATCTTTTTAGGTTTACAATTTTGGGCTGCTTTATTCCCTCCTGGGGTTGGAGGTGCAGATGTTGAAGGATTCTTCAAAACTTATCTTGGTGGTGTAATCGTATTCGTTTGTTATGTTGGTCATAAAATTTATGCTGCTTTCTATTTGGGTATTCCAATAACTAAATTTTATCTTAAAGCTTCAGAAATCGATATTGATACCGGTAGAAGAGAAGTTGATATTGAAGCTTTAAAACAAGAAATTGCTGAAGAAAGACTTGCTTATGAGAAGAAGTCATTCTTGTTTAAAATTTATAATGTGTTTTGTTAGTAATGATTAATGTAAAATGTTTGGGTATATTGTAGACAAGACTCTTAACTGGACTATTTTATTGGACAGGAAGTATTAGTACCAATTGTTCCGAGACCAGATGTGGGTAAAGGGGTATAACTACTCAGGATCTTACCTGTATCGATTCTGGTCCTAAATTCGGACCATACAAAATCAAAGATCTGGGGCATGTATAGGCACTTATTTCGCCATTAACAGAAGTAAGTGAAAAAAACAGATGCCGTTTGATTGTAGTCCGTATATGTACACTCCAACACTCATCTACACTCTACAATCTATTATCTACTATAAATACTCACTGATGTCGTAATTAGACAGAAATCTACATCCGTTCTACCATTCTACCACTACTCTACCTTTTCAAGCTATTCTACCTGATCTGAACATTATACGATCTACTTTTTCTCCCTTCTCGGTTCCCCATCCCTGGCATAATCTCCATTCCTTATGTTCTACCTTTACTAATTTATCGCCTACATTTACCGCCTACATTTACCGCCTCCAATCTCAGCCAAACTACATTCCACTTCACCCAATACACATCATCATTCCCCCATCTCCCATATATCCGACCTACATAATCCTCCACCTTCACCAATCACTTGCAGCCGGCCCCATGGCCCTGAAACCTTGCGCGAATTCCGATCCTGACGATAATTCAACACTAAACTACAACACCATGGATCTTCTTAAAGAAGCAACAAAAAATGTTAATTTATATGACGTCAAAGCTTATGTCCGTAAAGCTCAAAATGGTATGTACTCAAAAGTCTCTTTCCAGTTCTTACTAACTCATTAGTCGCAATGAACCTTACTGAAATGGAAGCAAAAGTTCGTGAAGCTACAAATAATGAACCTTGGGGTGCACCAAGTACTTTAATGGCACAAATTGCTGGAGGTACTTATAACTATAGAGAAAGAGAAGAAATCATCTCATTTGTATTCAGAAGATTCACAGAAAAAGCCGCCAATGAATGGAGACAAATTTATAAATCATTACAATTATTAGACTATTTAATTAGAAATGGTAGTGAAAGAATTATAGATGATGTTAGAGCCAATTTATCATTGATTCAAATGTTGAAGTCCTTCCATTATATTGATTCAAAGGGTAGAGACCAAGGAATCAATGTAAGAAATAGAGCAAAGAATTTAATTGCTTTACTTAATGATGATGGACAAATTAGAACTGAAAGGAAAAAGGCAAGAAACAATCAAAAGAAATTCGGAGGTGTCTCATCTGCTGCTTTTGGTGGAGCAAGCTCAATTACTGGATCTGGTGCTAATGATGAAGATTTTTCAACAAGAGTTTTTGGTGATGGTGGTGTTTATGGTGCAAGATATGGTGATAGTGCTGAAGAATATAATCGTGGCAATGAAGATAATTTCGAAGAATATGAAGTTGCACCTTCTGCTTCTTCTCGTTCAAAATCAAAACCAACTACAAGCTCTTCATCAACAAGTGCTACTGCAAATAAATCTAAACCACAACCTCCACAACCTGAACCTGATTTATTAGCTGATTTAGATTTCCAATCCAGCGGTCCAACTACAAGTCAACCTGCACCTACTGCTGCTGCTCCTGTTGATGATGATGATGATGATGAATTTGACGATTTCCAATCTGCACCTTCTGCTACCCCTTCAGTTTCTACCCCATCTGGTAATCTTAACAATTTATCTAATCTTTACCAATCAAATCCACAACAAAATCTTTTCCAACCACAACCAGCTCAAGCAACACAAACACCAAATTATAATTCTTCTTCATTCGCTGCTCCTTCTGTAAACAAGGTTCAACCAAAAGCAAATAATGATGCCTTTTCTTCATTGTTTTCTTCAGCAAAGACAAAGACTTCGAGCCGAACTCCATCCGGTGCTACCCCAACTCAAACACAAGCTACTTCAAGTCAAAATGATGATTTTTTCGGTGATTTCAGTTCAAGTCAACCTGCTCAACCTGCTCAACCTGCTCAAAGTGCAAGTACAAGTACAAGTGCACCAGCTAAACAAAATAATGGAGAAATTGATTTATTAGACCTTTAAATAGAAATATAGGAGTAAAAGTAATGTAGTGTAGAGAGAATCAGGGGGAAGGGAAAAAAGAGAGAGAGACCAGAGTCCCGGAGACTACAAAACAGCTAATTCTTGTTTCTATTATAAATATGCAATCAAATTCTAAGAACCGGATTTTCGTCTTTTGGAGGAATCATATCAGTTGGAATTTTCTTTCTTAAATCACCTAATTTATCATAATCACCAGATAAAATTCTTGCAACAACTAAATCATCTCTATCTTTAATTTCTCTTGTTGATTTACCTTCATTACTTAAGAAATCTAAAGCCTTTTGAGTATCACCATTAAAGTAACGTTCCATTGCTCTTAATCTTAATTCCTTTTCTGCCCATTCTGGACCTTCTAATTGAGTCTTTTTAACATGTGCAGTATATTTAGAATAAACAAACCAAACTGTTATTGGTAAAACAATTAAAAAATATGGAATTTCCCAACCTTCTGCTTTTGAAGTTTCACGAATAATTTTCCATTTTAATTCTCCAGTAGTTTCATCTTTATAAGGAATTTTATCGATAATTTTACCAGAATCTTTTGTTACAAATTGGAAGTTTTTTAAATCTTGAGTATTATCTTGATAAAGACTGAAGTCTTCTTTTGGGATCCCTGGTAATATATAGTTCCAAGATGAATGGTTTCTTTTATAATATAAATTTTGTAATTCAGCTATTGTTTTAAATTCTTCATCACTTGGAACTCTTGGAGTACCATCTGGGTTTGTATAAATTTTAGTAACTGATGATAAAGAGTCTAATTTGGTTCTGATCTGACGTTCTAATCCAACATCAAATTTACCAACCTTATGTTTAAATAAATTACTTAATGGTAATTTAAATGTGAACTTCATTATGGGTAAGTATTTTTCAGAATCTTTTTATTGGATGAAATTTTTCGCGGACTGAGGTGGAGGAGGTAGAGAAGTAGATGGACCAGTCGATGGTGAGATCACTGGTATAGGGCTCAGGGCCGGGGAAGTCGATGGTGGGATTGGGCTTGGGTATATAGGCTAAACCGATGGATATGGGTTATTCCTCACAGAGAATATAGGTTGGAACCGGTCGATATCATGCTCCAAGGTATATAGTAGTAAGAACGCCATATTCGAATTCAATGGATATAGAACGACCATACCATGAACTCATGAAGAACATGACGACTGCAAATGACACCAACTTCTCCTCTATCCTTTTCTCTTGCCCCTTATTCCTCTCTTCCTCTCTGTCTGTTTTCCCCTTTTGGGTGCAAAATTTCTGGTAAACTACAAGAAGAGCCTTGTTAGAAGATTTTATTGAAACTGATTCTTAATCTGGATCTGGCTACCTCACATATATCATATAATGTATTACTGAAAACTTGATGTTTGTTCACCCCTAGTGCTGTAGGTGTGTGTGTGTGGGTGTGTGGGTGGGTGTGTGGGTGGGTGTGTGTCTGTACGTCACGTGATCTTTGGGCCTCACCCCACACCTCCTATCTAATATCAACCCCTTAACACACTGTATTATGCTCTTATCTGATTTCCCACCAGAATTGATTTCAAAGATACTACTGTATCTCCAACCGTCTTCCAACTCCCCAACTCCTGTACACAATCCATTCCTCTTAAAACAGATCCGTAACTTTAATATTTTTCCAAATACCTCATATCCAACAGGTGCTGCAATATTCGATGAAAATGGTATAAGAAAATCCTTTCCTAGCACACAACAGTTTATAGATTATATTTATACCCCTCCTTTCTTTCCTCTTAGGAATCAAAAGCTTGTTATACAGTCTAAAGAACAATTTGAAGAATTTCACATTAAATGCCCTGAGATTTTGCAGCAAATGAAGATAAGACTAGAGTTGAGAATTGATGATAGTTCAGATTGCATAGATATCAGTATGTATGAGTACAACTTTGATCCAGTCGAAGTTTTGTTCAGTTCTGACATAAAATTGATCGTTCCTCAATCTATGACTCTGTTACATTTATCCCATTCTCCTTATGCATCTCATATAACCGCATATCTAGACACAGATTCACCTCTTCACTCTGAATTAATGAATGAGTTTCGCCCTAAGTATTTGACAAAAAGGCATCTTATACAAAATCTTAATTTTGCACCCAATTTGAAATATTTAAACATATCTGGAAGAAATTCTTTGAACGATTTGAACGTGTTTAAAGAATTTGTGAGCCTTGAATATTTCAAAATAGAATTCTATTCACCAGTTTCTTCCCAGGTTAATTTCACTTGTTTGCAAAATCTCAAAGAGTTCCATTTTATAGATAAAAGCGAAGACAAGGTACGTGATGGTATGTTCTTATTACCTGATTCTATCAAATCGTTAACTCTTGATAGGATTTATGTATTAGAAAAATATCCTCCTTTCTTAGAATTTCTCGAATTAGAACGAGGACCACAGGACCTTTCAAATTTGAAATTTTTAAAAGAAGTTGTTTTGAATAGTTTAAATCCTCAAACGAATAGACTTCCAAAATTACCAAATTCTATAACCAGGTTGAAAATCAATTCTCGGATTGAAAGATCTTTAGACTTCAAATATCTTCCTCATATGGAAACTTTTGAAATAGAAACTCTGTACCTGAATTTTTTGAAATTACCATCTTGTGATAGCGCAATTATAAAAGGTGAAATTGGAGTGCTTTACCCACCAAAAGATTTGAAGCAACTTTATCTTGCAACTTTTTCCCGAATAAATTTAAAGTGTGACAATCTAAAAACTCTTATATTAAGAAACCCATTAGGTGGAATAAGAGATATTTTTTTATCAGAACCCACATCCAGTCTAGAAGTTTTTGACATGGATTGTACCTCGAATGGTAATTTTAAACACGTTAATGAATTCTTTGGGGGTCAAGTTGGGAATATTGCCATAAGTAATCTTAGAGAGTTAAAGTTGAAGAATATAAATTTGAATTTGCTGTTCCTACAAGAATTACCTCGAACTTTGGAAACTCTTGTAATCCGAAATTTTATGATAGTGGAACTACCACATGAACAAGTGTCAGATGAAGTAAACATTGATTTATCTTATTTAAGATTGAAGGTTTTATCTTTCACGCAAGCCGAAGCAATACCTTCATTGATAATTCTTCCTAAAACACTAAAATATTTGAAGGTAGATCACCTTGAAAGGAGATCAATTGAAGGTCTTGAACCTTTTTTGTGGTACAATTTCGATAATCTAAAGAGGTGTAATATTGATGCTAAATATAGGTTGACTAGAACTATACTTCCAGAAAGAATTGGATTGAGGTTTCATATAGATCAGATACTAAATGACACAAACTAAGAGGTGCCAGTCACCACTGGTTATCTCAGAAAAGAAGCTCTACCTTTCTGGTAACAACCATCTGTGCGGTGATAGGGGCTACTATTCCTATTGGTAAGATAGCTTTCAAGAGTATATATAAGATTTAAAGTTTATATACGCTTTCTATAATTCTCCTTTTTTGCTTTTTTATTATTTTTTTATTCTTTATCAAAATTGTGATTGTTGCAAAAAAAGTAAAACGGGAAATACAAGAAAAAATCACCACACTATACGACGCAGAAAAAAATAAGGAAAAATCAACTACATACAACCCCTCCACCATTCTTTCTTCTCTTCCTCGTCTCTTCCTCTTTTCCTCTTTCCCTCTGCCTCTCCCATCTCTCATCTACGTCTCTCACTTGTCCCTGTACCTTCGCGACAGTTCAACCATCACCACTATGAGTTCAGTCAATGAAATAAGAATCATTGCTGAATCTAGAATCATATGTTACTTCACCAGTCTTGCTTCGAATATATCCAAATATGATTCATCTGATTTAGAAACAATTCTAAGTACTTTTTGTGAATTATTAAGTACACAAAAGGATCTCAAATATATTGATTCTGATCTAATCATTAAAATCTTCACCTTATATACATCCCCATTGGTCATTGATATCGATGCCCTCTTTAAAATTGTCCAACTCCTACAACCAACTAGTGGCTCAAATGAATCAGCAGAATCCAATGATCTAGAGGAGTTTGCTCAATATTTAGGATTGAAAATTGATCCAAATAGTATTTTCCCAATTGATAAAAATTGTATTGAAGCAGCAGGAAACATTCTTCAAGACATCACCAATAAATCTCTGGTAACAAGTTCTACTGGTGATCTTAGTATAGTAGAATTAAGATTACTTGTAAACTCTCAATATATTGATGATATTGAGATCCCAAAAAATATACTAAAATCTCTTGAATCCACAAAAGAAGGGAAAGTATGGGTTTCTCATACTTATTCTCCGTTCAAGTATTATTGGGATAACTTTGCTTCAGTTACTGATTTACCAATTGTAAAATTACATGAATTTTATCAAATGAAGACAGAAAGTATTTTTGAAACTCTTATTTTCCCTCTTGATTCTTCTTCTTATAGTGATAGATTGAGTGTGAGTAATTGGATGGATAATGTGATTCTTCCAGCTCTTCAAATAAACGGATTTGATTCAAATCCTTTAGAGAAATGGATGTTTCAAAATATTCAATCCCCTTCAAAATGTCAAAAGTTATGGAATAATGTGATAAAGTCTTTGACATTATCTGAGATACCTTTCAATAAGTACCAAAATATCATAAAAAGGTATCTCTTAACATCATATTATCAAACTATTACAAGTAATATCTCATCTATGGAATTCCTTAAAGCTTTTGATTATATGAAAGATACAACTCTTCTCTTAATTCCTGTAGCACCAAAGGAATCTGTTAATGTGCTGGACTTACAATTTGACCTCAACCAAACGTATACTTCCATTGAAGATTTTGAACAAAATTCACTGATTCAATCTCTTTTTATTCCTTGTAAAGATAATCTTATTTTACTCTCAGAAATGATAGACACATGTTCTAAACTTTATCCAATAAATCAAATGTCAGTATCTAAATTTTTATACCTTAATTATCGTAAAACTTCTAACATAGATGAATTAAAACGTGAAGTATCTAAAATCTTATTAGGTTTAAGTACTAGTAATGTTAATCAACTTTTAAAATCTCTTGATCTTTTTAAAAGTGTCTTCATTAAAGATGAAGAAATGGATGAAATAAATGTCATTGTAATTGAGAGATTTCTTGTTAATGATTTATTCAATCATGTTGAACAATTTTATCAAGATGGTAAAGTATCACTGTCAATTTTATATCCTCTTGTACTTAAAAAGTTTTGGGATTGTATTAACTCTTCAAAGAATTTGGATGAACGTTCTGGTAAACTCTTACAAGCCTCTAGTTGTATTAAAGTATTTGATCAAATGAAAGATATTTCTAAACAACAACATCAAGAAATCATACGATTGAAACATTTAATGAAAATGTTTTCAAATGTAAAGAATTTCAAGCTTTCTCTTGATAGAAAATCACCAACACCTTATGAGGTTTTAAAACGATTTAGCTTCCTTCCTTCACCAGAAGAATTAAAAGAATTAGAAAATTCATCACCAATGGGTTTAATTACAACATTGTTAGAACAAAATCCAAAATCTTATTTAGCATTTGAAAAACTTTTCAAAGTTCTTAATGACTTTCTTTTGTTTCTTAATGATAGTACAGATTCATCATATTATTTCCAGAGACTAATGGCTGCATGTATTGAAGGTTCATTGATTGATAATAATTTTAATTATGCTTATAAGAAATCTATTGAACTTTTAGATCAATATAATGATCAAAACATCAATGATATGTGGATGACATTTTATCAAGTTGGTAAATATCATTCACCTGAATGGATAGATGAAATCATAACTCCACAAAGAATGGAGATTTTAGATAAACAGAGTGAAGTTCTTTCAAAGTATCTTAAATGTATTGATAGAAGTGATGTATCAACCGATAACAGTAGACTTATAGTTGATCAATGGGATAGAGTTGATGGATTAATAAGTCAATGGTATGAACAAGTTGAGAGTCAAAAACAAAATACAAACACAAGATCATCACGTCAATTACAAGAAGATTTAACCGCAACAGCTAATGAAATTATTAATGATGCTGCTAATACCACATCCCAAGCAAGTGAAAAGATATCTAATTTATTAGTATCTGGTTTAGGGTGGGCAATTGGTGCTAATCAATAGAAGTATAAATATACAGAGTACAGTAGATTTAGAGTGTAGATATCACCTGGACCTCATTATCTCAGTATCTCAGTCTCATTCGCATCTTCACCATGTCAGCTATAACGACTCAGCAACAGGTATTGATACAAGATTCCATCGAGGAATATATCCATTCGTATGATCAAATATCGTCACAGTATCTTGAAGTAAGAAAACAGATTTTAACCTTCGCCAACCAATCCAATGACCCATCAATAAATAATGCCGTAACTGGAAAAAAACTAGAATTCGAATTAGATCATATATGGGAATTATATATTAAACATCTAGATTCTATAGAAAACCAACTAGAGATCGCAAGACACATATCACCACATTACCTCGATGAACTCAATAAGAAATATGAAAAGAAATTAATCTCTAAATTATCATTAACAAAGACATTGAAAAATATTCGAGATGTTCAATTACCACTTATATCTAAAATGAAAGAAATCATCTTAGTCTTCAATAAGAGTTTGAAAAGGAACCATATACCAAATTATCCAAATAAAGCAGGAGTTTTAAAAGCTCTAGAACAAAAAAAACCAAATAGAATGGATTTAAATTCATTAATATTTACAAAGAAAGAATTATATCAACTTTTTGAAGAGTTTGATAAAAAGATAAGTGAAACAGAAGTAGGGCTGAGTTCTTTTAAAGCATCGAATTATATAGATAAAGAGATTGGAAATGATGGGAAATTTATAGATTTAGGAGATGATAAATATTATGTACAACCAGATAAAGTTAATCAAGATCATTTTCTTTTAAATGCAGGGGTTGCACAATATGAAGAAATGAATGAAGTATTGATTAATGAGATCTCTGAATTGATTACACATGCAATGAAAAGTAAACAAAATTGGATAGAAAATTCTAAAAAAATTGATGAAATACAAAAAATTTTAGAAGGAGATAATATGGAACAAGATTAAGAAATCATTAGTTTATTTAATATACATTAATCAGATAACGGGCTTATTAATATTACAGAATCACCTCTAACAAACACCATTTCAGTAGTTTTAATTTTTGGTTCACCATCTTTTGAATCTACATCAAATATATATTCAGTAGCATCACTTAAGACCATATTACAATGGGAATCATAACCTTGTAATTTCCCCTTCATTTCTCTTGCCCCTCTTAATTTCACCAACACTGTTTCATCTAATTGATATCTTATTAAGTCAAGAGGTTCCTCTTGCTGCTGTTGTGTTTGAACTGACATGGTATCTCGAGTTTGTGAGATTCTCAATACCTTCGCGATACTGAAAATTTTTACTACACTATGAGCCAAATAATTAAAAGACAGTTCACGGCGAGTTGTAAATTAGCTAGGAATAAAGTTTCAAGATTCCAAAACCTTAAGGATATCCAGTTAAGACCTCCTATTCTCCCAACACATAAAAACTTTGATGTTTCACCAGATCATCCACTTTGGGGTTTTTTTGCAAATGGTAATAAATCTCAATTTGCTTATCGTACAAATAATGAAATAGATCAAAGTTCAAGATCTTGGACAATTTCTGAATTAAGAAGAAAATCTTTTGATGATTTACATAAATTATGGTATATAATTTTAAAAGAAAGAAATGTAATTGCAACAGAAAAAAGATTAGCTACATCAATTGATAATATGAATGTTGCAGGATTTGATGAGTTAGAAAGTAAATTAAGTTTAAGTCATAAAAGAATCAAACAAGTCCTTTTAGAAAGACAAACAAGTTATGAAAGAGCCCAACTTTTAACTGAAGAAATTCAAGATTATTTAAATGATTTTGAAGGTGAATATATAAACGCATCACCTGAAGAAATTGGTGAAAAAAATGATAAACTTGTAAGATTACAATATGGAATATTTGGTATTCAACCAAATCTTGAAGATTTTGATTTAAGTGTTGATATCAATGAAAATTTAGTTAAAGGAATTAGTTATATTGCTAGAGTTAAATTAGGTAGATATATTAATGAGAATCCAGATACTGAATTAACTAATTTGAATGGAATAGTAGAAGAATTACCATTCTTAGTACGTGATACAGAACAAGCTGTTAAAGAAGTTAAAGAATTAAGAGAATCTGGAGAAAATGTTAAATTAGATAATATTGAGGTATTTGGATTCTTACGTTCTGCGTTAGGAGAGATTTTAAACGAAGAAGGTGTATAAAATGTATAGCATGTAAATAGACAAGAAGTAGATCTCGGACCCATTCTCTCTCACATATTTTCATCGCGACTTAAACAACACGTACACTTCACCATGTCTGATAAGTATTCAGTTATTCTTCCAACATATAACGAAAAACAAAACCTTCCTATCCTCATCTACCTCTTGAACAAGTCATTCACCCAAGCAGGTTTAGATTGGGAAGTCATTATCGTTGATGATAACTCTCCAGATGGTACACAAATCATAGCATCTAAATTAATTGATGTATTTGGTAAACAACATATTCAATTAAGACCAAGACCTGGTAAGTTAGGTTTAGGTACTGCTTACGTCCATGGATTACAGTTCGTCACCGGTAACTACGTTATTATTATGGATGCTGATTTTTCACATCATCCTGAAGCAATTCCACAATTCATCAAGAAACAACAAGAAGGTGATTATGATATTGTAACAGGTACAAGATACGCAGGAGATGGTGGTGTTTATGGATGGGATTTAAAGAGAAAATTGGTTTCAAGAGGTGCTAATTTCTTAGCAGATTTCTTCTTAAGACCAAAAATTTCAGATTTAACTGGTTCTTTTAGATTATATAAAAAAGATGTATTAGCTAAAGTTATTGAAGAAACTAAATCTAAAGGTTATGTTTTCCAAATGGAAATGATTGTTAGAGCAAGAAACTTGGGTTATAATATTGCTGAAGTACCAATCAATTTCGTTGATAGATTATATGGAGATAGTAAATTAGGAGGTAGTGAAATTGTTCAATATTTAAAGGGTATTTGGAATTTATTTACTGATGTTTAATTGAATGTATAAACGGTGGACAGTGTGTGATTGTAAGTATTTGGTTTGCTTCTCGTCTCTCCTTCTCCCTCGTCCTTCTCTTCTCGTCCTTCTCATCCTTCTCACTCGTCCATGAAAGACACTTACCTCAAGAAAATCCTTGGTGATGAAAGATACAACACCATCAGAAACGTATGTACTCCTTATTCACCCTATCATTACTAACCCCAGTCTAAAGTTTTAATGGTCGGTGCAGGTGGAATTGGATGTGAATTATTAAAAGACTTGATGCTCACTGGATTTGGTGAAATTCATATAGTAGACCTTGATACCATTACTCTTAGTAACTTGAATCGTCAATTCCTCTATCGTCCAAAGGATATCGACAAGTCAAAGGCATTGACTGTGGTTAAAGCCGTTGAAAAATTCAATTATTTCAATGCAAAATTAATACCTCACCATGGAAATATTATGGATACTGATATGTTTAGTCATACTTGGTGGAATTCATTTGATTATGTTTATAATGCTCTAGACAATCTTGAAGCAAGAAGATATGTCAACAACGTTTGTCTATTATTCAAAATCCCATTAATGGAAAGTGGTACAACAGGATTTGAAGGTCAAATTCAACCAATTTATCCATACAATTCAGAATGTTTTGATTGTCATGCTAAAGCTACTCCAACTACTTTCCCTGTTTGTACTATTCGTTCTACACCATCTAAACCTGTTCATAGTATTACATGGGCTAAAGAATTTTTATTTCAACAATTATTTGATTCAAGTCAAACCCTTAGTGAAGAAGAAATTAAACAACAAAGAGCCAAATTAGAAAAGGAAAGTGATGATAAGCAAGAGATTGAAAACATGTTAAACGAAACAAATGAGTTGAACGATCTCAAACAAACAATTCAAAAAGGTGATGATTTTATTACTCAAATGATTGATAAGATCTTTATCAAAGATATCCAAAGACTTTTAAGAATTGAAAGTTTATGGAAGTATAGAACTCCACCTATTCCTTTGAAGTATGACGAGTCTGAATTATCTAAACTCATAGAATCTGAAAATGATATTATTCAAGATGAGACAAGAGTTTGGTCAACAATTGAAAATTTATACGTTCTTTGGAAATCAAGTGAAAAGTTGTCACAACGAATTTTAAAAGAGAACGTAATTTCTTTTGATAAAGATGATGATGACACCCTTAATTTTGTTGTATCATCAGCTAATTTAAGATCAAGTATATTTGGTATTGAAGTAAAATCAAAATTCGATATAAAACAAATTGCTGGTAATATTATACCTGCCATTGCAACTACAAATGCAATTATTTCAGGACTTTCAGGTCTTGAATCTCTTAAATATTATCTGACTAAAGATCCTATAAAAACTTCTGAAACCTCTTCTACTGTATTTGTTAGTATTAAACCTAATAAATATATAACATCAGCAGGTTTAATCCAACCAAATATTAAATGTGCCAGTTGTTCATTAACTGCTAAATCTATAATGACAGTAAAGGATTTGACTGTAACATTAGGGGATTTTGTTGAACAAGTCAAACTGGTTTATGGGTATGAAGAGATCTCAATTATGATTGGTAAATCTAAATTGATTTATGATCCTGATTTTGAAGATAATTTAGATAGTTCTTTTGAAAAATTAGGTATTAAAATCGGTGATAGTCTTTTCGTACAAGATGATGATGATGAAAAGAAGAGTATAGAGTTACATGTTATGGAGGGAGACAAATTGGAGTTAAGACCTATGACAGAGAAAGAATTAGAAAGAGTTGAAGTTCCAAAGGAGGAGGAGGAGAATGATGAGGGTGAAATAGAACCAGAACCAGAGAAGAATGATGAGATTGTAATTTTAGATGAAGATATTGAAGAGGTGGGGGTTGGAGGTGTGAAACGGACCGGAGAGGATTTAGAGGGGCCACTGTCAAAAAAGCAGAGTAGAGCGTAAGAAAAGAAGAATGTAATGCTGTAGAGCGTAAGAAAAGTATATAATGCTGTAGAGCGTAAGAAAAGTATATAATGCTGATGTAGTTTAGTTTAGTGTAGTCATATAGTAATAATCCGTACCCATTGTAACACTTTCTCGTAGCCCTCTCTTGACCATTACACTACCCCCTTGACGATATTCGCACACTCAAATCAACAAAATCATCTTAACTAATATGTCCTGGCAAGCATACACCGATAATTTAATCGCCACAGGTAAAATTGACCAAGCTGCTTTATACTCAAGAGCAGGTGACTCCTTATGGGCTCAATCTAATGGATTACAATTAGATACAAAAGAAATCACAGAAATTGCTAAAGGTTTTGATGATCCTTCTCAATTACAATCAACTGGTTTACATGTTTTAGGTGTTAAATATTTCTTATTAAGAGCTGATGAAAGATCTATATATGGTAGACAAGATAACCAAGGTGTAGTTGTAGTTAGAACAAAGCAAACCATTTTACTTGCTCATTATCCACCAACTACTGTTGCTGGTGATGCAACTACAATTGTTGAAAAATTAGCCGATTATTTAATTAGTGTTGGATATTAGGAATATACCGTAGAGATTAACATATTGTAGTTGTCCTTACTCGGTCTTGTACTTCTCTCTCTGTCTCTCTCTGGTTCTTACACACTCCTCATTTTTCACCGCGAAGTCTTCTCAACCAATAATCTACTGGATATTGTAAGACCAACACTGAAATGTTTTCAAGAAGTACTAAAAGTATAAGAAACGTTTCAAAACAAACCAACGTCTTCAAAAGACTTAACCATCATGACCACCATCACGAACCTCCAAAAGAAACAGAAATTAACTTAGCAAAAGTCTTTGGTGTAGCTATATTAGGTGGTGTTTCACTCATATTTTATAAAAATCATAAAGCTGGTAATGAACCAGTAATTAAAACAAAATTATATAACCAAGTGGAGGAAAGACCAAATTTAAGGAATGAAAATTATTTAAAAAGATACCAAACCTCTTTCATTAAAGGATTCATTAGAGATAAAGGTGGTATAGGTCAAAAACAATATAAAAGAATGTCTGAAGGTCCAATTCCAGTTAATTTAATCCCTACTCATTCTCCTGAAGGAAATCAATTTGGTGCTGGTATAAAATTGAATGAATTAGGTCCAAGAAGAGAAAACATTCAATATTTCAGTCCTTTAAAATGAGTCAAGATGTAGAGTAGTTTAGTTGCATATTTATTGTCATAATGACTAGAATAAACAAAATAGAAATTTGAAGGGGTGTTGGTTTAGCTATAGGCTTTGTGGTATCCTTCTTTCCCTGCTTTTTTCTTTCTCTTCTACTCTTCTACTCTTCTACTCTTCTACTCTTCTACTCTCCTGTTCTTCTACTCTCCTGCTATCCTACTCTCCTACTCTCCTGTTCAACATTCTAGTTTGCTACCCAGTCCTCTTTCTGCTACCTCTAACTCTTCCTTCCCACCTCCAATATCCCCGGCCCCTTTCCCCATAACTCAAATCACTCAAATTCGCAATGAAGATACCAATCCCTCGACAAATCCTTAAAATGTCAGCACCAATTGAATGGGCAGTAATTGTTTATGATAAACCAAACACAGACAGATCAGCTGTTAGAGCCGATCATTTAAAAGCCATTCCAGCTGCTGTAAATTCCGGTATCGTCAAAGCTGCTGGAGCAATTTTTCAAGATGTGGAAAAGACTAAATTCGCCGGTAGTACTTACCATTTAATGGCAAAAGATAAAGAAGAAATCAAAGACTTCTTAAGAAAGGACCCTTACTACAAAGCTGGTATCTGGGATGTTGAGAATATCATTGCTCATCCAGCTGGTATTCCTATTAGACTTCCAAAAAAGATGGAAGGTGTTGATGAAGAATTATTCAAATTATAGAACAATCTAACTACAATAAACGTTTCTTAAATATTTATTAATCTCTTATACTATGCCTAACTTCCTAACCTGCTCTTTGAGCTACCGTTCATAATGCTTTTGAATCAATTTCCTTATCTGATTCATAGTTCTTCTAGCCAGCTAGATATTAGTGATAAATCACTGTTCATAATATTATCTGATGCACGATCTGGTATTTACCAGACCTTCTTTGATGTTGACTGAGTCTTTGATTTTGTATTTCATCTCTTTGATCTTATCTGATCTTACTCTACTCTTATTTCTAGTCTCTGGTTGTCTATTGTTCCTACCGTTTGTCTCATTTCTTCTAGTCTCTAGTTGTCTATTATTCCTACCGCTTATCTCATTTCTTCTCATCATCTATAGGATATCTCTTAAATTGGGTATTGAAATATCTTGGTGTAATATGATTATCTGACACCAGTCTATTCTTTTGGTTGATCTTATTAACCGCTGCGTGTGTAGTATACTTGGATACAAGCAAATCACTTGATACTAGAAATATAGGTGCTAATATAAGCAATAAACTATTTGTCAGGAACTTATTCATTATGATCTAAGGTTATGATAGTGAAAAATTTCAAAATTTGATAATATGATTTCCTCTTTTTTCAACGTATAAGAGTTATTCCTTAATTAATGCAATAGGGGTATATGTTTGAATAAATATAATCCTTTAATTTGAAGGCAATCCTTAGATTATGGGTATAATAAGGTAAAAATAGATTGCTGTTTCTTTTAGATTTTAGCAATATTTTTTTCAGATGTGATGCGAATCTTCCGGGCCTAAATCGGATTTGACTAACTCCGAGATAAGGTGAAATCACTATACAACCTACTATCTATCACTCGTCCTACATTCTCTACTCAATCAAATATATTCAAACTAAAATACCAGATCTTACAATCAACTATATAAGTCATCATCTTCATCATTTGCTCCGAAATCAGCACCAGTATTTGCTTCAGTTGCACCAGATGCTTCACCAGTACCTTCTTCAGAAAATCTGAAATTAGTATATTGACCTCTTGATGCTAAAATTTGTGAAGCATAAGCTTCATATCTTCTTAATTCAGCATCAGAAACTGATCTTTTAGCTGTCTTCATGGCTTCTTCGAAATGAGCTTTAGTTATATATGGAACAGGATCTTCTTCTTCTTCTTCCTCTTCTTCTTTCATTTCTACATCACCTTCTTCTTTCTTTGCTTCAGCTTCTGCCTTTTTAGCTTCTTTCAATTTTTGAGTTTTAATATGAGCTTCAATAGAATCTTTAATTGCAAATTTAGCACTTCTTTGAACAATATAAGATAAATCAGCACCAGAGAATCCATTTGTAATCTTGGAAATTTCTTTTAATTCTAAACCTGGTTCTAATGGTGTGTTACGTAATTGAGCTTCTAAGATTGATAATCTTGCTAATTCATCAGGTAATGGAACATAAATTAATTGATCTAATCTACCAGGTCTTAATAAAGCTGGATCAATTTGATCAGGTCTATTAGTTGCACCAATAACAAAGACATTCTTTTTAGCATTCATACCATCCATTTCAGTTAATAATTGATTAACAACACGATCTGATGCACCACCAGCATCACCATTTGATCCACCTCTTGATTTGGCAATTGAATCTAATTCATCCAAGAAAACAACTGTTGGGGCTGCAGCTCTTGCTTTATCAAAAATATCACGAATATTTGATTCACTTTCTCCATACCACATACTTAATAATTCTGGACCTTTAACAGAAATGAAATTGGCTGAAACTTCAGTTGCAACAGCTTTTGCTAATAAAGTTTTACCAGTACCTGGTGGACCAAAGAATAAAACCCCTTTTGAAGGTGCCAAACCGAATTTTTGATATTGATCTGGATGTAAAACAGGATATTCAACGGTTTCTTTTAATTCATTCTTAATATCATCTAATCCACCAATATCATCCCAAGTAACATTAACGTTTTCAACAACGGTTTCACGTAATGCTGATGGATTTGAATTAGCTAATGCAAATCTAAAGTTTTCCATGGTAACTCCTAAAGAATCTAAAACTTCGGCATCGATAGTTTCTTCATCTAAATCAATTAAATCCATTTTTTCACGGATTTGTTGCATAGCAGCTTCTGAACATAATGAAGCAACATCGGCACCAACAAAACCATGAGTTTCACTTGCAATTGCTTCTAAATCAACATCTTCAGCTAATTTCATATTCTTTGTATGAATTTTCAAGATTTCTAATCTACCAGCAGCATCTGGAACACCAATATCAACTTCTCTATCAAATCTACCAAATCTTCTTAATGCAGGATCAATTGAATTTGGTCTATTAGTAGCAGCGATAACAACAATATTACTTCTGGCTTTCATACCATCCATCAAGGTTAATAATTGAGAAACAACTCTTCTTTCAACTTCACCATTTGTTTTGTCTCTTTTTGGAGCAATTGAATCAATTTCATCAATGAAAATAATTGAAGGAGAATTTTTTTCAGCTTCTTCAAAAGCTTTTCTTAAATTAGATTCAGATTCACCAGCCATTTTAGACATAATTTCTGGACCATTGATTAAAAAGAAAAAGGCACCAGTTTCATTAGCAACAGCTCTTGCCATAATGGTTTTACCAGTACCTGGAGGACCATACATTAAAATACCTTTTGGAGGTTTAATACCAATTGATTTAAATAATTGAGGATGTCTTAAAGGTAATTCAACCAATTCTCTGATTTGAGCCATTTGTTTTTTACAACCACCAATATCATCATAACCAACCTCATTTAAGTTATTTTCTTCATCTTCTCTATTAATTGGATCACCTTCACAATGAATGATGGTATCTTGGGCAACGGTTGCATATTCTTCAGGATCAACTTCAATAACTTTAAATTCAACTTGTCTCATACCACCTCTAACAGTAAATAAATCACCTTTTCTAACAGGTCTATAAGCTTCAACAAAATAAGGTTTTAAATAGACATCAAATAAGGAACCAGTTAATCCTTCAACAGTATCGGCAATTGGTAAAACAGAGATTCTGTTTGCGTATTTAATATCAGGACATGGATGAACAGTTACAATATCACCTAATCTAACTCTTAAATTATTACGAACAGTTCTATTGATTCTTGCTACACCATCTTCCATTTCATCATCAGTTAAAACAATCAAAACGGTATCTTTTCTTTTCTTACCTTTAAGGATAACAGTGTCACCTCTAAATAATTCTAAAAGATCCATTGTATTACTTGACATAGTAATAACTGAATTATCATCATTAGTTGCATCATCAACAACTAAGGCATTATCTTTCTTCTTTTTTCTAAGGATGGCAGTGGCTGTTCTATCTTCTTTAGATTCAGCTCCTGATCCATCTAATAATGGTTTTTTATCATCACCTGGCATAATTGAGTTAATTCAAAAGTGATAGATATGAAGAATTATCTTGCCACCGAATGCGAGAGAGGGTGAGGTACTTGTGCGTGCACCACCAGACTTCCTCAATTATCTCTCACATTAAATTACTCCACAACACTTAGAAATGTCACTTAATGCTTCATGTATTTTTTGTAAAATCATTAAAGGTGAAATCCCTTCACTTAAATTGATTGAAACAAAGTATACTTATTCCTTTTTAGATATCCAACCAACTTCTGATTATCATTGTTTAATTATCCCAAAATTTCATGGTGAAAAATTACATAATATCCCTGATGATTATTTATCTGATATTTTACCAGTGGTTAAAAAATTAACTAATGTATTAGATCTTGATGTAAACAATACCCCTGAAGGTAATGGATATAATATCTTACAAAACAATGGTAGAATTGCTCATCAAGTAGTTGATCATGTTCATTTCCATTTGATTCCAAAGAATGATGAAAAATCAGGTTTAGGAGTTGGATGGCCTGCTCAAGAGACTGATTTCGATAAATTAAATAAATTACATAGTGCCCTCAAAGAGAAATTAGAAAAATTATAGTTAATACATATCTATTACTTAAATACTCTATAAAATCCCTCCCACAAATCCACCTATCCATCCCATGAAATAACTCGTAAAAAATGTCAAGGTTTGTGCTCCAAAGGGAAAATAACTTATAGTATAATATAATATAGCAACCAATTCAATAACACTTGTAATGATTGTTAAGATCGTACTCTTTAATATAATCGATGTATATAATGTTGCCAATACAGATCCAAAAAATATCCCTGTAAATACTATTCTGTTTGGTGAAATCAAATGTAAGACATATTTTTTGGGTCCTTGTAAGATTCCAAATGATATAACGAATAAAACAGAACCTAAAGACCATAAGATTCCGAATTTTCTAGGTTTTAATGCAAGGACTGGGAACATAAAGAAACTAATGGCAAAACATAATATACTTCCTGATAAGCACATTGCAAATCCAATTAATTTTTCTAAATTTGATAATTGAAACCATGAAGGTTCTTGAACTTGATTCTCATTTCTATACGTTGGCAATGATGTATATAAATCATTTGCACCATTCTTAACATAATCTGTCCAGTCAGATATTTGGAAGTTGGTGGAGAACATGCCATTACTGGCGTTGTTGCCAGCGTTTTGTCCTCTGTTGTTCCAATTATTCAATTGAGTTCTAAAGGCATTCTCTGACATGATTGCGAGTGATAAGAAAAAAAAGAGAGAGCGTGTGACAGGGTCTTATTCTTATTTCTATCAGTATATATTGTTTATGTACTCTATCCCTCTATCATCTATAATACACTAATTAAACCCATTATCATTACCAGTAATAATTTCAGAAAAAAATTCATCAGGATTAAAATCATCACCATCTTTTATATATTGACTTTGAGATTGATTTTGAAAATCTTCCATAAAATTTGGATTTGTTGGTTGTTGAACCTTGTGACTTTGATCATCCACTAATTGTAAAGATTTTAATTTGGATTCTAAATTGAATCTTGCTTGTTCTTGTTGATCAAGAACATATTTTAAGTGTTCAATATATTCAACAGATTTATTCAAAATTGTACTTTTATTTGGTTTTGATTCTTTTACTTTAACTGATGATAAAAGATCATTTATTTCTTCATTATTAAGTTTAGAATTCTTTAATGTTTGTACAGCAATTAATGTGGGATTTAATAAAGAAGGTGGTACTAAAGTACCTAATTCTTTTATTCTTTCTTTAATTAGATCTCGCCTCCTTCTTTCAACTGCATTATGAAATTCTCTTCTTCTTTTCAATTTTTCTTCTTTTGTTAATTGTTTTGATGGTAATTCATTGGATTTTTCTAATTCTAAATTGGTTGGTACTGATGTACCTAATGTATTTTTATTTGGAGGTGATAAAAAATTATTCACATTATTTGGTATACTACTACTGGTATTAAATTGTTGTAAATGACTTTGCTGTGGTGGTGAATTTAAATAACTTTCAAGATTTGGTGATTTTAATGTATCTAAACTATTGGGAAAATTCGTACCATTTGGTGATATAAACAGATTTTGTTGTGGTGATAAATAATTGGCATTGTTGATTCCATTATTAAAATCAATGTTTTGATAAGAAATACTACCATGTCTTGATTCTGGACTAAATGCTGCCCCTCTTAAATTTGGTTGTTGTCTTGTTGGAGGTGAAAAATATTGAGGATCTAAAAATTCTCCTGGTCTTGTAGATTGATTATTTGGTGATATAAGTTCATCTAAATTAACGGTATTTTTTTGAAATCCAAAATTATCTGGTGGTTGTTGAAATCCATCAAATTCTTCTAAAAATGGTCCTTCATTGAATGATGTTGATTGGTATGTACCATCGAACCCGTCGTTCCCTTGCATTCCTCCATCAAATGGTTCAATGAAATCACTTCCTGGTATACTTGGGAATTGAGGATTTTCTTCTTGAAATTCATTTCCATATGGTTGTTCAATATTTAAACTAAAATCACTGAATTGAGTATTTTGAGGGTTTTGTCCTTGGGTATTATAGCCTTGTCCATTGCCCTGTCCATCGTATTCCGGTGGGCTATCCTTAAGATATTGATCCATTACAATGAATACTTTGTCTTACTTTTAGTTATAATTAACCGAATTAGTTTATCCAGCAAACGTCCTTATTGGCGCGCGTTACCCGGATCAGATTCTTTAGGAAATCGTAATTGACAAACCTTAGAGACAAGTTACGGGGAAGAAAATTTCAAAGAAGAAGAGTAGGGGGGAAGTGTGTTATTTTTACATAGATGAAGAAAAGGTTATCGTAGAAAGTTCCCTTTTATTATTTTTTTTTACAGTCTCTCTATTCTCAGTTACCTCGGACTTTATAAACTATCCGCATTATCGGGCAGGTTCTGGTGGGATCTATGTAGGTATGTGGGAACAGCTCTAGACCAATACAAGTTAAAAAGCCCATCATCGAATTCTCTATATCCCGTCATCCCTTCATGATCTAACTCTCCTCGAAATGTGTAGCCAATAGTTTCACTGCACATTATACATCAACACACATTATGCATTATTTTTTACATTTAACCTTCTTCATAATTGAGATTAGACTCGATATCTTTAAGTAAACTCTCTAATTTGTTCAGTCTTTACTTTCTCTTTAAATACATCTTTCTGGGCAAATCCTCTTTTAACTCAGAATGGCCAAAATCAATTATATAAGCTTTGTTTCCAAAAACAATATTGTCAAATTTTATATCATTATGGATAATTCTGCTATGATGGAGTAAGTGTAATTGCCATTTCAAATCGTAAAAGATACTTGCCTATCTAATGTGATATCCTTTGGTTCGTTCCAGAATTATACAGTTTCTTAACTGGTCTTCCGTCCTACGGGACTACAATTTTTTTATCTTATTCATATTATTCAAATTACACATTGTTACATATTTTTGTGCCCATGTTCTTTTACATATCTCATCCATGTCATTTACATACCATTCTAGTTCTTGCTCCATTAAAGCTCAAACTTCTCATCTAAATAACCTGAAAAACTCATAGAATCAGGGAAAATCAGGTATCTTTTACTTGACTTCACATTATCTGTGATTGTAGACCTAAGTTCATTGAAATTCTTTTGAAGTTGGATATCGCTACTAGAAAGTCTTGATTTTTCTGTCTGTATACCTATACTTCTCATGGAATCTCTTTGGACTGAATTTCTTCTAACGGATTCTCTTCTGAAAGAATCGATTCCTATTGACAGCCTAGCAATAGAATCCTTTCTACGTGGCAGAGATTCAGTACTCTTCAGAAGAAATGTGGTAGATACTGGTCGTATGGGAGCACTTATATCCTGAGTTGAAACTCTTCTTCTAACCTTTGGACTATAGGTATAATTTGTCATAACCTCTGACCCGAAATGATTTGGACTAGCTAATTCAGGTGAAAATTCGGGTTCTGGTGATTCAAACATATCAATATCTGGAAATTTAAAATCTGGAGATCCCCTAACTTTTTTAGAATTTTTTCTAAATTTTGAAGGTTTAATCTCTTCTTTAATTGTCACCTTTTTAAGCTTCATATTGAAGATTTGATACCATTTCTTCTTTATGTCCGATTCCATTTCTTTAACATCAGTTGTTGAAACAGATTTTGTATTTGAATTTGTTCTATCTTCTTCATTTCTAGCTATTCTCTTTTCAAAGACACCACTTGATCTTTCAGAACCCTCAGATGATGCCGGTAAATGAGTGAACAAATAAGATTTACCATTTGATTTACCAGGTGAAGGAAAGTCCAGAAATAAGGAACCATAAGGGGTATTTGGGGTACCAGTTGTATAATCATTATAATCATTATCAAACAACAGCGAATGGCTAACATTTACTGGAGTTGAAGGACCATCATAAAATACACTTTTTTCTTCACCTAAAGGAGGAGTTTTATTGAAACACAGAACTTTATGTCTAAGTTCTGGTGTGGAGAGTGGGGACCCTTTGAAGGACATGAGATAAGCCTTCTCTTCATTAATTTGTTGTTTTTGAAGATCTTTTGTTGAAACTGGGAAATTCATTTTTTTCTTAATATCTTTATTTGTCAGATAAAAACCAATATCTGAGTCGTTAGAATTAGTAGTTATAAGGGATGAGTTGGGCTTATCAGAGACCACGTCATTAATAGAAGAGGTCTTTGGATTTTCGTAATTAGTCCTGGTAGAAGAGGTTTTTGGCTCATCGATTTCATTGTTAAGAAATTTGGGGTTATTGTCTGCACTGATGGCGCCGTTTTGTGAATGCCTTTCACTAATCTGGTTGACTAAACTCCTTTTTGAGTCGGTTATCCTTCCTTTTTCAGAATCTGAGGAAATTGGTTTCTCATCATGTCTGATACTTTGATGGGTTTTCTTACGATTTAGACTAAAATTAAAGGCATCATTAATACTCTGTCTCTTCAAAGCCTTTTCATCTATACCAAATCTACTAAGTCTTTTCAGTTCTTCAAGTAAAGCATCTTCAATTCTATCCAAATCTTTTCTTAAGGATTTGTTCAAAATCCCAGAATAATTTTCCTTCATAGTGTCCTGTGAATTTGATTTTGAAATAAGAGGTTTTAAGTCCGGATTTGGGGAGAATATAGCTCTTCTTTTGCCTTTTTGTGGAGTTTTTTGTGGCAGAAAATCAGAATCATTGTCTTTATCAAATTTAGATATTAATGCTTGTACTGATGACATTGTTATTTAATTGTTTTTTACTTTGACTATTATTTATTTATTGTAAAATTAACCTTTTTGCTTCAACTTGCCTGACACTGCGTAGCCGTGCATAAGGTTTCCACTTGCAGATATTTCGCAACCAATAAAATTAAACTTTTAAAAAATATTCGTCAATCTGTTATTTGTTAGGGGAAAAGGGGTAAAATTTGATTGTTTATTCTTTATAAACTTTATCTATAAACCTTAATTAAAAATTTGTTTATTTTGTTTTACGTTTATTTATAATTTTTTTCTTCAAATGTTTTTTCATTTTTGTCTTACGTTTTTCTTGTTTAGCTAATTTTGCAGCTTCTTTACGTTGTTTCTTTTCATCTTTATCTTCAAATTTTTTACCTCTTGGTTTTTTATCATCTTCACTATATTCAGAATCTGATTCAGAATCTGTATCTGATTCTGATTCTGTCTCACTATCATCATCTTCAATTTTTTCTGTTGGTTCTTCATCTCCATGATTAATTTTAGCTTCTCCTACAAGTTCGGTTAATGTGTCAATTTGACCTTTTGAAAAACTATTGAAATCACTTTCATCTAAATTATTTAATGATCTAACCAAATAAACGGATCTAAAAATCTCATCTTCTAATTCATCTTCTGGTCCATTTTTCAATGGTAATTTATCAAGATATTCACCAAGTTGTTCATCTGAATTATCTTCAACTCCTAATTTTTCATTGTCTTCGATAATAAATTTAAAGATAGCTTTTTCACTATATACATTAATCTTCTTTCTTGAAAAAAAATCATTAACATTTTTAATATCCATTCTTAAAAAATCAAGTGACATTGGATGCTCAGGTTCAACAGATTGTGAAACATCAATAATATAAAGTTTATCTTTATGAACAATTGAATTATATTCACTTAAATCTGCATGAACTAATCTACAAACTTTATACATTCTTCTCATATAAAATAACATTTGTTGATAATAATGAACAACTTCTTCTTCATTCTTGAAGTCGTGATCTTTAAGTTTTGGTGATGGATCTCCATTACCTTTTGTAAGATATTCCATAACCAAGACATGTGATCGTATATCTATTGGTTCAGGACATGGTATACCATTAACATAAAGTCTTTTAAGATTACGAAATTCTTTTTCTGCCCAAAGTTTAACCATTTTACGAGGATTTGATTGACTTTTACTGTTTCTAAATCTATATTCTCCGTCAACATATCTTTCTCTATCTTTGAATACAAGGATAGAAGTTTTATAGATTTTTACTGCATATTCTCGAAGACCCTCATTAGATGAAGATCTAGAAGGTAAAGGTATTTCTGCCTCATCGCTGGCGTCTGTTTCCCTGATGTCGTTATTTTTCTCACTTGTCTCTGTCTGGTTCTCGTGTGCCTCTGTTTCTTCCTCATCCTCATCCTCATCGCTATCACCCTCCTGGTTTTCTAATCCTTCCTGGTTTTCTACTCTCTCCCAGTCTGCTTCAGCATGGTAGACATTAGCCTCCTTACCTGTGGATATACACCCATTAATTTGATTTATAACCCCCTTATTTATAAGTTTTGCAAGGAATTTCATTGTTCTAGGATCTAATACTTGCTCTACAGTAGCTCTATTAGCTCTATCTTTTGTAATTTTTGGACCTTTTTTAATGGAATCAGTACGGATTTTATCAGCATACTTTGTTACAATATCACCTTTATCGGTAAGGGTCTTACCGGTTGTTATTATTGGTTGATTATTATCATAATCATCATCTGAATCTGAATAACTCATTAAAGTCATCGCGAATTTATTTTTCAGATCTCAATGCATTTATCTTCAGGGTTAACATTAATCCTACCACAAGTATGTGATCAGTTTAAACCTTTTAAGAATAATATTAACGATTAGAACTTCCTTGGAGTCGTGCCACTCTTCATCGGAGTCGAATTAGTCCTAGCCACTACAATTCTTAATAAAGCAGGTGGTGCTTATGGTATACTTTCACTTCTTACAGGACATCCAATTAATTTCTTACAATGGCTTTATAACATGTCATGTATCTTGATCTTACCATTATATATATCCGGGTTATCCAACATCAGTACCAGATTTAAAAACGTTCGTAAATTCTCATTGATTTGTTTACTTTATACATTTGATACAGTGTTTGGATTATTTTATACATTTTATTTTACATATATTTGGTTTAATCATGATACCACGAATACAAAGAGGGAAATTACAGGTAATGAAAAACCAAATTTCTTCCCAAAAAATTCATCACAATCTGCTTCACCAGCAAGAGAATTATTTTTAACAGTTAGTTCAACTATAATATTTACAGTAGTACGGTTTTATTTCAATTTAATAATCGTTGCATTCACAAGACTGTTACTTAAACAATATGGTAATGTACAAGAAGAATTAACAGAAGAAGAACAAGAATTATTTCAAAATAAAGGAATTTGGAATAAAATTAAAAGGGGAATATTTGAATTAGAGATGAAATCAAAGGAATATTTAGTAGATTTTTTTAATTAATAAAGATGTAACAAAGAGATATGTACTGCTTGGTGAACTGACAACCCTTATCGGACACCTCGCATCGCATGTCACACGCTCACTATCACACTCTGATTCATGGGACAATCACTAAGTCAAGAACCAAACGAAGTGTCAACTTCAGAATACTCTAAGGACGAGTTGATTGAGTTGTTTCATCGAACCTCAAAGTTATTACTTAATCCTATACAAATCTCGTCTATTTTATCCAAAGTAAATTCCACGTCTTTAAATGAAAAGAATATCCTTACCCCAAGTGATCTCGCATATTTATTACAATTATCAAGTTCTAAACAAGAAGATATATCCGAAATCGGTCCCGAGTTCTCCAAAACCATAAAATTAATATACGAATCATGTAAGGTTTTCGGGTCTTTTCCATTCATTAGTGAAACAAACTTTAATGGTAGTGATATTCTCACATTAGATGAAATTATTGTAAGTGGGTTATTTCATATCAAAAAGTTCCAAAAAGTTTTACCCAATGAATTCGAATACAAAAAACTTGTCTATTTATCTCTTTGTGGTTCAAGTCTTGAAGATTATGTACAAACCAAAAGGATCCTGAGACTGATTGGATTTGATAAACCACAAGATGAAAAACAAAACCTTCGTAAATCTTCTGCAACCATTTCCATAAGAAACCAACCAGAATCTGATCCAATTCATAAAAGAATCATTTGGTCTAGTATATCAAACATAAAGACTTTGGATAATATAGATCTTGAAGATGTTGGAATAAACGGTGATGATTTAAGAAGATTGGTATGTATTTTCTTAATAGTAACATCCATTCCAAAGAGTCAAAGACAAAAAATGTTGTCTTCTTTACATAAACTTCTTATTGATCTGTGGTCTCAATTCGATGATTGCTCTTTTAGTTTATTAAATCATATTAAACCTGAACTTACAAAGTCAAATATTAATCTGATTTTCTTTTCTTATTCCGATCTATTCGAGTCTTCTACTATTTTAGGATCTTTGTTAGTAGAAGGATTTGAAATCATCTTTCAATCTCTCTTTTCATCATTTTTTGATGATAGTGAAACTCCAAAATTACCACAAGAACTTGAATTGAAATCTAAACATCCAGAATTCATGGATTCTAAATTACTTACAAGTGCAACAGTTTCATTGATCAGTAAACTTTTAACCAATGTTAAATCACCAATTAAATTGTCAAAAGAGAATTTATTAAGACTCTATATTGGTAGAGAAGCTGGATTCTCAATTAGATCACTTGAACTGAAAATCTTTAAATGGCAAGCTCCAACTTTATTGATTGTATCTGGTAGAAGATTAAAACAGAAAACAATGAATACTAATAAAAGATATATAGAATTTGATTCAGAGTATCCAAGATTCTTTAGAAGTCTGGAAAACTCTTTACAATCGTGGCAAAATGAAAATGATAGAATCACTTATGGTGTATTAATAACGTCTCCATGGAAGATATCCAATAAAAAAAATTTTGGTACCTCAGATAATATGATTTTTTGTCTTAATCCTTATCTTGATTATTTTAAATCATCTAATTCAATTTCTGGATCTGAGCTGATTTATTTCAATACTCTTGGATTAGGTTTAGGATTCGGAAATGATCAACCCATTAATAAAAATGGTATAAGAAAATATCTACCTGGAGATGTATCTTTAACTATTGAGTCTAACCTTGAATTTGCAATTTTTAGACACATTTCATCTAATAAAGGAGCTGATTTCTTCGATAGATCAGGCATTAATGGTGATAAAGATTATGAGGACAGGTTTATGGTTACAGATCTTGAGGTTTGGGGTATTGGGTCAACAAAGGAATTAGATCAACAAAGGAAGCAATGGGAATGGGAACAAAAACAAGTAGAAGCCAGACAAAGTGTTAATGTTGATAGACTTAATGAAGATAGAGCATTTTTAGAGATGGTTGGATTAGTTGGTAATCTAGGATCAGGTGGATCAGTGTAGATTTACGGGTATTTATATAGGGTTTAGGTATAGCATAGATATGGTGGAAACCATTTATAATATAGATTAATTTTATTCCTGTCTTCTCACTTCCCCATTTTTTGCACCCATCGCGACAAAAATTTTCAGAGATGGCACCTAAGAAAGACCAAAAAAAAGGTAATAAGCCAAGTAAACCACCAGTTGTTTCTGATAGTAGATTTGCATCGGTACATTCTGATCCAAGGTTTAAACTTCCAAAATTTAATAAAGTAAAAGTTAAGGTTGATGATAGATTTAGCAGAGAAGAATTAGATAAATTGAATGCGGGTGTAGGTGGAAAGAAGACAAAAGTTGATAGATACGGTAGAAAAAGAGTAGATGATGAAAGCAAATTCGACAAGTATTTCAAAGAGAGCAGTGAAGAAGGTGAAGAAGGTGATACAGAGGATAGTGATAGTGGAAGTGATAGTGAAGAAGATAAGATAGACCGCGATGAGATGAGCAAGAAGAGTAAAGGTGATAGTGAAAGTGAAGAAGATAGTGACAGTGAAAGTAGTAGTGATGAGGGTGTTGATGTTGCCATTGATAGAGCAAGAGGTGAAGGAGGATCAAGTTCAGAATCTGATTCAGATTCAGACTCGGATTCTTCATCAGAAGAAGAGTCAGAATCAGAAGTTGAAATTGAAGACTCTAAACCTGAAGAAGGTGACCCATCAGATTCATTTGCAGTTGTTAACATGGATTGGGATAATATCCGTAGTGTTGATTTAATGGCAACTTTTATTTCATTTGTCCCAAAGAATGGATTAATTAAATCAGTAACTATCTATCCATCTGAATTTGGTAAAGAACAAATGCAAAAAGAAGAAATTGAAGGACCACCAAAAGAGCTCTTTAAAAAGAAGAGTAAAAAAGTTGAAGATTCTGATTCTGATGAAGAAATTGATACAAAATCAGCAGCAGGATTGGAACAAGCAGCTAAAAAATTATATGAAGAAGATAATGGAGAAGAAGATTATGATAGTAAGGCATTACGTAGATATCAATTACAAAGATTAAGATACTATTATGCAGTTGTTAGATGTGATAGTATTTTAACTGCTAAGAATATTTATGATAATGTTGATGGAACAGAATATGAATCAACATCAAATATTTTTGATTTAAGATATATTCCAGAAGGAATGGACTTCGAAGACGAACCAAGAGATAAATGTACTAAAGTTCCAAAGAATTATAAACCTTCTACATTTGTTACCGATGCTTTACAACATAGTAAAGTTAAATTAACATGGGATGAGACACCCAAAGAAAGATTAGCAGTTGCATCCAGATCATTTTCTCAAAGAGAAATTGAAGATATGGATTTCAAAGCTTATTTAGCATCAGATAGTGATGAAGAAGAAGAACAAGTTAGTGCAAAAGATAAATATAAATCATTACTTGGTGGTAGAACATTTGATGGTAAAGATCAAGAAGATGATGATGTTGATATGGAAATTTCATTTAATCCAGGATTAAATGATAAGAAAGAAGAAGTTAAAGAAGAAGAAATTGATTCACTTACAGCATATAAACTCAAACAAAAAGAACGTAGAAAGGCAAGAATGGAAAGATTTAAAGAAAAACAAAGAGAAGCTAAAGGAGAAGAAGAACCAGAAAAGAAGGAAGTAAAGAATTCCAAGAAAGGAAAGAAAGGAAAGAAAGTAGAAGAAGTTGACTCTAAATCAAAAGCAGAATTAGAGCTTCTTATGATGGATGATAATGATGATGATAATCATTTTAATATGAAAGATATTATTAAATCAGAAAAGAAGAAGAATAAAAATAAGAAGAAAGATCTCGAGACTCAAGATAATTTCGAAGTTGATCTTGAAGATGATCGTTTCAAAGAAATTTTCGAAAACAGAGATTATAATATCGATCCATCCAATACAGACTTTAAAAAGACAAAGACAATGAAGAAGATTTTGGATGAAAGATCAAAGAGGCAAGCAAGTGATGATGGTAAAAGAAAGAATAAGAAAGCTAAAAAGGAAGAACCAAAACAAGGTGGTGATGGTGTAAAATCATTGGTTGATAAATTAAAAAGAAGAAATAACGGGAAGAAGTAGATAGCATAATGTATAATATAGAGATATTATTGTAGAACGGTTTTTCTTTTTCACGATTTATTGTGTTAATTTCTGATTTTATGATTTTTGCAACCACCAGAAAATCAAGAATCTCATAAAAAAATGAAAAGTATTGTAAAATCAAAAGAGTAAAAAAACACAAAGCAATTCGATCATAGCACCCCCATTGAAATGAATAGACGAGTAGTTGTTTAATATATATTTCTCTAAATGTAAAGATTTATTATAGAATGATCCACATGAGCTTTGTTTCTATACGCTTATGGACTTACGTCTTGATCCGGTTTGGCCCTTCTCCAATTGATTACAATTCTCCAATTGACGACCGTAATCGTATTTACAACGGTAATTTAATTTGCTCCATTGGAGTAAGCTAATTATCAGTGGTAAGTATATGAGAAAGCTAAACTAGACATTGATTCCCAGAAAAGTTAAATGTCAAATTTTAAAATCAATAGATTAGCGAATCTATGTGTAGAAGTAGTAGTAGAGACGGAACGGGGTACAGATAAGGTTTAAACGGAAATCAGAAAGAGCTGAAAGGACTCAGAAAGAGTATACCAGGAGTTTTATAGCGACGTAGATATATTTATATACAACAAGGAAGTCTAGGGCGACAAATCAGCACCATAACCCCGTTGGCCGGATTTTCCTCCTCAATTCAACATGAGCCAACGTGAAAGTAATAAAACCAGCACACCCCAAGAGAAGCGGAACAAAGAATTGCCAATGCCGGCAACAAACGTCTGGAAAAGACATTAGGTATTCATTCTTTGGGTAACGATCAATATATGCAACCAATTTGGAATGAAAGAACTGGAGAATGTGTCTTTCGTATCTATAAAAACGGGCACCTGTATATTATAGAATAAGTATTAAATAAATGTTGGATCCGGATAATTGTAGTGCATCTAATAGTCTCCAGAGCTATTAATGGCATAGACCAGGTTGATATCCCCAGTCCAGAATTTACGCAGAAATGAATTCTCAGTATATCTCATCCTCACGCGATACTCTGATTTTTCAACACGTAACAGTCGCATCGAAATCAATCAACAACTCAACATGAACTGTATTGCTAAAACATTAATTTCATTGTTCATGTTTGTTCAAATGACACAAGCATTACACTTCTACCTTAACACAGGAGAGTCCAGATGTTTCTTTGAGGAATTAAAAAAAGATACATTTTTAATGGCAAGAGTTGAAGCATTAGAATTTAATGAACATTCAAATCAATATTTACTCAATAACGATGTTAAGTTAGAATTCACAGTATCAGAAACTTTTGATAATGATCATAAAGTCATGAACCAAAGAGTAGGCGCATCAGGTGATATCCCATTCACTTCATTAGATTCTGGTGAACATAAATTTTGTATTAGACCAGTTTACTATGATGGTACATCAAATAAAAAACATAAGATAATGTTTGATATTGCAATTGGATCAGCTCATGATTATGTTGATTCTAAATCAACTAACCAAGTTGATGTATTAACTCAAAAAGTTAGAAGTTTAAGTCAAAAATTAGAACAAATTAATTTTGAACAAGAATCAATTAGAGAGAGAGAAGCTATTTTTAGAGATCAATCTGAAGTTACAAATTCAAGAGTTATAACTTGGACTTTTGTTCAATTAGCTGTTTTGGTTGGTACATGTATGTATCAATTGAAACACTTGAAGAGTTTCTTTGTTAAACAAAAAATTGTATAAAATATAGGAATAAAGGCGAGTAGTATTAAATGTAGACTGTGAGAAGTTGATGCGATCCATTTTTAGATCACATCGCGATGGAACAAGATTTATGGAGAAGAATTGATGATTTAGAAAGGGAGAAAGAGGAGTTACTAAAACAAGTCCAAGAGTTGAAGATAGAGAAATCTGATTCAAGTACTCTTTCTTTACCAGAATATTCAAGATATGGTAGACAAATGATTGTACCAGAATTTGGTGCACTTGAATCACAATTGAAATTAAAATCTTCAAAGATCCTTGTAATTGGTGCTGGTGGTCTTGGTTGTCCAGCTTTACTTTATCTCTCTGCTGCGGGTATCGGTCATATTGGTATTGTAGATGATGATATTGTAGATGAAAGCAATTTACACAGACAAGTTCTTCATACTACAAATAACGTAGGTATGTTTAAATGTGACAGTGCAAAAAAATATATAAGTCAACTTAATCCTCTTGTGGATATTTCCACTTATCCAATAAGACTTAATAATACAAACGCTTTCGAAATATTTGAAAAGTACGATCTAATTCTTGATTGTACTGATGCACCAGCTGTTAGGTATCTTATTAATGATGTTGCAGTAATTCTTGGTAAGACTATTGTTAGTGGATCTGGTCTTAAAACTGATGGCCAATGGACTATACTCAATTTTGAAAAGAAAGGTCCTTGTTATAGATGTTTTCATCCAAAACCTCCTGCTGTTGATTCCGTAACTTCTTGCCAAGATGGGGGTGTTATAGGTCCAGCCATTGGAATAATCGGTCTTAATATGGCCTTAGAAACAATCAAAGTACTAACTGGTCATTATACTGATATATTTAAACCTTTCATGTGTGCCTTCTATGGATACCAATTTCAACAATATAGAACTTTCAAAATGAGAGGCCGTCAAAAGCTGTGTGAAGTTTGTGGTGAAAATCCTACTATTACAAGAGAAGTGATCGAACTGAACCAACTTGATTATCATGTTTTCTGTGGTAAAAGTGAAGTCTTGACAATCTCTGAAAACCTTCGAGTTTCTGTGGAGGATTATAAATCTGCTAAAGATAAAAGTATACTTATAGATGTAAGGCCAATCGAGCAATATAAGGTAGCAGCTATACCAGGATCCATAAATATTCCTTGGGGAAGTAGTTTTACCAAACTTGAACTGTTAGATAATTATCTACCTGAGGTAAGTAAGGACTCAGAAATTTATGTTGTTTGTAGATTTGGAAATGATTCACAAATTGCAACAAAAACTATAAGAGACAAATTCGGATATACAAATGTTAAGGATATCAAAGGTGGGTTAAATAAATGGAGTGAACGAGGAGACACACTGTTCCCAAAGTATTAAGTAATGATTTATAGATAATAGAAAAATTCTGCTCTGCATCTATATTGCTTATACACTGAACTCTATATCTACATCTATATTATCTATACACTGAACTCTAAATCTCTACACTGAACTCTATATCTCTACACTGAACTCTATCTATACACCATTAAACTTTGGGTCTAATCTCTCTATAATTAATAACCCAGACTGGGTTGTTGCTGCAAACACTGAACTACCATGTAAATTTTCATTCCATGTAACATTCGATATATTCACCTCAACAGGTGCTAGTGTTAATCGAGTGGTCCTTTCAACATCAGTAGGTACAAACAGCGGATCAATTATAAGATGTTTTGGTCCTTTATATCCTAACTTCCATAACCTTAAAGGTATTAATAGCTTGTTGTTACTCTTCCCAGGTGAAAATACCCTTCTAGCAAAATTCATTACAAAGACTTCACCAAAATTATTTGATATAAGAACTTGTGGATGATTAAGAAATTTAGAGGTACCTAAACAACTTGGAATCCCATCAGTTTTGAATACTAAACTTGCTTTTTCTTGGGAACTTCTTAAGAATATTTGTGATAATAAATCATAAGATTCAGCTCCAAAAATAGATTGAAATAATGGATGATATTTTGGTTCAATTATCGAAGGCATCGAATTGATTGATCTGGATTTAAGATTTTGATACTCGAGAACAAATTGTTGCACACCAGAAGTGTTTATATGAATTATTTGTTTGGAATCTTGTTCTGCTACAAGTACATAAGTTATAGGACAATCAGCAATATTTAAAACAAAAGAAGGTAAGGATATATCATCAGAATATTTATGAAATGGAAGAACGAATTCTCCTATGCTTCCATCTACTGTTCCTACAATTAATTTATCATTAGAAAGAGTATCAAAAGAGGTAATACGAAGTGGTTCACTTGATCTAGGGTTTGGCAACGAATAGGTCAATGAAGGAGAGCAAATCTCAGTTCCCCCTTCAATGGTATCAACCTTGAATATATGAAGACTTCCATCAGTAAATGTTCCTCCCAATACACCATACGTACTGGGTACTATATAAGGCAAATGTTTTAAATTAGAACATGACCCGAATTTCGAAGTATCCATCACTTTGATCATCTTTGCCGTATGTGACTGTAAATCATATTCCCAAATTTGTATAAAAGTCTTGATGGTTTGTGGATTTGATGATGTTGAAAATAAACTTATTTCTTCTGCTATACTCATTTGATCTAAACTTTTACCTGTGATAACCATTAGAGCTAATATTGCTTTATTCTCTGGAGCTCCCGGCATCCATGAGGCACTAGTAACAACACCTCCAACATTAGATACACATGCTTGTCTATCACCAGGTATTTTAAGTGAATCAGTGGCTGAAAGAGAGTGAGTTTCATTGTCAATATCCAATGTGATATCCGATTGGATTTCCTTCCATTCATTACTTTCTAACACACTCATATCTGGTATCATATTCTCTGTTACATCATAAGGTTTATTGACATCAAATCTTTCAGTGTTTACACCGTGCGCAAAGGTTCCTTCTTCGATGTAGAATAATTTATCATGCCAATATTTCATATACTCAAAAACATATTCATAAAGCTTTTCATCGGGTCCAAACTGTTGGGGAAACCGGGGTTTAATTGAATGGTCCTTGACGGACTTTGCTTGGTTTGTGGGGTCCTTATTCATGGTGAAGCTGCGAAACTATTGAGATTGTCTCAGATACAGTCTAGTCTAGTCTACACACTTCTCTACGATCACTCTGTGTCATAATTCATTACTATTAACCTACAAGAAATTATCTACAAAATTATACTTAAATTTTTCCCAACCTTTTAAGCTATCAGCATATGCATTTTCTTCTCTTTCTTCTGGCGTTTCCTCGTATCTATCAGTTTCAAAATCCATATCTTCTGGCTTCACAAATCTATCTTTTCCTTTAGTCCAAATCCACCAAAAAATAAATGTAATTGGGAAGACTCCAAGTTCAAGATATGATTCAAAAAATGCTGCGGTATCCCATGGAGCAAAACTACTCCAACCTTGAACAAGAATAATGACACTGACACCAATAACACAAAGCCATGGTCCCCATGGATAAGTCCAATTTGTAAATTTAAGAAGATGAGTTTTATTTTGCTTTGCTAAACCTTTTCTGAATCTAATACTGGTAATACCAATACAAAGCCATGCAATTTGATTAGAAACTCCAACAATTGATTGTAACCAAGACCATAAAGTACCTGCACCAATAAATGAAGCTCCAAATGCTAAACCACCTGCTAACCAAGTAAGGAATACTGCAATATAAGGAATTTTCCATCTATTTGTTCTTGTAATAAATTTTGGGAAATAACCTTGAGTACCCATACTAAAAGCTAATCTAGAACCTGCAAAAAGAGCATGATTACCAGCACTTATAACAGAGGTCATAATGACTGCATTCATAAATGAACCAGCAGCTTTTGCTCCTGCCATTTGGAATACAATTGTGAATGGTGATGTAACAACTTCACCAGTTGATAAATTTGGATAATCATATGGAACATTCATACCGATGAAGAAAATTGCAAGAATATAAAAAACAACAATTCTAACCCAAACGATTTTAATGACTTTTGGTGCAGTTTTAACAGGGTTTTTAACTTCACCACCGGTGATAAGAATTGATTCAATACCACCATAAGCAAAACTGGCAGTTACAAAAGATTTAGCAAAACCTTTAAACCCATCAACAAATGGAGCATCACCACGACTCCAATATTGGAAACCAATATATTCATTTTGAGGGTTTTTACCAGCATTTACAATAATTGAAATGATGAAGAAGATTAAAATTGTTACAATTTTTAACATTGCAAGCCAATATTCAGTTTCACCATAAAACCTAACATGGAAAATATTTAAAAAGAGTAACAAGACCCAAAAGATTAAAGCAACAATCCAACCATGGAAATCAGTCCAATACAGCATAACTAATTGAACAGCAACTAAATCACTTGCAACAGAAATAGCATCATTAAACCAATAATTTGTTAAGATTGCAAAACCAAAACTTTCACTACCAAATCTTTTAGCATAGGTAGTAAAACTACCAGAAACTGGTATAAGAGTTGACATTTCACCTAAACTTAACATTGTTAAATATACTATAACACCAACAATACTATAAGATAAAAGTACACTTAATGGACCAGCAGTTGATAATGATTTACCAGTACCTAAGAAAAGACCAGTACCAATGATACCTGCCATGGCTATCATATTAATTAATCTTGGTGATAAACTTCTATTTAAATCTTCAGTAGTTGCACGTTGATAATCTATACTATCATCACTTCTTTCATAATCCTTGTTGAAAGGATGGTCCTTAGACATATCGTCATTAGACGTAACGTAAGTTGACATTGATTAATAGTACGGCGATGATCTTCTTTTAAATGTTGCAAAAAGATCTACTGTGGCAGAAGCATCATCTGCACAAGTTGCAAATTTGCAGCAGATTCGCCATATCACGTGACACATTTGTCAGGGATTTGGGAAACACGGCGCGAGGTTTAGTATTAGTGCCATACGTACGGGCTTGGCGGGGTTTATAATACCGTTATGGATTAGTAAGTTAAAAAGAAATTAAGGTATTATTAGGTTAGTGTTACGATGTGGTCAAGATTTAGGGAGCCAGAGCCTTAGATATTGATCCGCACACGACCACTTACAATATCTCAATCTCGTTGCAATCATACGGCTCATGTCTCTTGAATCAGCCCAAGAATTCATTGACTTTGTCAATGCCTCTCCAACCCCATACCATGCCGTAAAGAACGTCAAAGATATGCTCAAAGAAAATGGGTTTAAAATATTATATGAAGATGATATTTGGAATATTGATCAATTAGAACCAAATGGGAAATACGCAGTTACTAGAAATGCTAGTTCAATAATTGCATTTACAATCGGAGGTAAATGGAAAAAAGATGATGGATTTGCTATTATTGGTGCCCATACAGATTCACCTTGTTTAAGAATTAAACCAATTTCAGAAAGAACTAATGAAGGATTTATTCAAGTTGGAGTAGAACAATATGGTGGTCTTATTGCACATACTTGGTTTGATAGAGATCTTTCAATTGCTGGTAGAGTTTATATTAAGAAAGATGGTAAATATTTACCTCGTTTAGTTAAAATTGATAAACCTCTTTTAAGAATCCCAACTTTAGCAATTCATCTTAATAGAGAAGTTAATCAAAAATTCGAATTTAATAAAGAAGATAAGTTATTACCAATTGCTGGTCAAACTCAACAAGGTCATAGCTGCGCAGATGATCCAAATCTTAAACTTACTGAAGAGGAATTTCAATCTGTTCAATCTGTTATAACAAGACACAATGCTGATATTATTGAACTTATTGCCAAATCTCTCGATGTTGAATCTAATCAAATACAAGATTTTGAACTTCTTTTATATGATACTCAAAAATCAGTTATTGGAGGATTACATGATGAATTTATATTTTCTCCAAGATTAGATAATTTAGAATCATGTTTTTGTTCTACCAAAGGATTAATTGAAAGTACAAAAACAATTGAAACTCAACAAGGTATAAGACTTATTACTTTATTTGATCATGAAGAAGTTGGTTCTAAATCTGCTCAAGGTGCTGATTCAAGTTTCTTACCTGACATCTTACATAGATTAACTAAACCAGAAGCTTTTTATCCTGTAATGTCTAAATCATTCGTTCTTTCAAGTGATATGGCACATGGTGTTCATCCAAATTATAAGGCCAATTATGAATCAAAGAATAAACCTGAACTTAATAAAGGACCTGTTATTAAGATTAATGCCAATCAAAGATATTCAACTAATTCTCCAGGTATTGTATTGATGAAATTATTAGGTGATAAACATAAAATTCCTCTTCAATTATTTGTAGTTAGAAATGATTCACCTTGTGGATCAACCATTGGTCCTTTCTTAGCTTCGAAATTAGGTATAAGAACCTTGGATATGGGGAATCCTCAATTATCAATGCACTCAATTAGAGAAACTGGTGGTAGTGGTGATATTTCAACTTTGGTCAAATTGTTTGAAAAGTATTTAGCTGAGTATCATGAAGTTTCCGAAAGTATAATCGCAGATAGAGAAGATTAGAATGAGGGATAGAATGCATATGTAGATAATATAAACTATTTACTATACAATTATTTTGGTGGAAACACATTCTCTTTCACTCTACCAACAACATTACCAGTAGGATAATAAGAACAGATTATATAATTTCCCCAAGTTGGATTACAATATTTTGTAGCACACCCGATTTGGCTTGTTTTGTTCCAAATCATGGCAGTGAAATGATTATATTCATTTGCAGTTTCATAATTAAAAGTGTCTCCTTCTTCATACCATGCATTCATTGCACCTTCAGGAGTATACCCAATAGCAAGATTTTCACCATAAATATAACCAGAATGATGTAATTGTCCCAGACAATCATATTGATCTGTATATTTAGCAGCAAATTCAAATAAAGTATCATTCCATTCAAGGGATTGAGCACCATGAAGCGAACGAACTTGATTATGGCCATTGATCATTAATTCAGCAAAAGAAGAATTAAAGTCATAAGGAGAAGCTGAGGATGGTTCTTGAAACGAATCAACATGATGAGATTGAACAATTTCAGTTGGCTGCAAAAAAACAGTAACTAATTCAACTTCAGTAACAACAACAGAAAAAACGAAGGAAAATAAGAAGATTAAAGGAGCGACTAACATTAAATAAATTTAAGGGTCAACAGAGATCCAACGTTATTTATATATCATATAAATCTACATGTTTCAGATTACATGTTTCAGATTACATGTTTCAGATTACATGTTTCAGATAGTCTCAATCTGAAACGTGAGAGTCTCAGAAAATCTTCGATCTAGAGACACGCAACTATGAAAATACTTCAAATTACAGGAATACTAATACTCCTTAATTACTGTATCGGATTTGATGTTGTACCAGTCCTTGTAGCTTCCCATAAATTAGTTCGAGGATTGAAAAATGAATTAGAATCAACAAAACCATCTCAAAGACATAATGGGAATCAAGTAACTAATGTAATTAAAAAACTTGTAACTCAATGTTCATCAGATGAATATATATTATTAGATATCCCAGGATTAAAAGCACGTGATATAAGTGATGAAAATATTGAAAATTGGCCATTCCTTTCGAGATATCTTAGTATGTCATCTACAATAGTTGGAATGTCATTTGTTAATGATATTTTAGACTTAGAATATATTGAAAATTATATAGTCAACACTTGTGATGCAGATGTTGTGATAGCAAACACAGGAGATGAGAATAGTGTTGATTATATAGATTCTAGCACCAGAGTTATTAAGATTCAATTTGGTCAATTAGGTAATGATGAAGAAGAAAGACAACATGACATAAGATTAGCAGATGAATTTATAAGGAAGATCATTAGAAAATTACCATCACCACATTATTCTATTATCTTAACTTCAAGTACTAAACTGCATATTGAACCATTACCATCAAGTGCTTTTGATAAAAATCCTAAGAGATGGGGTATATTTGATTCAATTTCAAATAATGATTTCAGACAAAAAGAAATTGAGTTCAACCAAGACTATGAGATCGGAGAGACCCATTGGAATGAGGATAGAAATACAAACAAGAGATATATGAAGAATAAAGAGAAAGATAATATCAAGTTTTTGGATTATGATCTTTGGGTGAAGAATGAACAACTCATTGTGACCATATTTATAATGATACTAACAGTGGTTATGTTGAGGGTGAGGAGGTTGTTCAACCTGTTGGTGTATGATAGAAAGAAGGTTGATTAGGAAGATAGTACATAGAATATAGTCTATATACATAAGCGCATCGATATTCCGCGATCATACATGGAGGACATAGAAGCTAAACACAAACTTCATAAGCATAAACATAAACACAAGAGTAAGAAGAAGAAGCGGAAAGTCGTTGATGACGATGATGATTTCTTTTCATTTTCTGGAAAGAAAAAAAAAGTGCCGAAGGAAGAGAAAGTTGAGTCAAGTGATATAGGTGATGGAGTTGAGGGTGAGGGTATTGGAGTTGGAACAGATATAGAGAGTGATATGGGGGGTACTGTGGCAAGTGAAGATCTCATTACTTCTGAAGACCGTTTACTTTCAGAAGACCATATGCCTTCTGTGTTGGGCAGTGAGGTGCTAACAAGTGAAGACTATGTTGATGCCCCAGCTTATCCACCAGAAGAAATCAACGAGGAGATTGAAATAACGAGTATAAATAATGTTATAGAGGTGGATACTGATGCTGATGACAGTCCAGCAAGACGTACTCGTAGTGCTGGAAGAATGATTGAACCTGTACCAGCTCCTGTCTTAGCTCCGGCTTCTACCTCAGCACCAGTACTACCAGCGAAGACACTCTCAGAATCATCAAACAAAGCACCAGTACTATCAACTAGTGTCATTAAGAGACCCAAAAAGTCGCCACCTCTTTCAAAAGATGACGTCTTGTTCAGCAGTATCATGGAAAGCGTCAAGAAAATACGAAGTCAATCAGCAGATGAATATCAATTCACAGACGAAGAGGAAGCCAATAGACCTTATCTCCTTAATATAATACCAAAGATTTACTCGGAGAAAAGATTCACATTTGCAACTAAAGGTACAAAAACATTTGATCAAATATCACAAAATATAATCCAACACTATAAACAAGTTCGAGAAATTCCTCTACACGTCCAAACCGAAGAATTGACGATATTTTGGATCCAAGGTAGAAAAGAAATCAAACCCTTTTATAAGCCCAGTACTCTTCGTATCAAACCACCAAATGAAAAGGATCTTTATTTCATAAAGAATGTAGGACATACGGTGATAGATTGTTTACTAATACAAAAGACTATGGCCGGAGTTGCGTTGGAAACTTATGGAGAATTAAAGACAAAGTATGAGAGGTTTGCAGATATAATGAAATTTGAAGAAGAAGATGAAGTAGTTGAAACAGATGGATTAGATAGTACAGTAACAGATATCACCAGTACAATTACAATACCAGATGAAATCAATGATTATTTCACCATCGGACTTAAGGGTAAAGATAACAAAAGAATCCCTGTAAAAGTTAATCCCGATACTCAAATAGTTAAGATTTTAGAATATTATTTAAGTAAAATCGGTAAATCATTGAAGGATATTAAGATGAATAAAGTACAAATGATATTTGATGATGAACCTTTAAACCTCAATGATTATGTAAGAGATACTGAACTTGAAGACGATTTTGAGATTCAAGTCCATATCTAAGATGGAATCAAGGTAATAATAATTCCGAGTTTTGCGCCCGTGCATAAAATCAGCTGTTTTTGTTGCGCAACGTAAGATTGCAACCATGTTAAATGTTCATAACCTAAACGGCTAATCTGAGATTAATGGTGGTAGAATTAGGTCCATCGCGGTAATTAGTCGGTAATAGTATAGTAATAAAAGATAGAATCAAAGAAATTTGTAGGATATATCGAGAGAAATTTTGATGGATTTTAATCTAGTGATATTAAAATTTATCCTATATGTAACCCCTCTAAACAATCATTATTATTAACTCCTCTATTCATACCCGTATATCCCCTCTGCTTAATAATACCGCCTGTTTAAAATCATTCCATAATTCGCATTTCGCACATTCAAAAAATCATCTCATTATCATAGCTTTTTAGTTGAAATTATTTAATCTTACCATGTCAGATTATTTAAACTTCAAGTCAATACCTTCAAAAGATGATAGAAAGACTATTGTTATTGTTGGTGCTGGTATAATTGGAGTTTGCACGGCATATTTCCTTGTAACTCATCCAAAATATGATCCAAAAAAATTTAGAATCGTACTAATAGAAAGTAAAAGAGTGGCAGGAGGTGCATCTGGTAAAGCTGGTGGATTATTAGCATTATGGGCATTCCCACTGCAGATAGTCCCACTAAGTTTTAATTTACATGAAGAATTGTCAAAAAAGTATGATGGAGAAAATGAATGGGGTTATAGAAGATTAACAACTGTAAGTTTAGAAGGTGATTTAACTGGGATCGAGAGTGAAAGTGAAAGTGAAAGTGAGAGTGAAAGTGAAGGTGAAAGTGAAGGTGAAAGTGAAGGAGCTTCTTCAGAAACCGATACTGAATCCCAATACGATGATGCAAAATCGAGTTCCTCCTCCTCTATAGAGAAACCATCAAAAAAATTTATAAGAAGAAGTGATAATTCTAAAACCCCAACGTCTTCAACAGCAAATAAACTACCTAAAACTCTCAATTGGATAAATTCAAGCTTAGTTAGTGGATGTACTTCATTAGGTGGAACAGATACAACTGCACAAGTTCATCCATATAAATTTACAAATTTCATGTTGAAAAAAGCAGTTGAATTAAGTAAAGGATCTATTGAACTCATCCTCGGGAAAGTAATCGATGTTGATTATGATTATGAAAATGGTACAGCAATTGGTGTCAATTACGAACCAACTTCAATTAAAGAGAGTGAAGATCACCAGAATAAAATAATCAATTTAAAAGGTGAACAAATTGTAATGACAGTTGGTCCATGGACTTCTAAAATCTTACCGGATTGTCCAATTAGTGGATTAAGAGCCCATTCAATTACCGTGGCCCCTTTCAAAAATCAACCCGTAAGTCCATATGGAATTTTTACTGAATTTAAAACTGGTTCAAATTCTTATATATCCCCTGAAATTTATGCTAGACAAGATGAAGTTTATGTATGTGGTGAAGGCGATAGTGCAGTTGATGTCCCAGAAACAACTGATGATGTTGAAGTTGTTACTGCAAAATGTGATGAATTATTTTCTCAAGTTTCAAAATTCTCTCCAAATTTACGTAAGGGAAGAGTCTTAAAGAAACAAGCATGTTATTTACCAGTTTTAGATGTACCAACCTCTTCTGGTCCGTTGATTGGTGAAACAAATGTTTCAAATTTATACCTTTGTTCTGGTCATTCGTGTTGGGGGATTAATAACGCTCCTGGTTCTGGGAAAATTATGAGTGAAATCTTATTGGATGGGAAGAGTAAATCAGCAAAAATCAATTCTTTAGATCCTTCTTTATATTTTGATGCAAGTGTATTAGTTGGTGATGACAGTGAGAAGAGTTAGTGCATTAGTAGAGAAGTGTAGGAAATCGTTACGAAATATACGACTATTTATAATTTGTATGTGGCCTTGTCTGTATATGACCTGGTCTATCTTGTGTCCCATGTCTCTAGTAGATCTCTGTTTCCATCCCCCTGATCTCTCCTGTATCTTCTGCGTCTCGATAATTTCGCAGCCATTACCATGTTCACATCAACCCCAAAAGATCCAAAAGTCCCTTCAAGTCCTTCTTACGTCTCAATCCTTGGGTCAAGTAAGCAGATTTTACCTCCCTCTCTTTCAAATGTCAACCAAGAAAGAACCGGCCAAAACGGTCAGAATAAATTTACTCAACCACAAATCCTTTCTGTGGCTCAAAGAAATATAATGAAACAAACTTCTCCTGGTAAAATTGTCAAACCACCAATTAGGTCAGCGTTTAAAGGAGAAATGAGTAATATGTCCTCTAAAGTTTCTAGAGCTACCGGTCCAACCCTTGCTTTTACTGCAAAGGTAACTGGGAATAAGGTTAATGGAACAAACGCCAATCCTGCACCTGCCAAGGGAACAACCCAGGGAACAAGTCAGGAACCAAGCCAGGCACCAACCCAAGCATCAACCCAAGCATCAACACAAACAGGTACAAACCAAACAGGTTCAATTGAAACCGATATAAACCAACCAGGTACTACTGCTAACCCAAGTAAGTCTGAACCAAATGTATCTGCCATCAACACTCCAGCTGGTTCTACCTTCATTGATTCAACCCATTCAAGTCCATACAAAAAACCAAGTTCTCCAAAAAGAATGCCTACCCCCAAACACCCTACACCCCTTAGAAATGAATTGAAACTTATAACCCCATCAGTGACACCAGCATCGACAGAGTTTTTTACAAACTGTAATCATCTTATTGACATTAAGAATGAAGCAGGTAAACTAATTGATTTACAAATTATTAACAAATATAAACTTTTACGTAGAGTTCAATACCTCGAACAAATAATGTTTGAATATATAGAAAGAGTAGATCAACTTAATGATGAAGCAATTAATAAATTACAATTACTTCATTCAAAATATCAAAATCTTATTAAGGAATTAATTTAGAGTAATTTAATTTTTCTTGTGTTATTATACTTAACTACTTAAATATACAGATTAGTTTCTTTTAGCAAATCTTCTTGGACCTCTTTGAGAAGAAATAGCAACAGTTTGGATTGGAATCTTGAAACCTAAAGTTTTAACTAAATCAGCAGTTTCGCTATCAACTTCTAATTGACCGTTGGTGTGTGATAAATCTAAAGCAGAAACTTCTGGAACGTATTGATCTTTTCTTTCTCTTTCTTCTTCTTGTAATTTGAAAGAAATACCTCTGACTGGACCTTTTTGAATTCTTCTCATTAAATGAGTGGTGTAACCAGCAATTTTGTTTCTTAATCTTTTAGATTGGATGACAGCGATTTCATCAGCTAATCTTTTGTTGGTGTCGAAATCCAAAGTTAATTTTGGATAGAATCTTTCAATCAAGACTTTTGAAGCTCTCTTGACGGTTTTAGTTCTAACACGAGCCTATATTAGTTAGTATAAAGTACTGGGTTAAGTGTGAGTGGAAAAGTCTTGAATTTGTTTGATGATGCATTGGTTATAAAATATCAAGGGAAGGGGACTATGCATGGGAGTAAAGGATTCTTGTTGTGATGTATTATGTCTTCTCATATGGTATGGGTTTCTACTATTTATTCATCATTTCACTCATCATTAATTCGTCGTACATACCATTTTCTATAATATCAATGAAATATAATATAAAATTTTTTAAGATTGATTTTTCACCTCACCAGTGAGAATTGCCAGATGCGCACGACAAAGACATTTCGCAGTCTTGAAAGCCCTAAAAGAATACACGTGATGCGAATGAGATAAATATCGAGGAAGTGTAGGAAAAGAATAGAAGGATAAGAAGGAAAAGGTTTGGGATGGATTAACATACAATAGAGTTATCGAAAATTGTTCATCTTAACCACATCCACCATCAACTTTTCCACTACTTTCGAGCAAATTCTAACCTCAATACATTTCACGCTCGACCCACGATGGGCCTAGCTCTCACCAACTCTCACCAACTCTCGCCCAACTCTTCTGTCTAACATCAATCTCAGTCTTCGAGATTCGCGATTCAACACTCTACACACTATGGATAAAGGAAAACTATATCACTGTGATGTATGTTCATCAGATTGTACCAATCGTATCAGAGTAAAGTGTGCAATCTGTGCGGACTACGATTTATGTGTTCCATGTTTTGCATCAGGAAGTGCATCCAATGATCATAAACCATGGCATGATTATCAAATTATTGAACAAAATACTTATCCAATCTTTGATAAGGATTGGGGAGCAGATGAAGAACTTTTACTCATCCAAGGATGTGAAACATTTGGTCTTGGGAACTGGGCAGATATCTCCGACCATATTGGGAATAGATCAAAGGAAGAAGTTGGACAACATTACAATGAGATTTATTTAGAATCTAAAGATTATCCATTACCAGAAATGGATAAAACATTCGATATAACACCATTGAAATTCTTAAGTCAAAGAAAGAAGAGATTAGAAGATCGTAAGAATATGCCATTACCACCACCAAAACAAAAATCAGTTTCATCAGTACCTTTATGTCATGAGATTCAAGGTTATATGCCAGGTAGATTAGAATTTGATCATGAAGTTGAAAATGAAGCTGAGATCTCAGTCAAAGATATGATCTTTGATCCTGATGATAGTGTACAAGATATCGAATTAAAATTAACTGTATTATCTATATATAATTCAAGATTAACAACAAGAGCTGAAAGGAAAAGAGTACTTATACTTAATAATTTACTTGATTATCGTAAGAATATTGCAATTGATAAAAGGAAAAGTAAAGAAGAAAAAGAACTTCAAAAAAAAATCAACGCTTTTATCAAAATTCTTACCCCAAAAGATTTTGAAAGATTCACAACTGATATGTTAACAGAATTAAAATGTAGAATTCGTATACAACAATTACAAAATTGGAGAAGAAACGGGATCACTTTGATTGAAGATGGGAATAAGTTTGAAAAGGATAAATTGATTAAAAGTGCCCATTATCAAAGAATGGGGAGTGGATCAAATGTTGCAAGACATAGTAATAATAGTGGATCAAGAAATTTCTCTCCGCAGCCAACAGACTTCAAATCCAAATCTGGAAGTGTTAGAGCTCCTTTAGATATAACTCATTCAGCAGATTTTGAACTTTTATCAAATGAAGAAAAACAACTATGTGCCACTTTGAGAATTTTACCAAAGCCATATTTAGCCATAAAAAATCAATTAATGAAGGAAGCCATTAAGAACAACGGGGTTTTAAAGAAGAAAGATGCTAGACAAAGTCTTAAAATTGATGTTAATAAGGCATCAAAGATATACGAATTTTTTGTACAAATGGGATGGTGTTCTCAAGGATAATGATTAATGTAGAAAATGTAAATGTGTAGATAATGATACAATGAGAAAGACATGGTGTGTATTACCTATAAACTAAGATATCTAACAGGTACATTCAGTACACTTACATTCATCTCCACAAGATGAGCATTTAGTGTTACAGCATGTACATTTAGTACAAGTACAGTTTGTGTTATTTGAGCAGCAATTGCATGAAGTAATAGTGGAAGCAGTTGTAGAAGTATTTGAGCACATGTTTGATTGAATTGTTTTGATATGGAGAGGGGGAGATTACGGGTATTTATAGATACCCTGCCAAGAGTAGCTAAATCAACGCAGTAGCTAAATGGACTCAGTAGCTAAATGAACTCAGTAGCTAAATGAACTCAGTAGCTAAACCAACTCAGTAGCTAAACCAGCGCATAGCTGAAAAGACGCACATAGTGAACACATGCCATTACTGTAGAGCTTTGCTACCCACCTCAGATGCAATATGTTAAATAGTATCCCCATCACCTTTATCTATTCCTCACTACCTAGGCTCGCTTATTTTGCAGCCATCTCTACTTAACTAGCTATATTACCATTTTTTTCGAAAAACACTGAACCTTCAAAATACCACCCCCCTCACCCCCTTCATCTCAATCCACCTTACTCACTTCTTCATTGTCCAACTCTCGTCCAATTCTCTTCCATTTCTCGTCCAACAGCCCCTCTCCATCGGTCGCGTCGTAAATCTACTCTCAATTTGCTCAACTATGCTTTGGTTATTATTTCTTATCCCACTTGTAACCGGACAATTCTATCCACTTACTAAGAATGGAGAGATACCAAGCAATCTAGAACCATATGAATTAGGTCAAAATATCTTTATGGATTGCATAGCTAGAAATATAGATAATGGAGAACATAAATTCGATTCTCAAGATAATATCATTTACGTACCATTCCCAGCATGTAAAGAAACAGGACTCCCATTAATGTTCAAATACGACGTCAATGAAGACTTGAACTGTACCATTACCTTCGATGACGAGTTGTACCATTTATTCCAACTTTATATCCATGAAGATGTTCCATTCAATTGTAGAATTCCTTTAAGTACTGAACAAAATTATCTTGAGAAAGGAGGTGCTTATATTCCATTACCATTTAATTTCAGAGGTGAAATTCACGATAGTCATTTAGATATAGACTCTCAATTGAATGTACTTTTCACTAAACCTTCTGATTCAAATTCTATTGTCAGTTCAGTTGCTTATAGTTCAAGTACAAATGCTACAAGAGTTATCATTGGTGAAGAATTAACTTTACAATTTGGTGTAAGATGGTTTGATACTTTAAAACCTTCTGGTTCAATTACTTCTGATTATAAAAATACAAATGGGTTACCTTTTATTGATGGATTTTATACTTTCCCTATAAATATTTTACCTATCTCATATACATCATTTGTTGGATATATGACATTAGTAGCTTTAGCATCTGGTTTGATTACTATGGGGATCTCTTATAATATTATAAGTAGCAAGTATTCAAAGAGAAGATATATGCTGTTTGATAATGAATCTGGTGTTGCAAAGAGGGATTAAAATGTGTATAAATGATACAATGTATCTGGTTCTGGTTCGTGTAGTAGTCTTTTTCTTTATATATTTCTATGCTAGTCTATCTATTGTGTCATTACCCCTGACACTTTTTAATAATAGCTCTCATTAATTCATCATCATTCTCAACAAACCTCTCAAGATATTCAACATACCTCTTAACTAATTCACCTCCACTCTTATCGGCTTTTAATTTATATGCAAAGAATTTATTTACTGATAATTGTAAATTGGTTGCAAAATTTTCATCATGTCTTTCAACACTTCTGATATTCAAAGTTATATCAAGTAACCAAGTATCTAATTCATCTGAATAATTATCTTGAAGATATTTCATTACATGAAGATAAAGATAATCTTGATTTAAATCATCAAACTTATCAATGATATTAAGAAATTTATTTACAAGACTAATTGTTTTTTGTGTTGAGTTGAAATTGAAGTATTTTGTAACTGATGGGATACATGCATCAAATATAGCTAATGCAACATCTCCTTTTAATGCAGGATTCGTTTCTGGGTTACCCAACATATTCATATCAGCCTCAGGGAGTGTATTTAATTCATCACGTAACCCTTCATTAGGTAATGCAATTTTATCACTATCATCATCAAACCCATCATCTTCATTTACTTTATCTTGATATTCTTTAACTTCTTTTTCCATTTGATCTTGTTGCTGTTTCTCAGTAATAAGTCCTAATACTTTTCTTCTAGTTAATAATTTAGAGATATATGTTAATTCAAATTGAAAGTAATTCAACCATAATTCTGGTGATTCTGGATTCAATCTTAAACCTCTTTGGAAAAGTGATCTAGATCCTTTAGCATTATTATTAACCTCAAATTCATATTTAGCTGATGATAACCATGCATCAATATTTCTTGGTTGAAGTTGAAGGAATCTTGAGTAGATTTTATATATGACTTTAATAGCTCCATTTTTCTTTGCAAATTCTAAATATTCTGTCCAAATTTCGATACTTTTTGGATATTTAAAAGTACCTCTTTGATAGATAAATAAGATCCTACGGACTCCTGCCCAATCGGAGATACTTGGTTTCTTGTCTATGAGTCCAACTTTACCAAGTCTGTTATATCTTTTTTTACGAAGCTTTTCAAGATTTTGTTCAAACTCTGCATATTTTAAAAAGTCTCTTGGATGACTTCCTCTACCTTGAATTCTATGCTCAAAATCAGTTCTTCTTCTCATGATCATAGTGATTTCATTCTTTTCAAACAATCCTTTCTTTTGAAGGTCTTCAAGTTCTGGAACGGATTGTTCAAGGTAATACCTTACTTTTTCAGCCATCTTGTAGTACTAAATTATCGCGATGAGATTTTTTCACGATGAGCTGATGAGCTGATAGATAAAGAGAGTAATAGAGAAAAAGAGAGATGACAAGAGCGAATGAAATCAATCGAATGAACATCAATAATCCTATAGTATCCATTGAACTACTTTTATTTATTTGAAGAGTAAAAAAATAAGAAAAAAAAGACAAATGCTCTAGGAGGGGTTTGAACCCACGACCGTCGCGTTCCTCACACGACCGTGACTTTAGATATAAACCTATTGAGTCGTCAAACGGCTATAAGCACGAAGCGCTAACCTCTGCGCCACTAGAGCACCTGTTGACAAAATCGTTCGCAAAGTTGGCTAAGAGGTTCGTCCTCCATGCGAAAGTCGTGCCAAAACCAAATTATTATTCTGTCCGTAACACCATTAATATAAGGCATTTCGGTTTTTTCTTTCACGTTTTGTAAGCTCTGTAATCTCATCATATTTCTGTCAATTAATTGAGTGTTTTTCCTCATTCCATTCACTCTAAATTCGACTTCGAAAATATGACTGATTTTGCGATCGTCGACGGTTTTCGGAAAAAAAAAGTGGGAAAAAAAAAAGTGAAAAAAAGTGAAAAATTTAATCCTTTAGTTGAACTGAAGATCTTCACAATTGCGAATTGAAATCAGAACGGCACCATTCCTGTCCGATACCAAGAAAATAAGGAATTTCATCCTACTTTGTCTGCTACGTTAATCAATTCAATGAAAAGACTTGATTGAGGGGCAGTAATCCTGTGCGGCACCTGTCAACTGTTGAAATAGACAACTCTCCTATAATTAAATCTAAATCAATTAAAGTGAGTAATTAGAAAGGTACCGAGGATCAGGGGGCATTAGGCGTTAAGATACACGCGTATCCAATTGCAACTACAATTGAATGGAAATGTACCCCGAAATTGGCTACTATAGCCGCGAGTGGAGATTATAATTAGTAGAAAGCTTAATTAAGCCTCCAGATTAAGATGAATAAAATAATAGTCCAGGGGGGGTAGAACCATCTGATTGGCCGAGAAACAAACATTTTGTTATGAAATAAATTAGGTACATTATGCATAGTGATCAATGGACAAAGTCGCAAGTGGTTCTGTACATTAAATCTGCATATTGAGAAGGTGCATGAGGACCTGTATATAATTTAAGTGTATTGTACGGCCTATTGAAGAATCCCTAAAATTATTCTTTCAATTTAACATGTTTAAATCAAGACAATATGAGGTTGATAAGGTTAATGATAACCTTGTGTATGGTAGTACACCATTACAATCAATTGACTCCAAAAAGACAAAACTCGTATTTGGAGGAGAATTAGTTGCACAAAGTATAATGGCAGCCTGGGAAACTGTTGGATCAGATTGGAGTCCAAATTCATTTCATTCATACTTTATGAGACCTGCTTCAACGGAAAGTAAGATTAGATATGAAATCACCCTTAATAGTGATGGAAGTAATTATAAAAATAGATTAGTTAATTGCTATCAGGATAGTAATAATAGATTATGTTTTGTAGCTATGATATCATTTGGACAAAAAAATAATCATGATAAAAGACAAATAGAATACGCAAATAATCCAGTTGCAAATATTAAAAGTGTACCATTTTCATTTCAATATTCACCAAATGAATTTTTTTATAAATATAAAGATAGAATGGATGAATTACTTTCATTTAATCATACAAATGATCATATTCAAGCATTTATACCACCAGAGATTTTTGAAGATGCTAAAGAAGACGAGAATAAATTGGAAATTGGTGAAAGACGTTTAGGTTTTTTTACAAGAGTTAATGTTGAAGAAAAAGATAAGAAATTTCCTCAACTTCATAAAAAATGGAATTACGTTGATTTATCATTCATATCAGATGCTACAACTTTGGTATTATTTTATAGATCCCTTGGTACTGCATTTTCAATGAAATATTTTTGGTATACTTATGCTACAATGGATCATAATATTTATTTCCATGATGAAGATTTCGATGTTACAGAATGGTTATTTGTTGATTATAGGTTCATGAGATTAAGTAATGGTAGAGCATTTTTCGTTTCTGGATATTTCAATCCAAAGGGTAAATTAGTTGCTACAGTTACACAAGAAGCTCAAGTACAAATTCCTAAAAAAGTTGCTGATAAAGCCACTGGAGGTGGTTATCATTTGTAGATCAATGATTTATCTTTATGGTTTATATTATAATATACACTACATGTTTAATGACATTCCATTCCACGAGATGATTTAAATCCCCAAATGAAGTGACCTATAGCACCTCCAAGGGCAACTGCTATCATTAAATAACCGTTATATGTCATAAATACTAACATGAGCAAAAATGAATACCCAATTTGGAACCCATAAAGAAGGGATTTTTTAACTTTAAATTCGTTGACTGATCTGGAAGAGGTGGATGTTGATAATCCTTCAATTAATGACAAATTCCTTGCTTCCCATTTTGATACAAAATTCCTAAGACCTTCATAACCTGCAGCAATTATTACTATAGCCAAAAATGAAATTAAGAATGAAAAGAATGAGGTAATATGCCACCATCTAAACACCACACAAGTGTTGGTGTAGTCCCATGTGAAAAGCATATTCATGGAACACATTGGTGATGAATGATCTGGCATCGAGTGATCTGGCATGGAATGGTCGGGCATAGAATGGTCTGGCATCGAGTGGCCTGTCATACCATGTAAAGACATTGATGAGATGATAAGATTAGATTTGCGACTTGAAATGGCTGCGACAATATTTTAGGAATTGGCACCATATATATAGTGGAATTAATAAAGGTGTTTCGGGGAGAGGGCCTAGTGTTATTGAAATCATCGCTTTCCCTCTCTTTTTTTTTTGTTTCCTATTTTCTTCAAGGCAGAATTGTTGTCTCTGGCAGATAGACTTCCATTGACTTGTAATCATGGCCGTAACTCTAATACAAATAGCTTATCACGTAGGGACTCCATACAAAAGTTGTTCCTGGCGTTTTTATTTTATGGATTGATAACCTTTTTCAAGTTATGCTAAAATTTAGTCAATAATACTCTTCACTCGTACCTGCGTAAATGCCTACAAACTGGCTGCAACTGTGAATAAGCTCATGACCGTAATACGAACCATTAGCTACTTTAACCCAAGAGTATGATATTTGTAAGAACCGTTTCTTTACTAACTCTCTTTCATTATTCTTCATTTCTATGGGAAGAAATCCCTTTTTATATGTCTCATATCGAGTTGTACTTCTATGCAGATCACAGTCAATTTTGAACCCAGAATCTGTGGGGAAAGCTTATTGTACATTAAATGTCATTAGTTCATTATGTGGAAATCTATATAGTTATCCAATAATACCATTGTATCCTAGAGTGTAGAAAAACATGTCTGTGATTTTTCAGGCTATTTTATGGTGTCTGGTATCTTTAATCTATAAAAATGAGTAAATAAGTAAAAAAATATCTCAACTAAAATACAGCCTATCTCCTTCAATATTTTGTTTGAAGACTTGGTTTCTTAACAAGTATTATTCTAGATTTGTTTCTCTCTAGGAAAATCCAAAAACATCTTCTTATATCTTCACTTTTTGAATTACTTTGATAATCTGTAAGTAATGTGAAGTATAATCCTGCGCAGCTGCCAAATTTCGTAGAAACATCACCCGAGTGATGGTAAAAGTATACTTTTGGGGTATTTGGATTCAAAAAAAAGCTACCTTCCATACATTGCTACAGGTGTAAATCCATTTTATACATCATATCCAAGAAAACTAATCTATTATAGGGAGATTATTTACAGAGACCTTTAAAAGCACGATTTAAGTTTTATGCAGATGTTATGCATGCATCAGTTGCTTGGGCTAACTATAATTGTTCTACATGTCAGAGGAAATAGTGCTATAATTAGAGATGAAGAATCTTCCGGTTGAGATCTTAGTCAAATTAGTCTACTCAAAGAAGAGAATTGAACAAGTGGGAAAATATTATAACAACTTAACCATATACCAAAAAAGAGGAAATCCGAGATGAAGTCCGAGAAAAAGAACATGATAACTCATTAAATACTACAAATAAAAAAGTGGTGTACAAACAAAAGTCGTTCAAAATCTTTTATTCTAACTTAAAGTCATATTATTCAAGCATTAGTTTTCAATTTATGGATTCATTGTATGACATAGAATTTTCTCAACAGCAAGAGAATCGATTTCGAAGACTAGAACATACTAAATTCTGACAAACTCGGTCATTAAGAACTTTAAAACCAACTTTAAATCTGAAACAGATTTACGAGAAATGGATGGGAGTGTAAAAAGGGGAAAGGGTATGGATAAGAAGGTATAAGAGGGTAAATGAAATTTTGCACCCAAGAGGAAAAGACCAGAATTAGGATTTGTAGGGGAGAAGTATCGAGGGGTGGATAGATATATGTATAGAGCGAAGGCATGAGGTTCTATCATAGATGGTTTAGGTAAATATAGTAGTATAAAACAGGGTCGGCCAGGAACGGATTACTTTAGGTCGCATTTGATCAGGCCACAAATTTCTTTTTGGTCTAAATTTGTAATATTTCTAAGCAGTGAGAGTAGGAAAGGGAAAGTAGGGTAAGCGGTAACAGAGCGGTTATGTAGATTGAACGGAGTGTATGTAGAGCAATATATGGAGAATGCGCTAGGGGTATAGGTGTTTAGAGTATGGGGTGTTGATGATTTACGGAAAGACATCCTATCCAGAGCCGTAATCTCACCTGTATATTGTTAGGCGCTGAGAATGAGGAACACCCATAGGTGATTCATCATGACTCTTGAGATGAGATAGTATCTATAGGCTCATCCAGTCACTCAATTGCTCCTTCTTATCTATCCCTCTCAAGTGATTTGTCTTCTTTCCCTCTTCCTAATCGTCTTACAAATCATAACCTTAACTTAGTCATCCAAAGTATTAGCCATTTATAACCCGAATTTTATTGCGATTTAATCCGAAATATCGCAAAAACTATAAAGTACCTCATCCTCGCAATAAGACATTAGAAATCATGAAGATTTTAGGAAGTGAAGAAAGAAACGCACATATTAGCCATATTACCTCAGAAGGAGCCAAAGGGTTACTTTTTGGTTCAATGTTTTCAGCAGGTTTATTTGCATATTTAAAACATAGACATCCAATAAGATTTGGACAATTTAATACTTCAATTAAGACATGTGTTATTGCCATGCCAACAATTGCTTTTGGAGCATTTTGGGCCGATCAAGGATCTGTTGAATTCGATAGACAAATGCATTCTTCAGGTTATGAACAAAAAAAAGTCTTAGAAGAATATAGACAATGGGATAAATTAAGTTTTGGTAATAAGACCATGAATTTCTTAACAGAAAATAAGTATAAATTAATTATTGGAGCATGGGCTGGGTCATTATATGGATCATGGGTTTTAGTTAATAAAGATAAGATTTTAACAACTACACAAAAAGCAGTTCAAGCAAGAATGTATGCACAAGCAATTACAATTGTATTATTATTAGGTACCATTGTTTTAGCAGTTAAAGAAGAAGAAATGAATAAAGACAAGCCAAAGCCAATACCTGAATGGCAAAGAATTTTGATTGAAAAGGAAGAAGAAGAAAAGGAGAGAAAGCAAATTATTGAAAAATTAAGAGCTGCAAAGAAGGAGCAAGAAGAGTTAAAGAATTGAAGGAATGAGATAATGAGATAGATGGATAGTGTATATAGTAATGTATCCAAAGATTAGGTTGTGTAGTACCTCTCATCCTCTCTCTACTCTAGTCTCAACTCAATTCTCATTTCCACTTTCTCACTCATCTCATGGCACCTAAGAAGAACAAAAAAGAAATCGATAAAGATAAAAGGTTCCAGGCTATTGTCCTTACCGACTCATTCATGTCGAGGTTTATGCCTCTTACCGCAGTCAAACCAAGATGTCTTTTACCCCTCGCAAATGTCCCATTAATTGAATATACCTTGGAATTTTTAGCTAAATCAGGTGTTAATGAAGTTTATCTTATGTGTTCATCTCATGCAGATCAAATCCAAAAATATATCGAAACTTCACGTTGGTGTCTTGATAACTCTCCCTTCAAAATCACCACTGTCTATTCATTAGAATCAAGAAGTGTTGGAGATTCAATGAGAGATTTAGATAATAGAGGATTAATTACAGGAGATTTTTTACTTGTTTCAGGAGATGTTGTTACCAACATTGACTTTAATAAGGCAATGAACTTTCATAAACAAAAAAAATCTATTGATAAAGAACATATTTTAACCATGGTATTAAGTAATGCAAGTCCTTATCATAGAACAAGAAGTCAAATAGATAGTGCTACTTTTTTAATTGATAGATCAACTGATAGATGTATTTATTATCAAAGTGTCCCACCATCTAATTTATCCCAAACCTCCATTTCTATTGATCCTGAATTATTAGAAGAATGTGATGAATTAATTTTACGTAATGATTTAATTGATTGTCATATCGATATTTGTTCTCCTTTAGTACCACAAATCTTTCAAGATAATTTCGATTATCAATTATTAAGAAGTGATTTTATTAAGGGAGTCTTGACTTCTGATTTAGTTAAAAAAACTGTTTATACTTTTATTACTGATGAATATGCTTCAAGAGCTACAAGTTTTTTAACTTATGATGCTTTATGTCAAGATATCTTGATGAGATGGTGTTACCCTTTAACTCCTGATACTAACTTATTACCTGATCAATGTTATTCTTATGAGTTTAATAATGTATATAAAGAATCAAAAGTTATTTTAGCTCAAAATTGTAAAATTGGTAATTGTACTGCTATTGGGAATGGTACTGAAATAAAAGATGGTTCAAGTGTATCAAAATCAACCATTGGTAGAAATTGTATTATTGGGAAGAATGTTACTATAATTAATAGTTATATTTGGGATAATACTATTATTGAAGATGATTGTATTATTGATACATCTATTATAGCTAATGATGCTAAGATTTGTAAAGATTGTATTGTTGAAAAAGCCGTTGTTGGGTTTAATGTGGTTGTTGGTAACGGTAAACATATTACTTCAAATACAAGACTTATTGAAAAACCAGTTATTAAAAAAGATTCATTTTCTGATAATTTCTCAGATTCTTCAGATGATGAAGAAGAAGTAAATGAACCAATTATTAATGTAAATGATATTGATGTAGTTGGAGAAAATGGGATTGGTAGTGTTTATTGTTCAGATTTTGAAGATGATGATGAAAGTATTGAATCAGGTAGTGAAGAAGATTTTGATAGTATTAACAAAATGAGTACAAAAATGTATACTAATTTCAAACATCTTAATATTTCAGATGATTCAATTGCATCAATTTCAAATAAAAAGAAACGTAGAAGAAGTAGAAGATTTAGTTCAAATTCAATGGTTTCAACAGATTTTGAAAGAGGTGAATTTAGTGATGAAGAAGAAGATTTCCATAAAGAAGCTGTTGATACGGTTACAAGATCTATTGAACATAATCATGATTTAGATACTGCTTTATTAGAATTAAATACTCTTAGAATGTCTCTTAATGTAACTTATCATGAAGTTCGTCAAGCAACAATTGATGCTTTAATTAAAAGAATCGTTCATTTTATTTCAACTGAAACTTTAAATGTTAAAGATGCAACAATTAAAATATTTAAAGCTTGGGGTCCTCTTTTTAAAAGACAATTATTTGAACCAAATGATCAAGTTGATTTATTACAAATCTTAGAATCTTATCTGGGTAAATTAGATAAATCTTATGGTGGATTATTATTATTTTGGTCAATAAATTGTTTATATAATGATGATATTATAGAGGAAGATAGAATTTTAGAGTGGTGGAAATTACAAGGTGATGATGTAGTTAGAGAAGCAACGAGTAAATTTATTGATTGGTTGATGGAGGCAGAAGAGGAGAGTGATGATGAGTAGATGTATAGACAGTAAATAGAAATCGATATCGTGGATTTGTTTATTTGTAACAAGTAGAATGACTATCATCTCCTGTCTTAGGCCCCATTCCCCACGCCCTACGCTATCTCCATTCCCCATACACTCATACCTAAAAGAATAGAGGGATCGCAAGACCACAGACTCGACTCTATGGCCTATTATAGTAGCTCCCCCCAGTGAGTTCTCCAGTTCCTTCGGCTATCGCCTCAGGAACCAGCCCACACCATATCCTGACCCAATTCACATGTCGTTTAGATCATACCACCGCGTCGTAAATTCTCGTACCACCACTCGCACCACCGATCGCATTCATATATTAGCCTCATCACATCGTCTCATCATCATCATCATAATGTCTTGTATCTACGACGTAATAGTGATAGGAGCTGGAGTCGTTGGACCAGCCATGGCCACAGCCTTTGCTAGGCAAGGCAGAAAAGTTCTTATTATAGAAAGAAGCTGGGCTAATCCTGATAGAATCGTTGGTGAATTAATGCAACCAGCTGGTGTTAAAGCATTAGTTGAATTAGGTATGGCAAAAGCTATTAATAATATTGAAGCCATAGAATGTGATGGATACTATATCAAGTATTTTGATGATGTCCTAAAGATCCAATACTTGGAGAAGTCGGAAGCCCTCAAATCAAATTCTATAAAACCTGTACCAGATTGTGTATTCGATAATAATGATAAGATTGGATCTGATAGTACAATAAGTTCTGAGGATTGGTATAATAATGAAAGAGTTCAAGGAGTATCATTTCATAATGGAGAATTCTTAGGAAACTTAAGAGACATAGTAAAGAACGAGCCAAATGTTACAGCTATTGAAGCCACCGCAACTTCATTAATTAGAGATTCTGATGATAATGATAAAATCATTGGAGTTAAGTGTAAAAAAAATGAAGAAAATATCGAATTTCATGGGAAATTAGTAGTCGGATGTGATGGTATATATTCAAAATTTAGAAAAGAATTATCAGGTTATACCCCACCAGATGTTGGATCATATTTTGTAGGTATTGATTTATATGATTGTAAATTTCCTGCACCACATTATGGGCATGTTATATTAGGAGAACATGCCCCGGTTTTAGCATATCAAAGTTCTAAAACAACAGCTAGAATGTTATGTGCTTATAGATCAATTAAACCACCAAGTCAATCAAATAATGAACTTTCGAATTATTTAAAAAATATCGTATTACCTTCATTACCAGAAACTATGAAACCAAGTTTTGAAAAGGCAATTGAAGTTGGTAGATTTAGAAGTATGCCAAATCAATATTTACCAGCAAGAAAACAAGGAACTAAAGAAAAAGGATTTATACTTGTTGGAGATTCTTTAAATATGAGACATCCATTAACTGGTGGTGGTATGACTGTTGGATTAAATGATGTGGTTCTTTTAGCAAAATTATTACATCCTTCAAAAGTACCAGATTTACAGGATTATGATTTGATCAAACAGAAAATGAAGAAATTTCATTCATCAAGAAAAAAATTAGATGCAGTTATAAATACTTTATCGATCGCGTTGTATGCACTTTTTGCAGCCGATTCTCAATATTTAAAAATTTTACAAAGAGGATGTTTTAGATATTTTCAATTAGGAGGTGATTGTGTTAGTGGTCCTATTGGGTTACTTTCGGGTATGTTACCATTTCCTCTATTATTATTTAATCATTTTTTCAGTGTTGCATTTTATGCAATTTATTGGAATTTTATAGATAATGGGTGGTCTAAGGTGTTGTTGTCTATATATGAGATGTTTGCTACGTTAATAATTGCGATCAAGGTGTTTGTACCATATTTATGGAATGAGTTAGTTAGGTGAAGACAAGTCTAGGACTTGGACATGGCGACTTGGACATGGCGCAGCGCAATTGACGATGGTCGGAAGTTAGTCAAGATGGGTCGGAAATGGCTTGAGTTCCGGTGTCGATCAAATACGTCAAACCCATCGGAGTTATAATCAACCTCCTCTAGATAACCACAAAGATTATAGAGCAGAACTACTTCTGTATATTAATATATATCCCCAAGCATACTCTGGTCACGTCTCCACACCCTCTTCCTCCCCCATTATCTCCGTCAATTGTCTAATTCCGCAAGCCTCGTTTCGAGGGTCTGAATTTCAGTCAAATATTTCATCTATCAATGCCTTCAATCACAGATAATTCACCTCTCCTTGAAACCTCTCAAAGATCAGTGAGTAAAAATGTCTGGAAACCTTTGAAGATTGTCCTTAAATCTTCACCTGTTAATTACCTCTTATTTTTTGTACCAATTGGTATTTTAGCTGGTACTCTTGGTTGGTCTTCAAATGCTATCTTTTGGATAAATTTTTTTGCTATTGTACCATTAGCTTCATTGTTAGCATTTGCTACTGAAGAATTAAGTGAACATATCGGAGAATCACTTGGTGGATTATTGAATGCAACTTTAGGTAATGCAGTAGAATTAATTGTTTCAATTATTGCTTTAAAAGATAATCAAATTAGAATTGTTCAAGCAAGTATGTTAGGTTCATTATTATCTAATTTATTGTTGGTATTAGGTATGTGTTTTGTTGCTGGGGGTATTACAAGAGTTCAACAAACTTTTAATCAAACAGTTGCTCAAACCATGTCATCATTAATGGCATTAGCAACTTCAGGGTTATTTATTCCTGCTGCATTCCATGCTTCATTACCTCCACCTCCACCTCCAAAAGATGGTCAACCATTCCCAGCTCCTGGTTCATCTGATGATTTAATTCTTTCATTATCAAGAGGTACTTCAATTATTTTATTAGCAGTTTATGTACTTTATTTAGTATTCCAATTAAAAACTCATAAATCTTTATTTGAAGATCAAGTCACAAATGGGGAACCTGATGATGGTATTATCACAAGTACTTTACCACCTGATGATAATAAAGAAGAAAAAGATTCTTTATCAATTCCTGAAGCTCTTGTCGTTTTAATTATTTCAACTTTATTAGTTTCATTTTGTGCTGATTTCCTTGTTGGTTCAATTGATGATATTGTTGAAAGTTCCGGATTATCAAAAACCTTTATTGGTTTAATTATTATTCCAATTGTTGGTAATGCTGCTGAACATGTTACTGCAATTATTGTTGCAATGAAAGATAAAATGGATTTAGCAATTGGTGTTGCCGTTGGTTCTTCTTTACAAATTGCTATCTTTGTAACTCCTTTTATGGTTTTAGTTGGTTGGGCTATTGATGTTCCAATGACTTTATATTTCTCAACTTTTGAAACTGCTGTATTATTTGTTTCGATGTTCATAAGTAATTTAGTTATTTTGGATGGTGAAAGTAATTGGTTGGAAGGTGCTATGTTGTTAAGTACTTATTTGATTGTTGCAATTGCTTTCTTTTATTACCCTGATACTCAATTACAATAGATAGTTAATAAATGTAAGAATAGGTTTAACTTTTTGCAGTCGCATGTGCAGGATAAAGTTAGTCTAGGAAATGGTAATACAGGGGGATGAAATAATGAAGTGCATTCTAAGAATTCTTGACATTATCCTACCTTTTAAGGATTATGGAAATGGTCTACCTTCTAGGGATTGTAGAATGGTCTACTTTTCAAGGATTGTCGAGTTACTACATAATATTATCATTTCCACACACCTACTCTCTAAATATATGCAGTTGTCTTTCTTTATTCTTTAATACACATACTTTATCAGTTTTTCTTTTGGTTTTTTTGCAGAAATCATAGACTTGATATACGCTTTCTGAGTACAAATTGGAAATGTTAAGGAGACTCAAGTGCCTATTTTAAGGACTCAATGATAGTACATTTAATATATAGATACATACATACATACCTCGATCATCTATGTCAACTGGTTTGTAATTGTGCATTGAAATGAGTTCTATTTCTGATCCGCCATTTTCAAATGGGATTCACAGACGAATTAACATGCCAAGTAGATGATCCATCTAATGAGAAGCTCCGATAGACCCGTTTGAAACTTTCAAATGTCCTCACTCTCTCCCAAGAAACCCAGTCTGAACCCTATGTAGACTGGCCAATTCGACTCACCTTCAAAACCGGATCGGAATGGTTAAGTAATCAGATCGAAGAAACTACAAAGAGGAAACACACCTGGCGTGAAACAACAGGAAACCTTCTCGAAGGGATTGAGCCAAGACCCGATCAGTTGTTAGTTTTCCAATTTAGGAATTATACCGTAGTAAGTTCCTGTCCTGCAACTTTATCAAGCAGACCCTGACTCGCTAATATTCAGAAGGTTCTAAAAGAAGTTCTTAGACATTAATGCATCAGAGGCTTAATCCAATCGGAGATTGTTGCAGTACAACCGAAATGTAACAAGACTAAGCGAGATGTAGTCAAGACTCTTGGTGACTCTTGGTGACTCCTGGTGAGTTTTGGTGACCCTAGTGACTCTAGTGACTCTGAATCTTACCCACCAACTATCTACACATTAACTAGATACATATATTTGTCTTGTTCCTGATATCTATACACTACGATCTGAAACATTGATCTAACGGTTGCTAAATTTCAGACACCTATACAACCATCGTTACTATTTGCGACATTGGACGTGCATATGGACAAGTTGAACTTTCGATCCCCTTAAAATCTCGGGCAACCTGGGGCTCAAACCAGGTTGTAAGTAGGCTCAGACCAGAAATTTTAGCACACGAACCTTGATGGACCTCAACGATTATTTCGTGGACCATAAAACTTAGACACGGACCACCAACCTTGAGAGCCTAGTTTAATTGTCCTCGGTACAATTAAAGTTTGCCCCTTAAAGTTAGTTGATAAAGTCTATTCTCAATCCAAGACTTGATATGAAATTATCGATTAGGAGACCCGCATAAACCTTCGTTACATGACGAGGATATAGTTACGTAAGGTGGTTGACAGGAGGCATGAAATCATCAAGGAAGAAAGAAGTTAGTTACAATACAAACACACCATACTACGCGATGATATGAACCCAAGATCTTTTCTATCCCTTACGTGATAGTGTACGCCTGTAGAACTTTACTACCTTCAGCGAGTTCTTTGGCCTGAAGAGTCCTGCCTAAAGAATCTTCTTATGTCAACCCTCTCTCCCTTGCCCCTGCATCGTTTCTAGACCTTAATACATATTTATCATGTGACAATAGCCACAATTTTTTACCCATTTCTGTAGATAAATCTTAATCTGGAAAGTATTTCCTGTTTCAAATATATTCAAGGTGCGGCTCATTAGATAGACGAAAATGTATAAGACAATATTCTATTGTACATGAATAGCGCATAATTAATGCACAATAAGTGGTAACAACGAACAAAGTAGTACATAACAAACAAATACAATAATTAGTGATAATATGGGCTGTACCAAGTAGATAGACAACAAAGTAAAATCTGGTGTAATTAGAAAATAAAGATATTTTCACCCCTTCGCCATTCTCAACGTTGTCGCCTTAAGATGAATAAGTGCATTACATGAAAAAAAGTTAAACGTCATAGTAAGGAGACCCTTTACAGATGATTAAAAGATTTCCCCAAACTGATTAAATCGAACAAAGGGATTTTCAGTATCCTTTACAATCCTCTATACAACATAATTCAAAGAATCGAAATTTCCGAAAACGGATAATTAATTGATAACATTTTGTGAGAGATAATTTTTTACCTAATTCGATGTGACCAATTCGTATAAAATCGAAAAAGAAATTGGAGGAGAGAATGTGGTCTGAGGAATATAAGTAAGGTAGTAGATTAGATGAAGATATTAGAATAAGTGAAGATATGGGAATAGAAGATAATATTAAACCCGGACATCAAGCCCGTACCCCAAGTTGAAGAGGAAATAGTACACGAGTCGCCAGTCACGAAGCGCCTTCGTCAATTTATATACAAGACCAATATTTTTAGTCAAGGAAACAATGAAAACCTTAACAATAAAGTTAACAATACCGGTAACAATCAAGCGACATAAATAGTCAATACACGAAAATTTTTTCACATTTTTAACGCGTTTTCAATGGAAGGAGTTGAATTGTTTAGGTTAAAAGGGGGAAGGGTTGAGAGAATTTACATTTTGTTTGATTTGAGACAGGGATTTGATTCACCTGCAGAAAATGGTGCTAACACTAAAAATGAAATTTTTCAATTTATATAAATAGTTATATCCTCTAAAGTTATAATTAACCTATACATTCTTTTAAACATGTCAGATAGAGAAGCCTTAAGAATATTTTCTAGACAACCAGTTACAAGTGATATGATTAATTATCTTGTATCAACCACAAATTCAATCATTCAAGTAAAACCTAGTGGTAAATCAAAAATTAATTATGGTACAAATGATATACTTATTTGTCCAGTACAAAAAAAAAATGTATCATTAGCTAATTTCATTAAGAATCTTATTAAATATTCAAACGTACAAACTCCAACATTAATGGCTACATTGATTTATCTTAATAAATTAAGAAATTTATTACCTGCCAATGCTATTGGTATGGAAACTACAAGACATCGTATTTTCTTAAGTTCATTAATTTTAAGTGCAAAATGTTTAAATGATTCATCACCATTAAATAAACATTGGACAAAGTATACTGATGGCTTATTGAATCTTGAAGAAGTCAATATGGCCGAGAGAGAATTAATTTCTTTATTAAAATGGGATGTTAATATTAATCATGATGATTTAATCATCGCATTACAACCATTTTTAATTCCAATTAAAAATCATATTTCAAAGAAATTGATTGCAGAACAAAATCAAAAGATTGGTTATTATAGATTATCTAATGCTAACTTGACAAAACCAAATTACTCAAAGAGTAGATCTTCAAGTTCTTCATCAATTAGTAGTTATAATAGTGCATCTTCACCAATACCTTTAAGTTCTTCAAATTCTTCATTAGATTCAATTGGTGATGATTATAAAAATTATACTTATAGATCTCCTTTAAAACAAAGGAGTGTGAATAATTTGAATAGACCTGTGGTTTCAAAAGGTTACGATAATTATGATTTAAATTTAGTACATTCTGGTAGGGTTATAGCTTAGTATTTATTTCTTGTATTTTAGGGACGGTAATGAACAATGATAATGAAAATGATGTAGAGTCTCTGTTTTTTTTTATCTGGGGTTTCTTCTGTCTCTTTGGAGTGCAGGGGTTCCGTGTCGGGGGTTCTTCTGTCTCGTCTGTGTTGGTGTTCCTGTACATAATTATTTTGCAAAATATTTTTTAGAGGGGCGTCTGAAGGGGTCGAAGGAGTCAAGGCGTAGAAGCATCGAAGGTAGAGAAGGGTTTAAATTGGCGTTCGACAGTTACGAGAGGTTGATGTGTCAACGGCAGGGGTATGAATGTGGAGTATATGGACACTCTACGCTACACTACATGTCTACACCACTCTACACCACTCTACACAACATTTCTACATAATATTTCTACACAATATTTCTACACAATATTTCTACACTTCACTGAATTACACTTTTACGGTGCAACACTTCTATACTTCAATGAATTACACTTTTACGCTTCTGCACTTCTACTGCACTTCTCCTGGACTTCTCTCTACACTTCTCTCTACACTTCTCTCTACACTTCTCTCTCCACCACACTCCTCTTCACTTACACTCCTCTACACTTACACTCCTCTACACTAACACTCCTCTACACTTACACTCCTCTACACTTACACTCCTCTACCCTACACTCCTCTACACTACACTCCTCTACACTACACTCCTCTACACTACACTCCTCTACACTTTTACACTTTTACACTTACACTCCTACTCCATCTATTATCTACACGCTAATGACCATGAGGATCCTCCTTTGGTGGATCAGGATTTACCGTAATCATTGTATCAATTCTCAATATAGCAATACATGCTTCTAAAGCCGATTTTAAAGATTTGATCTTTGAAATTGTTGGCTCTAAAACTCCATGATTTACCTCATTAACAATCTTTCCCTCAATCAAATCTAAACCATAATTCTTATAATTCTTTCTCTTTGTATCAGTTGGTAAAGCAGTTTGTGAAGCAGCATGATAAGTTCTTAATTTTGATATTAAATCACTTGAATCTTTTGCTGCATTATTTGCTAAAGTTTTTGGAATAACCAATAAAGCATTTGCAAATTCAGCAATTGCTAATTGTTCTCTTGAACCAACAGTTGTTGCAAAATTTTCTAAGAAAATATTTAAAGCAGTTTCAACACATCCTCCACCACTTACAACATTACCAGATTCTAAAGTTCTTTTAACAACTGATAAAGAATCATGAATACTTCTTTGCATTTCATCTAATGAATATTCATTTGGACCTCTTAAAATAATTGAAGATGAAGAATGTTGTTTTGTACCTTTAATTAAAATACATTCATCATCACTAATTCTTGTTTGAACAACTTCTTCTGCATGTCCAAGATATGAGGTTTCAAAAGTTTCTTCACCTTCTAAATTACTTAAATCACTTATTAATGATGCTCCAGTTGCCCTTGCAATTCTTCTTAAATCTTCCTTTTTACATCTTCTAACTCCCATAGCTTTTGCTTCAATGAATTCTTTTAAACATAAATCATCAATACCTTTGGTTGTTAATATAACATTGGCTCCAGCGGCTAAAATCTTTTTAATTCTTTCAATTACAATTCCATATTCTCTTTTTCTAATTTCTTCTAATTGTTCTGGATCATCAATTTTAATTTGTACTCCCATAGCCATTCTTGCCTTTTGTAAATTAATATCTAAACATGCAATCTTGGCATTTTGAATAGATTTTGGCATGGCTTGTGATGCAACTGTACAATTTAATGCATATCCATTAATTAACATTGATTCTGTTGATGATTTACCATGAGCTTTTAAAATATTAACCGCCTTAACTGGGTATTTGACTTCTCCTTTATTTGTGGTGGTTTTAACCGCTAACATAGCATCAACAACTAATTTACTAAAAAATAAACTATCTGATCCAATAATTTTTGATGACATTGAAGTTTTAGCAATATTAATTAAAGTATCTTTTCCTAAGGAATCAACTGGCATAGATAACACATCATTGATATAACGTATAGCTTCTTTTAATGCTAATCTATATCCAGTGATTATAGTTGTTGGATGGATTTTATTCTTTACTAATTCATTTGCTCTTCTTAATAATTCACTGGCAATAATTACAACTGAGGTAGTACCATCTCCGATTTCTCTATCTTGTTGTTGAGCTAATTCAACCAAGATCTTACCAGCTGGATGTTTAACATCTAATAATGCAAGAATTGTTGCACCATCATTTGTAACTGTAACATCTCCAATATCATCTACTAACATTTTATCTAATCCAACAGGACCTAATGAAGATTTGACAACATTGGCGACACTTTGTGCTGCTAGGACGTTTTGATTACGTATATCGTCTCCACTAACTTTTTCTCCTTCAAGGAAAAGTGTATCTGATCTAGCAGTAGAGAACATGAGTGAAAATTTTCGACGTGAGAATGAGAATTAGACGTGGAGGGAGATGAAGAAGTTAGGGAGGGACAGAATAGGGTAGGGGCTAGGGTATATAGATGGATGGGGTTGGTGAAATAGACGGACGATGTATAGGTATATGGCGAAATAGACAGACAATGCATAGATATATGGCAAGAAGAGTTGAGTGAGATATCGTGGGATGGTGGTAGGACGAGGACCGTGGTGAGATATCGTGGTGGGACGAGGTGACTTCGTGGTAGGACCATGGACACCACCGTAGGGTGCAATAAACTTCCACTAAGCCCAGTATCCAATTGAATGACTTAGTAGAATTAATCCTCCGTTTCCATCCCCATGTCTTATCCTTCATCCCTTCCTTCCCTACCCGACCTTTTCTCAGTCTCGCCTCACCTCTGTTCTCGTCCCTCACTTCTCGTCCCTCTGTTCTCGTCCCTCGCACAAATAAACAAACAACATGTTATCATTATCACGTTTAATCAATTCCCCAATCGTTAACTCAACAATTAAGACCTCAATCAGATCTGTCTCTTATTCCTCTCCTTTATCATTCCAATGTTCACCAATCTCTTTTGCAGCCACTTCAAAATCTCCAAAACTCAAAGAATTGCAATCCGAATTGAAAAAGGAATCAAAAGAATACAATAAATTAAAAAAAAAATATTCACAAGTCAAAGCCAAATTAGCAGAAAAGAAGAAGAAAGCAAAAGCCAAGGAAGCTGCTGAAAAATCTAAAGCCAAAAACTCCAAATTACTTCAACAAGCTTTAAGAAATGTTAGAGGATTATCAGCATTCAATATGTTCCTTAAAGAGCAAAAATTAGGTGATTTAAAAACTTCAGTAACTCAATGGGGTTACTTAACAGAAGGTGAAAAATCAGAATTCCAAACTAAGGCTGATGAATATAATAAAGAATTAAAAGAAGCTTTTAAACCAAAGCCAAAGGGACCAGCTTCAGGATTTGCTAAATATATTGCAGAAAACCATACTAATGATTATGATACCCAAGCTGATATGATGAAGGCATTAGGAGGAGAATGGAGATTACTTAGTGAAGCAGAAAAGAGTGAATACAAAGCACCAAATGAAGAAATTGAAAATCATAGAAAGGCTTTAAATGAATGGAAAGCAGAAAGAGTTGAGAATTACAATAAAAGATACGGAACTAATATTGTTCTCTAGAGAGACTAGTGGACCAAATGTAAATTACTGTAGAATCTAGTTGAGTCTGTGTAGTCTAATATATGCTCTGTTATATGCCCTGTTATACATGCCCTCTTATACATGATGCTGCTACGCTTCTCTCTCTAATGTATTACTACTACCCACTCTATATAATAGTACAATTGTCCCTACTCAAAGAACCAGTCAAAAGTAGATCAATGATTATAAAATTGTACATTTTTTCGATTTTTTAATAACAGGAGGTTCTAAAGCAGCAACAATTGCTTCATCAAAAACAGTCTTTAATCCTCTTTGAGTTAAAGCAGAACATTCGACATATTTAACAGCTCTTAAATCTTTTGATAATTTTTCACCCATATCAGAACTAATTGGTGATAATTTTTGTTTTTGTAATCTATGTAAAATAACTTCATCATTTCTTAAATCGATTTGTGTACCAACTATTAAACAAGGTACACCAGGACAATGATGATGAACTTCTGGGAACCATTTTTCTTTAACATTTTCAAAAGATGCTGGAGCAATTACTGAAAAACATACTAAAAATACATCTGTTGATGGGTAACTTAATGGTCTTAATCTATCGTAATCTTCTTGACCAGCTGTATCAAATAATCCTAAAGTAAATGGTTCATCTCCAATCATTACTGTAACTGCGTAATTATCAAAAACTGTTGGAACATAATCGGCAGGGAATTTCGAGGTTGTATATGAAATTAAAAGACAGGTCTTACCAACAGCACCATCTCCTACAACAACACATTTTATAGTTTGCATATTTATCTTTTTCTGGTTTTATCTTGTTATCACGTTCGTTGTTGATAACCCTCAGTAAAAATTTTTTTCAAAATTCGTCTTAATACTTGTGCGAAAAGTTGTTTTGACACACAATTTTTATACGAAAAAATAAGTTTTTAATGGATTTACGGGGTTTAGGGTTAACTATTTGGGATGTGATGACTTATAGTTATTTGTAACTAGCAACAATATTTAATAGTATATTGGTTGTTAATTGAGAAAAGGGGTAATCGCGTTGTCGTGTGAGGAGGATTCCTCACGGGAGGCCCTCACAACGGAAATTACACAAAATACACTGTGATCTGAGGTACTGATCTAGACGAGTGAAGACTGACGACAAAGGTGTTAGACGAAACAAAATCCTCTTCCGCTTTTAATCTCTTTCGCTTTTAATCTCTTTCGCTTTCCTAATTCTCCTTACTTTTCTGATTCTCTTGTACTTTCCCTTATGTTTCACATTCCGTCTTTGATACTGTGATGCATAATTCTGAAACATTCTAAAAATATTACAAATCTAGTTAAATTCTGACATTCCACACTGGACCCTTTGATAAGCATTCCAATGATAAGAATGTCTAGACCCTGTAACACTCTACTGTCTTCATATATTCATTATCTATACACTACTCTACACTATTATTTCATATCAATGAAATCACTCGATTGCATTATCTCTAAATCACTAGTTATCTCACTTGGTAAATGATTTGTATCAGCTAATTTTGTACCCATTTGATTGGTAATTTCAAATTTAGCCATTTCTTCATCTATTTCATTATCAATTATTGAAGGTCCACCACCTAAGAAATCTAACATCATATGCATACCTCCAGCACCTCCAGCATATTCTTCAACATCGACTGGTAAAATATTTGAAACTCCTTCAAGAAACCAAACTTTATCTTTCATTTCCATCGTAAAAGCTCTTAATAATTTATAATAAGATCTCATGATTCTCATAGCTTTAACATCTCCACCCATTAATAATGATAAAAATTGTTTATCCAATAAAGCAGGAAATGCAAATATACGAAGTATGAAATCAGATTTGTATCTTTCTTTATGAAGTTTATTTAGATATGCTAAGGTTATTAAATATGGGGAATCAATCGATACTGGGAATAAATCTGCAATATCTGAATCATGACAATCTAAATCTGTTAAGAATTTTCTTGTACTTTCATTATTAAGAGAGTCTTTATTAAGATTAACTTGTTGATTTATTATATCACCTAAATCGCCTAAATCAACTGAAATAAATTTATAAAATCTTGAAGCTTCAGTTAATGGCCAAACTGCTGTTAATATAGTAGCAGCTCCTTTAACATGAAAAATCCATGCTGATGCTGGTAATGATTTTGGTGATGTTGATGAAGGTAATGATGCATTTGCTAAAGAATCCATAATTAATATTAATGCTGAGGCTACTAATGCATCAGTATTATCACTATTAATATCTAATACTGCTTCTCTTAAAAGTCTTAAAGCATCTCCTCTATGATATGTAACACATTGATCTAATCCTTTTTCTGTTCTTGATAAATGTGTTGCACTAAATGCTAAGATCAGATGCATTAAAAATGGGTGTTCAAATGCTAACATTGGTATATCATAATTCCAAATATTAGTATCTGATATACCAGCTCCAGTGATGGTACTTGCTACTTGTGATGTATAATGGAACATGAGTCTAAGATCAAGCATATTGAGTCCTCCTCCCATTTGTCCATTCATTGCTGATGTCATATCACTAAAAGGTTGTGAAACATTTGGTGAAATTTTGGGTGCTTGATTATTTAATTCAGGTCCATTAGTTGGTGGTGGTGGTTGTGTGGTTGGATTAGAATATGCATTATGTATTTGCAGATCTATTAAGGTACCTAAATTACTTATATCAATTGGTAATTGTGCTAAGGTTGCAAGATTTGTTAAACTAGCTAAATTTCCTAATGATGATAAATCACCTCCAAGCTCTGTTAAACTATTGACTAAGTGGCTAAGGTTGATATTATTAAGATTCCCGGCGTTTAATAAACTATTTATAGTGTTCTGAGTGGTTTGACTTGGTGTGGGTATCTTGGATTTATCTGAAATATTTGGATCAATGTTTGAATCTGATTCTTTTGAAGAACTTTCTGATTCAGACACTTTACGTTTCTTGATGGTTGGTTCAGGCAGTGGTGGAGGTGGATCTATTATATAACCACATTCTAATTTTAGATTTGAACATTTTTTACAAATTGGTTTAGTCTCATCACATTTAACTCTTCTACGTTTACATGTCAGACATCCGGTTCTACTTTTTTGATGATATTTTCTTTTTCCGGTGGCATTCTTAGATTCGTTGCCTGATTTTGGTTCCATTTTTATCTCAACTGACATTCTGGCGGAACGACGGAGTTATATTTATAAAATTTATCGTATAGTCGTTTATGATTTCTTCGCGTTGAGGCTATAGGGGTTCACGTGATAGACTGGTCCGGTAGTGTAAGGAAAGAGGAAGGAACGGGTGAGAAGAGGATGGTATAGGAAGGGGAGAGTAGGGAAAGTATACGGTGTACAATACAAATACGTAGCTCACAGGGCAATGTTTACATCAATATTGAATCTACTAGTGTGTGTACCTGTACCTGGGCCTTTGGTAGATCTCTCGAACCCTCTATCCTCCGAGGTCGAAAAAGAAAAAAGTATCTCTGAACACCTATGGATCTTTCACCATAAGGCGAGAAGATTTTAGATACAACACCTCTCCTTAAACCCTGTGAATCTGAACACTGATACATCGCTAGTCGTATATTCTGATCTCATCTCGCATACAAAGAATATACAACAAATATAGAGAATATACACCAACAGAGGGCTTATATAGAATTATATGCTTACGTATGTCGTGTAAACTCATATAACTTGTACATTTCATAAACTCATACTCACAGTTTTGTAATCTTCTAGCTACTTAACAGTGCCTTATCTCCCTCACTGGATTTCTTCAGTCCATTCTCACCAATACCTTCGCATCAAATTAATATTACCAATGAGTTTAGAACCACCTAAATGGAAAAAGCTTACCAAAGCTGGGTTATGGGGAACAGGTATAATAGTCCTTGGTTTCACACTCTTTAGATACACTACACCAACAGAAGAAGAACTTGTAGCCAGATTTTCGCCTGAATTAAAAGCAGAATATGAAAGAAATCGTCATTTGAGACAAAAAGAACAAGAAGAATTGATGAAAATTGTTCAAGAAACAAGTAAATCAAATGATCCAGTTTGGAAAACTGGTAAGATTCAATCACCTTTTGAAAAAGATACAAGAGGTATTGCTCCAAAATTAGTTGATATAAAACAACTTGAAAAAGAAGAAGCTCTAGCCCATCAACAAAAACAACTTGAAATTTCAACATTACAATTGAAAGAAACTGAAGAGTTACTTAATAAGAAGAAACTGTGGTGGCAATGGAAATGATTTATGTATTAACTTGTAAATATCAATAGATAATGACTGTATCGTGGTCCTCTATCCTATCTCCACCAAACGACCTCTATCTCTACCTCCACCCGAAGGATCTCTCTCCCAAAAATTTCAACCCTCCAGTGGTAATACTTTCTGTCTTTTGACTATTTGCATCATCGACTGCTGCAACGATCCTATTTATATTTGTGTCTATCACCATACCTCCTTGAACTATTTCTTCTAAAACTGTTTGTAAGACTTGCCATCCAAATACTAAATCTAACTCACATACATTTGTAAAACACTTATCTAGACACTCTACAAACACTTGAATCAAATCAAGGATACCTAATTCCGATTCTTGATCATCCACTATGAACACGAAATAAAGGGTGGCGTAATGTCTATATATTACTTTGATTTCTTCTAGATCCTCGAGTAAGGATGGTGGTGTAAGAAATGAACATTCTTGTGAGGTACGATCTTTTATGAGTTGGTATACTTGTTGGAGCAATAGACGTTGTGTGGGTATATCAACCGGGGTGTAGAATTTGACAAGTCTTGGTAGACCGTCGTTATTAACTGGGGTTAGTACAAGATTTTGGAGGGTAGGAAATGTATTACTTACATATTAGAACTGAATGAATCATGAAGAAAGATTGCGAACGAGAGAGTAATTGATAGGCATGGCATGGTTAGAGAGGAACTGATAGAGACTTGAGGTTAGAGACTTGATGGCTGGGGATTGGGTACAAGAGAAATTGGGAATGTGGATGGTGTATAGAGATGGGGGTGTAGTGGTGTGCAGACATTATTCAGTCACTTTGATGGTATTTTTCAGTTTCTAATCTTTCCTCTCAGATTTGCAACACTCGCAGAATGTAAAGATCTGATACTACAACTGAAAATAAAAAAAAAGAAAAAAAGAAAAAACAATAAAGAAAAAAGAGAAAAAATACCCGAAAAATCTTCTTCTTACCAACCCCCTCTCATCTACTCATTCACCACCTCTTCCATCTAATCACCAACATTCTCTTCACTTATTGTCGGATATGTGCGAACGGAATTATCACCTCAACTATGACAAAAGAATATTGCCTCGAACAAGATAAACAATTTCCAACGTATGACTCTGAATTTCAATTCCCTACGTTTGAATCACTTGGAATCCAAACGTCTAAATTCCAACCATCAACAAAATCAATTTATTTCTGTGGAAATTCATTAGGTATTATGCCAAATGATGTTAAGACAGCAGTTACTAAAGAACTTGATGCTTGGAGTGCTAGAGGAGTTGAATCTCATTTTAATCATCCTAACAACAATCCTTGGGTATCATGTGATATAGCTCTTGTTCCTTTATTAGCTAAAATTGTTGGTGCAAAAGATACAGAAGTTGCAGCTATGGGAACTCTTACAAGTAATTTAAATTCTTTACTTATTAGTTTTTATAAACCAAAAGGTAAGAAAACCAAAATTCTTTTTGAGAAACAAGCCTTCCCATCAGATTATTATGCATTTGTAAATCTTGTTAAATTATTTGGATATGATGAATCTCATTTAATTCAAATTTCTGTACCACAAGGTGAAACATATTTAAAGACTCAATTGATTTTAGAAACAATTGAAAAACATAAAGATGAATTGGCTTTAGTTTGTTTCCCAGGTATTCAATATTACACTGGTCAATTTTTTGATATGGAAAAAATTACTAAATTTGCAAAAGATAAAGATATTACAGTTGGATGGGATTTAGCTCATGCTGTTGGTAATGTTGAATTGAAATTACATGAATGGGACGTTGATTTTGCCGCTTGGTGTTCTTATAAATATCTTAATTCAGGACCTGGTGCAATTGCAGGGATTTTCGTAAATGAAAAATACACAAAAAATAATTCACCAGAAAATTTCCCACCAAGATTAGCTGGATGGTGGGGAAATAACAGTGAAGAAAGATTCAAAATGTTAGAAAAATTCGATCCAATTCAATCTGCTTTAAGTTATCGTCAATCTAACCCATCAGCTATTGATGTTGTTTCACTTGAAGCTTCATTAAAGATTTTTGATAAAGTTGGAGGGGTTAAACAATTGAGGAAGAAGAGTATTGAAATGACAAATTATTTAGAAAGAGAGCTTAAATCTTCAAAGTATTATCTTGAACCAAGTGAATCATCTGAAACATATGGATTTAAGATTTTAACACCAAGTGATGAAAATCAAAGAGGATGTCAATTATCAATACTTTTACAACCACAAGATCTTATGGAGAAGGTTTTTGGATATCTTCATGATCATGCAATTATTTGTGATGAAAGAAGACCAAATGTTATTAGATTGGCACCAGTACCTTTATATAATAAATTCATTGATGTTTATTATGTGTTAAAGAGATTGGATGAAGCTTTAGACAAGTTTAAATAGAGAAGAATATAGAGAACGTAGATAAGGGCACACTCTCACAATGAGTCTTTTATTCTCTTAATAATTAACCTATAAAGTTGAAGAGATGTGGAAATCTTTACCAGCGTAAATAGCTTTATCACCTAATTCTTCTTCAATTCTTAAGATTTGATTTAATTTAGCTAATCTTTCAGATCTAGCTGGAGCACCAGTCTTGATTTGACCACTTCTTAAACCAACAGATAAATCAGCAATGGTGGTATCTTCAGTTTCACCAGATCTGTGAGAAACCATAACACCCCAACCAGCAGCATAAGAATCATTAGCAGCTTTAATAGATTCGGTTAAAGAACCAATTTGGTTAACCTTTAATAATAAAGCATCAGCAGATTTCTTTTCAATGGCAGTTTTAATTCTTAATGGGTTAGTAACGGTTAAATCATCACCAACGATTTGAACTTTACCTTCAACTTTTGAGAAGAAAAGAGACCAAGCTTCCCAATCATCTTCAGCAAATGGATCTTCAATTGAAACAATTGGATATTCATTGATTAATTCTTCATATAAGTTAGCTAATTGTTCACCAGTTAACCATTTAGATTTATCAGATTCTGGGTTTTTGAAATCCATGTCATAGAATCCATCTTTGTAGAATTCAGAAGAAGCAACATCTAAAGCGATACCAACTTTACCAGTGTAACCAGCTTTTTCAATTGATTCAACAATTAAATCTAAAGCTTCTCTTGGAGTTGAAATGGCTGGAGCAACACCACCTTCATCACCAACATTACCAGCAGATGGACCATATTGTTTTTTGGCTAAAGATTTTAAGTTGTGGTAAACTTCAGAACCAATTCTTAAACCTTCAGAGAAGGTTGGAGCTTCAGTTGGAACAATCATGAATTCTTGGAAAGCTAAAGAACCACCAGCATGAGAACCACCATTTAAGACATTTTGGAATGGAACTGGTAAAACATATTTATCTTGTTTAGCACCAGATAAATCAGCTAAATGTTTATATAATGGAACATCTTTTTCAGCGGCACCGGCTTTAGCAGCAGCTAATGAAACACCTAAAATGGCATTGGCACCTAATTTACTTTTGTTTGGAGTACCATCTAATTCATTTAAGAAAGCATCAACTTTTTCTTGATCAGCAATATCTAAGTTAGCTTCAACAAATTTTGGAGCAATGATTTCATTAACGTTGGCAACAGCTTTTAAGACACCTTTACCTAACCATTTTGATTTATCACCATCTCTTAATTCTAAAGCTTCATGAATACCAGTTGAAGCACCTGATGGAACAATTGCTCTGAAAAGACCTTTACCAGTGGTTAAATCAACTTCAACAGTTGGATTTCCTCTTGAGTCATAGACGTATCTTGCAAAAACTTTAGTAACAGCCATTATAAATAAACTTGTTTGATTTAGAAAATTTTGCGATTGCTGGAATTGTTGGTCAATTTATATTGTGCGTAGTGGACAACAATTTCCCGAAACACCGAATGAGTCAGATGATGTTAAATTGAATGATAAAATAATGGCTGGAATGAGAGGAAAGAGATATACACGAATAGAGTGATGTCACATTAGTTTGAATTGATCATTTGATGGTTTCAATTGATTAGAGATCATTCTTGATCGCATCACATGAAGGCATTAATTGTGCGGCTTTCGGACTTTTTCATCTGGATATATGGAAATTGGTGATAATACCCCCGGCCCACGACCCGGCGCTAAGTGCGGTCAAACGGAGACACGGACAAACTCAAGTGCGAATCTTTACATTTGTCTGCGACTGTTACTGCGACTTTTACTACTTACTATGGCAGACAAAGACGAGTATACACAGATCAAATCTCAGCTAACTAAAGAGATCCTTAAGAAACAGGAGTTATCGAATAAGCTCACACAACTAGAAGATCAAATTTATGATCAAGAAAATGAATACTTTAATGAAAGTGTCTATGGTAATATAGTTAAAGGATTTGAAAATTTTAGTAAAAACACTCTGAGTAGTAATAAGAAAAGAATTGTATATACAGATGAAGATCATGTGTTTAGTCTAGCATCGACTCAATATATTAAAGGTTTGATGAAAAGACAAGGTCATAATGGTAAAGAGGATTATGATGATTTTGAAGATAGTATTGAACCACCAGATGCGAATGGAGTAGTACAAGACCTGACAGAAGGAACCCCAGGACGTAAAAGAAAGTCGAGGGTCCCCGAGGATTAAATGGAACTACAGGGGTTACGAATGAGAGGAGCAATAGGAGTTAAGAGTACCTTAGGAAAATACCGGATCTGTCCCGGGATGCATGTGCATAAGTGGCATTGACGTTTATATGATTTATGAGTGTGTATTATATACAAGATCTATTTAATTATTCGTTTCTATTTTTGGTAATTATATACCCATGGTTCTCTAGCTGGATAATCAGTTGGGACTCTCATATTTAATGGGTACCAATTTTTAACATCTGCTTTATTACTAGCTTCATATAATTCTGGACTTATTTGTTTTAAGGTTTCCATAGCATTAACTATAGAGTCATATTGTTGTTCTAACTGTATTCTTCTTTTAGTATTTTGTTTTCTTGTATAAGTTTTCCAAGCATTTTGAATTGTATTATGTTTAATTAAATCTTCTTGATTGAGTTTTATAAGTTTTGGTTGTTTTCTTGAAGCTGAAAGGGCTGAGAGTTGATTTACTATTCTTTGTGTTGCTGGGTTAACACTCTTGGTTTTCTTTGTTCTTATAAATGTTTTAAGGGTTGAAGTAACTGATGAATTCATGGTGAAGAGTTTTTCAGTGCGCGCACTACAGATTTTGTTAATATCAAATTTCAGTGAATACACTACCACCGCACATTAGACTTGTGGCTGCGACTGAAACAGCAATTTTGCAATGAGTGATAAAGATAAACCAATTGACCCACCAAGTTATGATGAAAGCAATCAGATGAATAATGGTGGAAATAATAGTGGTGGATATCCTGACGAAAAGAAAGAGGGACGTGAGAAGGGTGGTTATTACCAACAGGGCTATAGTCAGGGCCCTCAAGCCTCAGGGTATGGGGAAGCCCCAGGATATAGTCAAGGTCAAGGACCAGGGTATGGACCAGGACCAGGGTATGGACAAGGGCCAGGGTATGGACAAGGACCAGGACCCGGAGGATACCAAGGCCAAGGGTACAATCCAATGGATGATCCAAATGTCTATAAGGTACCACCCCAACTAGTTAATATCTCTCAAGCTAACCCACAACACTTAAACCCATCGTACCCCCAATTCCAACAACGTGAGCAACAAAGATGGGCACAAGGAGATGCACCAAACCCAGGACAATGGAAACATGGAGCACCATTAGAACCAAGTAAGAAGAACCCAAATCTGAAAACTGGAGGTGGGGCATTCCCTGGTAGAAGTGGGGCTACATATAACAATGCAGCTAATAAGTAGAGTTAGTTATGAGTAAATATAATGTACGTTTATTACTAAATATCCCCTGTTTTCTCTACATGACATTCTCTCCATTATAAGTCCATCCACCAAATTGATTCTGTACAGATTCACTCAAAAAACTATCAACAACCGAATCTTGTGGCTTTTCACTAGTGAAATCTTGATCGAAATTTGAAGTATCAAATAAATTTTGTACATTTGGTTTAAAAGGTGGTAAATAACTTTTATTCAATAATTTTTGCCAATCAATATCTTTAAAGAAAGGATGAGCTTTTATTACTTTTGGATCCAGAAGTCTTTGATCAGGATTTTTTTGTAATAATTTTGTTAATAAATCAACAGCATCTTTATGTTGACTTAAGAAATCAGGAAATGTTAAAGGATTTTTAAGAATCTTACCATACATTGTTGTATGATCTTCATCATAAAATGGAGGTAACCCAGTTAACATTTCATATAATAAAGTACCTAAAGTCCACCAATCAACAGATCTTGTATAACCTTGATTTAATAATAATTCAGGAGCTAAATATTCAGGAGTACCACAAAAAGTATTTGTTTTATCATCATTTGCCATATTAAGTTTACAAAGACCAAAATCACATAATGCAATATGACCTTGATAATCAAGTAAGATATTTTCAGGTTTTAAATCTCTATAAATTACATTTAATTCATGTAAACTTTCTATAGCACTTAATAATTCTGCTATATAAAATCTACTTCTATCCATTGCAAATTTCCCTTCTCTTTGAAGATGATGAAAGAGTTCTCCACCATTAATAAATGCTAATACTAAATATAATTTTTCTGGTGATTGAAATGAAAATTTAAGTGGTACAATAAATGGATTGGTAATTTTGGCTAAAACTGTTCTTTCTGCTAATGTATGAGTGACTTCCATTCTTGATATTATATGTTGTTTTCTAATGGTTTTCAATGCATAGATTTGATTTGTATCTTTCTTTATAACTTGCATTACTTTACCAAAACTTCCCTTCCCAATAACTTTTAATAAATCAAAATCATCAATTTTGAGGTGTTTCTTTGTCATAGGTTTAAAGTCTATAGACACATTTAATTTCCCATTTTCACTATCTGAACCAAGAAATTTAAGATATTCATGATTAAGAAGTCTAATTGGTTCAGAATGATATTTAAGATTAAGTGGGAGTTTAATACTTCCAATATGAATTTCTTCAATAGTTGGAGAAGATTCAGAGCTCTTAGTACTAAACAATCCTGGTAATCTTACATAAACATTAAGAGTTAAGAAATTAGATGAATTATTTGAAGATTTAAGAGTCTTTGTTACATCGAATGTTATAACTTTATTCCAAATAGAATGTGAAATTGTACCATCAATTGGTTCAACGATTAAAACGGAGTTTTCAAATTCAACTGTAAGATACATCAAACTACGAATTAATGGATCTCCATTACCACTAGGAATTTTAACAACTGCTGGAAGATATGATGAGTTTACTGAGGATGGAAGGTATTGATCTTCATCGTTAAGACTTGAGATTTTCTTGATTAAGTCATTCTTTACATTTTCATTAGTGGTATTAGATGCAAGCGCTGTAAGGGCATGTTTACTATTATTAATTTTGACAGGTAATTTTAAAGCGTCTGATGAGTAAATTTTGATGGTAAGTAGACCAGGATGTGATGGAGAAGATGATGAAGGAGGTGGTGTAGATGTGGCGGTTTCCTCTGTGGAGCTTGTATTGGGAGGAGTGCTACTCTTTTGTACAAGTGATGATGAGCTTGAGCTTGAACCACTTTGATTTTGTATTGATAGTTTTTGTACGGAATCACCTAAATTTTGTACCGTAGAATTAGACAGTTCATGAGACTTGGTTACACGAGGTTCTGTATTGGAATCGTTCCCTGAAGAGAACTTGAGTTTATTCCTAAATTTGAACATAGTTGGAGGTGTTTGAGATATGAGATTTGAGAGCGAGCATGACATAGACAGATGCAGATGTCGTGGTAGATTACCGCGAGTACCGTGGTAGAGTAGATGAAGATTGATAGATCAAATAAATAATTAGATTGGATTGAACATAGACGATTAGATGTTAGTTTAATTGGATTTGGCCCGAGGTATACTAGATTGTAATTACATACGAAGTTTCGTAACCTTTATCTCAAATCTCAGTTCACGTGACTCTACCCCTATCTATAATTCTCTAATAAAACATATAGAGTTGTGGAGGTGGAGGTGAAGAGAAGTACGAGTTTAATACGAGGAAGGAATTGAGGGAGGAAGTAAGAAGGTGAGTGAGAAAACTGGAGGGTAGGGATAGAGTGGGAGGTTAGTGGAACGAGGAACAGAGGTAGGATTGGAATTGTAGAAAGTCTAATTAGGCGAGGAGAAGATGATGGAGATGAGGAGAAACGTCTAAATGATGAAGATGATTAGAGGGGAAGCTGAACGGAGATGGAATAAAAAGATTAGAATATAACACAATATAATATAATGGGATGGGATTTGTAGAATGGGGTAGACGCAGATAAACTATAATATATATGGCAGAAATTAAATATCTCTACAAGTCTGCCACACACTGAACTTCTTGATCTGGACTGGATAAACCCGAAGCATGTGCCTGATAGAGACAGGATCTCTGTACTTGGCTGAAGACACCATGGGCCTTACTTCATACAGGAAGATCCACCAGAACATAAACAAGTGTATACAGGAGAAAGTAAGCGAGGTCTACAGTTAACAGTACCGAGCACTATACACCTGACATATGGTAGTGTATTCTTAAATAGACTCATAACGCCCTCATAACACACTACACGCTACCATAAGCGACAGGGGATTCATCATATACAATCATAGGCAATGTTCTTTAGTTTGTGAACGGAGCCCTGGAGCGCCACACGTAAACAAACCACCAAATTCTGAAAACAATACCCTCAAAATGGATTTTTAAATGCAACCGCACTAAATTATACAGTACCGCGTTAAATTAGTACTAGTAGTTCTAAGGCCCGCGAAAAAAGGCAGTAAACAATAATCGTGTCGCAGTAAGAATTCGCGTTGTGTTTTGATCTATCACTGGAAAATAAAAAAACATCCTTTAGATCTATTAAACCTAGCGCTGAAGTTTAGCATAAGCATAGTTTCCATAGAAACATTCACTCATTTATCCAATCATCATGACTTCAGTTCTAGAACCAGGTCTCCATAATATGGATCTGGAATCTTGGAACGTTGATAGAGTGGTTCAATCTGTTACTAATGCTAGTAAAAGATTATCACAAATATCTACAAATACAAACAATTCAAATAAGAAAAGAAAGAGTCAAAACAGAATTGGCCCTTGGAAATTAGGTAGAACTCTTGGACGTGGGTCAACTGGTAGAGTTAGACTTGCTAAAAATATGAATACTGGGAAATTAGCCGCTGTTAAAATTGTACCAAAATCAAATTTTAAAAAGCTTGAAAATCCAAAATATAAAAACTTAACTGGTAGAAACCTACCTTATGGGATTGAAAGAGAAATCATTATAATGAAACTTATAAGTCATCCAAATATTATGGGATTATATGATGTTTGGGAAAATAAAAATGATTTATATTTAATTTTAGAATATATAGAAGGGGGTGAATTATTTGATTATCTTATTAAAAGAGGTAGACTTCAAGAATTTGAAGCTATTAGTTATTTCAAACAAATTATTGATGGAATAAGTTATCTTCATCAATTTAATATTTGTCATAGAGATTTAAAACCAGAAAATTTATTATTAGATTTTAATAAAAATATTAAAATTGCTGATTTTGGTATGGCTGCTTTAGAAGTTAATGAAAAATTATTAGAAACTTCTTGTGGTTCACCTCATTATGCATCACCTGAAATTGTTGCTGGGAAAAATTATCATGGTGCTCCTTCAGATATTTGGTCTTGTGGAATTATTTTATTTGCTTTATTAACTGGTCATTTACCATTTGATGATGAAAACATTAGAAAATTATTATTAAAAGTTCAAAATGGTAAATTTATTATGCCTTCAAATCTTTCTCCTGAAGCAAAAGATTTAATTTCAAAAATGTTAAAAGTTAATCCACAAGAAAGAATTAAAATTGAGGACATTTTAGTTCATCCTTTATTAACAAAATATCCAAATTCAACTGTTCCAGGTACTGAAAAAACTCTTAGTTATAATGGTCTTAATATTAAACCAATTACTCTGGAAACAAAAATTGATAAAGAAATTTTAAAAAATTTATCCATTTTATTTCATAATTGTGAAGAAGATGTCATTATTTCAAGATTGACATCATCAGAAAAGAATCCAGAAAAGGTATTTTATTATTTATTGATGAAGTATAGAAATGATCATATTGATGATAATGTTGATTTGACTTCAAATGTGATTAAGTCTACTACTAATAGTCCTAAATCAATGAAATCAGGTAAAAATGTTTTAGGTAATATCACAAATAAGGGGTCAAGGGGTTCTTTCAAAAATTCAAATTCTTTTAAAAATTCTAATTCGTTTAAAAATTCTACTTCATTCAAATCTTCTGGTTCATTTAAAGCTTCCAACTCCTTTAACAAGAAGAAATCAATGAGACTTAATGATAATATCACAATTTCAAGAACAAATACAAAATCTGGTCAAATTACAAGAAAATTGACTGGTGGTACTGATCTCAATAAACTCTTAAATGAAGATAAAGAAAATAAAATGTCAGCTATGGAAAGACATGAAAGAAGATTAGCTAAAAAAGTTCATGAAATTAATGAAGCAAGAGCTTTAAGATATGAAAGAGAATTAGAACAACAAAAACTAGAACAAGAAAAGAAACAAAAAGAAGTTGAAATTAAAAAATTAGAAGAAAAGAAACGTATCATTTCTTTAGCTGCTCAAACTAGTAAACCAAATTTTGATTCATCACCAAGAAGAAATGTTACTGAACCACCATTATCACAGAATTCTAAATCTTTAGATCCAAGAATTGCTGGTATTAATTCTCTTTTAAGAGCTAAATCTTTAGCTGCCCCATCTTCGTATGCTTCTTTAAGACGTACTGGTGTAAATGAAAATACCAATAAAGTATTAAAGAATTTGGGCATTGAATTCAATCAACCTGTAGTTAAATCAAAGATAAAAACTTCGAGTTCCAAGAGATTAAGTGATTTTATTGATAAGGAGAATTTGAATGTTACAGTAGATGATTTTAATAGAATTGAGAAGCCAGACTTAGCTAAGTTAATTCAACAGGATGAGAGAAGTATTAAATCAAGAAGAAGCTCAAATGGAGATGGAAATAGAAGAGGGTCAAATTCTGAAAGTATTAAATCCGGAGCGTCGAATTCTGAAAGTATCAAAACTAGAGTATCCAACACTGAAAGTATCAAAACAAGAGTATCAAATTCTGAAACTATCAAATCGTCTAATTTCGATAGAATTTCTAAAGAGCCAATTGAATCGAAACAATCTTTACCACCAATTCCATCTAAATACAAATCTCTTCTTACTAAATCAGAACCACCAAAGGCTTCAGTACCTGAAAAGCCAAATACTCTCAAGACTGAATTTAAATCTTCGAATAAATTGGCGCCAACAAAGACAAATGAATCTATTCTTTTTGATAAGAAACCAATGATTCCAAATCCAAGATTTTCAAGGTTCTCTTTTAATGGTATTCTTAATTCTTTTAACCCAGAAAGTGAAATCTTTAATAATGTAGATAAAATTGAAACTGTGAAAGAAGAAAAATCACCAGAACTTTCTTTACAAAGTAATACAGGAACTGTTATTAGAAGACAATCTAAATCCAAACTTAAAAAATCATCTACAATTAATCTTAGAGGGTTAACAAAAACTGATGAGTTTGTATCAGTTTCTGTCAGTGATAATGAAGAAGAAACCAATCATACTACATTAATGAGAAATGCCATAACAGATCAAGGTAAAGATTATGAAGAAGATTCCACTTTACTTCAACAAAATATCTTAGATACTACATCCTTAGCAGAAACGTTAAATGAGAATAAGGAAGATGATGAATTTGAGATTACTAAAGAAGATATTGAAATTGGAAAGGGTAATGGATTTGGAATTGAAACTAGAGAATACGATATTGAAGGAGGTAATAATTATAATTATGATGATGAAGAAGATCAAGGATCTGAAACAGAAGTTGAGAGTTATCAAAAAAGTGAAAAAACCGATAAGGAGAGAGAAGATGGTGAATTTGGAGGTGATTATGGTGAGAAATTCGAACAACATTATGGTGATAGTTTTAGAGAGGGAAGCTTTAGTAAATTTGATAAGTTTGATGGTTCTAAGTTTGAGTCAGGCAAGTTTGATAAATTTGAAAACCAATCTGGTAAATTTGACTCAGGTAAGTTTTCTGAAAAATCTGAATCTGGTAGATTCAGTAACGCTACTAAATATGGTGAAGGTAGGTTTAATGTCACCAGACTGATTCACGAAAGTGAACTCGGTGATAAACCAACAGAATCTGAACATAAAAGTGAATTTGATCAAACATTTGATCATGACCATCAAGCTACAATATCAACAGCTGAATCACAACATGGCCTCATACTTAGAAAACCAATCAAACCAGTTTCAATCGTTGAAACATCCCCACTTCCTTCACCAATTACTGAAAGACCAAAATCAGAACAATTTGATATTCAACCTCCAAAACCAAATAGAGTTCATCAAACAGTTTTGAGAAGATTTAGTTTAAAACCAAAACGTGAAGCACCAAGAGCTCCAATATCACCAAAATCATTAGATGAAGAACAACCAAGAGAAAATTGGTTTATGAAGATAATTCATTCTTTAGGTTCATCAAGTAGTCCAAAACAGAATAAAATCACAACAATAAATTCTGAATTAGCATCAGTAGAATTGCTTGAAATCATAAAGACAACACTTGAACTTAAAAAGATTGAAGGTTCTTTAACTTCATTTGAAATAGATGAAGAGTTTGGTATCATTGATGGTATAATTCCATCGAACTTTGCTAATGGAAGAAGATTGAAATTTAAGATTGAAATAATTGACATGGTAGATAGATCGAGTCTACATTTGATAAAGGTTAAGGGTTCGAATAAGAGTTTTAAGAATTTGATTAAGATAGTTAGTTTTATAATTAGAGAGCATGAGAAGAAGCATCGTGTATAATAGATATAGAGATTGGGAATTGTAGAAGTTGGAAGAAGTGTAGTTGTAGAGGTCTGAAGAGCTCTGCACAGTAAGCTCCAAGCTCCCTGGTAATCTCTCCACAAAAATCCTTCTCGGCATATCACCTTCTACACATCTACTACATATATCTAACCTTACTATTTTTGTATGTGTACCTGTATCTTCCCTTCTCTTCCTGTATATAACAATTTTCGAAGAATATCATTTCTTGCTAGCTTCATTTCGAAGAATCGAAATCCACCCAAAACTCTGGATTACATCCAACCACTCACCCACCACCCATTTACTACTTTCTCATCCTGTCCCACTACTCTTCCATTCCCATTACTCTCCTTTTATCTATCACCATCGCGCACAGCTTATCACCATGAGTGGACAAATCGTCAGAGCCTTGAATTGGAATAACGAAACCTTTGATGACCAGCAGTTCATTGCTATAAACCCACTAGGTGACGAGGCACTTTTATATGATACCTCTCTTTCGTCCGAAGATAATTCCATCAATATCTCAAATCGTCGTGGAGGTTTTGAAAACATTCAATGCTTTTCATATTCTTATTTCAACCGGGGGTTTACAAGTGTTGGCCAAATCAATGGGAATGTAAGTGTATTTGACATTACAAATTCATCATCCCCTTCCTTAAAGTTTCGTCCGAAACAGAGTAGACCATGTAATTCAGTAACTTTTAATAATGGAGTTCTTTTAGCAGCAGGTTTCGATAAAGGTCGTCAAGACAATTCACTTCAAATTTGGAATATTGAACAATATGCAAACACTTCTAGTAATGCAGATATTAAAAGACCTCCTATACAAAGTTATATACCAAATGAAGCAGTTTTATCAACAATTTTTTACCCTGAAAGAGAACATAATCTTCTTTGTGGAAGTTATAAATATCTCCGAGAAATCGATCTTCGTTCTGATCTGCCAACTTTCCAAATGGCTACAAAGTGTACTCTTAACTTAACAGTAGATCCATTTGATTCTCATTTGTTCTCTTCTCTTAGTGAAGATGGTTCTCTAGCTATATGGGATAGAAGAAAATTAACAAATAGCACAGTTTCAAAACATAACATATTAACAGAATCACCTGTACTTCAATTCAATAAACTTTTGGAATCTTCTAGAAAAAATAATAACTCTTGTTTCAGATACTCTAGTATACGTAGAGGTGAATTTTCTTCAATTTTCAATGGTGAATTGATTAGAAGGTGGCAAACAGGTATAGTGACCAAAACGACAGAAACTTCACCGGCCACAAACCAAGGTATAGATCAAGATTCTCTAATCCTCTCATCACTTAAAAATCAAGCAAATCAATTATATAAACCAGACGAAGACAATATCTTTGTCAGTTTGGTTCTTGATGTTAAAGCTGATTATTCAAGAGTTGTATCTTTTGATTATTCTCCTGATAAAAACCTGAGTACTTCTGTCAATTTTGTATGTATGAGACAAAGTGGAAGTGTATTTAGAATGCCAGTAGTGGAGTGTATTGAATCATTTGATTTTAATTCTAGTAATGAGATTTCAATCGTAGGACCTGAAGGATCTACCACGAAATTTTTGAATGATACAGATGAAACAGAAAGTCAAACTGATTCAGTGCTTTTAAATAGAGTAAACGATTTTTCACTTTCAAATAATGATCTTAAACGTATTAAAGATGATATAGAATCAACTCTTGATTATGAAGAAGATAGAAACAATTATGAGCCTGAACCAGAGGAAGAAGAAGAAGAAGTTATGAATGGTGATATGTGGAAATATCTCGACACATCTGAAGTTTTAAAAAATGATATTTGTTGGACAATTCGTAGAAGAGCTATACTTGGTTATGGACATGATTGCGAAAAGAATATAAGAGTCTTAGAATCTATTGATAATATTGATAATCAATTATCTTTGCGTAATACTTGGAAATGGTTGAGCTTAGCTAAAAAATCTCTTGATAAAGGTACAATGGTTTCATCAGGAGTTGATTTAGGATTTTTAGGTGTTTTAGGAATATGGAACGGTATAGAGAAACTTACAAATCCTAAAAGATTTAGTCAAGATATAGGTACAATGTCCGATCAGTTTTTTTCAAATACTATCAAATCTATTGTATCATCAAAAGGTAAAAAAGCAGCAGCAATTCATATACCAAGTAATAGTGAACGTAAAGCTCAAAGAAAACTTTGTTTAATCGTTTCTGGATGGTATTTCAGTGATGAAGAATTTGATGAAAGATTGAATATTTTAATGTCATTAGGATTTTATGAAAAAGCAGCAGGTTGGGCAGTATTTCATGGTCATGTGGATAGAGCCGTTGATATTTTAAGTCGACTGAATAAAGAAAGACTTCGTCTTATGGCAACAGCAGTTGCAGGGTATCTTGCTTACAAGGATAGTAATGTTAATAGTCCATGGAAAGATCAATGTAGAAAAATGGCAAGTGAAATGGATAATCCATATTTGAGAGCAATCTTTGCATTTATTGCAGACAATGATTGGTGGGATGTTTTAGATGAACACAGTTTACCATTAAGAGAAAGACTTGGTGTTGCTTTGAGATTTTTATCTGATAAAGATTTAACAGTTTATCTTCATAGAATTGCAGATTATGTTGTTACCAAAGGAGAATTAGAAGGGTTAATATTGACTGGTATAACTATGAGAGGTATTGATTTAATCCAATCATATGTAGATAGAACTAGTGATGTCCAAACTGCTGCAATCATGGCATCTTTTGGTTCACCAAGATATCTTATTGACGATAGAATTGATCATTGGGTTGATTGTTATCGTACTTTATTAAATAGTTGGAGTTTATTCAAAGTAAGAGCTAAATTCGATGTACAACGAACAAAACTTTCTAAGACCAGAACTGGTAATGTAACACTTAATGCTGTACCAAAGCAAGTTTATCTTCAGTGTCCTCGTTGTAATAAAAATCTTTCAAGGGGAAATAAATCAAATAACCCACAAACATTGATGAAACAATTCAAACCTCCACAACAAACACCAAGACGTAAGCAGCTTAAACAAGATCAAAGGGGATGTCCACATTGTGGAGCACAATTACCAAGATGTTCAGTTTGTTTATTATCTTTAGGAACGCCTGTACCATTTGAAACTAGTGCAACTCAATCCCAAGATTTTAGTGCAAGTGCTTTAATAGAGAGAAGATTTAAGGAATGGTTTAGTTTTTGTTTGAATTGTAATCATGGATGTCATGCTTTCCATGCCGAAGAATGGTTTTCGAAGCATTATGTGTGTCCTGTACCTGATTGTAATTGTAGATGTAATAGTTTATAAATGTGGTGTAGATAATGAACGAATGAGTAGAAATGATGAGTGGGGAACCAATATAGAACGAAAGCGATGAATGGGGAACGGATGGATGATAGTATCTATCACATGACCTTGTATCTTTCTACCCTACCCGACTATCACCCGACTCTCTCTCCTCTGAACCCTAACACTCTACGCTCATTACTATTCTTAGATTTGCAACCGGTTTTCACACGACTGTTTATATTTTCGCCCATTTCTCAAAATCAACAATCACACACAGATCAGACTTTCATTATGAGTTATCCCAATGAAAGAGGACAAAGGGGTCCGTACCAGAACCAGCAGTGGTCTCAAATGTCAAACCCATCATCTGTACAAACTGGATCAACGTCTTCAGGATCAGGTCAAACATCAACAGGACCCTCAGGATCAGATCTGAAAGTATTTGATGATATCAAAGCTAAGATTGAAAGAGAAAGTAAACTTATCCAAGGGTTCCAATCTCTTAAACGTACCACCACCAACTCTGAAGTTATCCAAAGGTGTAATAATCAAATCAGAGAAACCCAATCAAATATTGATTATTTACAAGAAACCCTTTCAAAGCTTTCGATTCAAAAACAGCAAGAATCTAAAAATCCATGGGGGAATGGATCAAGACCAATGTATACAAGATTCGATCTTATCAAGTATGATGGTCCATCACTTGGTCATAGAATTCAATATATGTTACAACAACTTCAATTTAAATTACAAGTTGAAAATCAATATAAAGAAGCCAATGAAAAGATCAGTCAACTTTATCTTTTAGATGGAGACAAATCCAGTTCTATTGCCGCTGAAGGTGGGAAAGTTGAAAGTGATCAAAGAATTCAACTTCTTAATAGAGCACTTAAAAGATATCAAGATATGCATATTGATGTTGAAGAAGTTACACGAGATATGGAAATTATGAATACTCCTAAATACGCCAGAAGACCATTGAGTGGTAAGTTATATATTTCAATTACATGTATTAGAGATATAGATCATATTGCATCACCAATGTTTTCCAAAAGACCTGAAACTTTAGTTAAAATTAAAATTGATGATGTTGAAAAGGCAAAGACAAAACCTTCAAGAAGTGGTAAATGGAATGAAGAATTTGTTATAGATATCGATAAAAGTAATGAAATCGAATTTGCTGTATATGATAAATCAAGTTCAAATTTAGTACCTGTTGCTGTAACTTGGGCTTTATTAAGTGATATATCTGAAGAATTAAGAAAGAAAAAAGTTGCAAATGATTCTGGTAATGAAGGTTGGGTAACTGCCGCAAGAGCTACAAGTGGTGATTATACAAATAGTATGAATACTTCAAGTACAACTCTTGGTCCTTCTTCAACTTTTTCAACTTCTGGTCCTCAATCTTCAATTTCTTCAACTTTATCACCACCTGAATCAAGTTCAAATAATTCAAAAATTCAAATTAATACTTGGATTAATCTTGAACCAATTGGTCAAATGTTAATTTCTCTTAGTTTTGATAAATCAAACGTTTCAACTCGTAAACAATTTATGGGGGCATTAGGTCGTCAAGGTGCTATTCGTCAAAAGAAAGAAGAAGTTTTCGATCAACATGGTCATCAATTTGTTCAAAAACAATTTTATAATATTATGTGTTGTTCACTCTGTGGAGAATTCTTAAGATATACAGGTTTCCAATGTCAAGATTGTAGATTATTATGTCATAAAAAATGTTATCAAAAAGTTGTTACAAAATGTATTTCAAAGTCTTCTGCAGATTTAGATTCTGATGAAGCCAAATTAAATCATAGAATTCCTCATAGATTTGAACCAACTGCAAATAGAGGTACAAAATGGTGTTGTCATTGTGGTTATATCTTACCATGGGGTCGTAAAAATGTTAGAAAATGTAATGAATGTGGTGTTATGTGTCATGCCCAATGTACTCATTTAGTACCTGATTTTTGTGGGATGTCAATGGATATGGCTAATAAGATCTTATCAACCATTAAAGCTACTCCAAAACCTGTTAAAAATGTAAAATCTCCTGTAAAATCTTCTTTCCCACCAATGGAAACATTACCAATGTCTGGTAAAGAACCAATTAAATCTTCCACCCCTTCTATTATTGCACCACCAGTTCCTCAAAAGGCTAATCATCAACATACAAGAAGTTATTACGAAGATGAGCAAGAAACTTTTGAAGCCAAATTACCAACTTCTACCCCAAACCAACATCAAACTCCTGTGGCTGATCATCCATATAAACAACAAAGAAGACCACCTCCACCTCCAGAACCACCAGTAAAGAGGGAGGAAGCTGCTCCAGTCCAACAACCATATGGTCAACAATACCAACAGCAACAGTATCAACAACAACAATATCAACAACAACAATATCAACAACAACAGTACCAACAACAACAATACCAACAACAACAGCAACTCCAACAACAGTTCCGAGCACAAAAAGCTCAAGAGGAAGCCAATCAACATGCTGGAGATTACACATTTATGTCTACCAAATCTGAAGATCTTAACACCGATTCAAATCCATTTAACTCTGAAGATTTTGATTATACACATCCAGATCTTGTAAAGACAGAACCTATAAATGCTCCAATCGAAAAGAAAGAGAAACCATCACCACATAAATCTAAACGTAGAAGAAAAAAAGTAGGTTTGGATGATTTCCAATTCTTAGCAGTTTTAGGTAAAGGTAATTTCGGTAAAGTTATGTTGGCCGAATCTCGTCATACTAATAAATTATGTGCTATTAAAGTCCTTAAAAAAGATTTCATTGTTGAAAATGATGAAGCTGAAAGTGTTAAATCTGAAAAGAGAGTTTTCTTAACAGCCAATAAAGAAATGCATCCATTTTTATTAAATTTACATTGTTGTTTCCAAACGGAAAATAGAATTTATTTCGTTATGGAATATATTTCAGGAGGTGATTTAATGTGGCATATTCAAAAATCAAGATTTTCAGCAAAAAGAGCAAAATTTTATGCTTGTGAAGTATTATTAGCCCTTAAATATTTCCATGATAATGCAATTGTTTATAGAGATTTGAAACTTGATAATATATTACTTACATCAAAAGGTCATATTAAAATTGCAGATTATGGATTATGTAAAGAGAATATGTTGTATCAAGGAACAACAGGTACATTTTGTGGTACACCTGAATTTATGGCACCAGAAATTATTTCTGGTAAACAATATACAAGAAGTGTAGATTGGTGGGCATTTGGAGTTTTATTATTCCAAATGTTATTATGTCAATCACCTTTTAAAGGTGAAGATGAAGATGAAATTTTTAATGCAATTGAACATGATGATGTTAAATATCCAATCAGTATGCCTCGTCAAACTGTTTTGATTTTACAAGCTTTATTAACAAAAGATCCAAATATGAGATTAGGTTCTTCAAGTAGAGATGCTTTAGATATTATGGATCATCCATATTTTGCTGATGTTAATTTTGATGATGTTTTAAATTGTAGAATCCAACCTCCTTATTTACCAGAGTTAAAGAGTGAACATGATTATTCTAATTTTGATAAAGAATTCACTTCTGAAACTCCTAGATTAACTCCGGTAGATACAGTATTGACAAGTGAAATGCAAGAGCAATTTAGAGGATTCTCTCATATTGCAGAAGAGGCTGTAGTGGTATAGAGGCGATAAGTAATTAGTTCATTTCACATTAATATACAACACGACGTACTACTTTTAGATTCTGATGGTTTCCTTTCTTTGGTAACTTCTTGTACTTTATCTAATTTATCTGTGCTCCTTCCTTTATCTGTACTCTTATCTATTTTTTTATCTGAAACGGTCGGCTTTGGCAGTTTCGGCAGCTTTGGCAGTTTTGGCAGTTTTGGCAGTTTTGGCAACTTTGGCGACTTCATCCCACTGTTTCTACCTGGCAGAACTGGGGCATATGACATTCTTCTTTTAAATCGATTCTTCTCTCCTACTATATCAACTAATGGTTGAAATACCTCCTCAATATTATGTCCCCATAATGCACTAGCTTCAAAAAATTTAATAGCCCCAATTTCATTAGCAAAATCTTGTCCTTGTTGGTAATTTATACTTCTTTCATCTTCTAAGTCGCTCTTACAACCAACAACAACAATTGGTGCCATGTTGTCACCACGAACTTCTAACACTCTTTCATAAAGTTCTTCCATTTCTTGAAATGTAGAACTATTATTTATAGCATAAGTTAAGACTAAACCAGAATGGTTTAATAACTGCTGTTTTCTAGAAGACGAATACGTATCTTGACTAGCATTACAGTCTAATACTGTAACTTCGTTATATGTATCACCAGTTCTTATGATCTTTGTATACAAATCCTCTTCAACAATTTCATCTTGTATAAATCGATTATGAATAAAATGAAATACTAATGAGGATTTACCCGAGGAGGGGGCTCCAAGTACACAGATATCATATGTTTGATGAATTGTACCGAAATTATCCAGAAAGAAACTCATATAGAAAAATTGTTAGTATTGAGACGGGGTAAATTAGATTCTTCTTTAAAATCTCAAATTTCTTTTTTTTCAACGGTTTTCAAAAGGGCTCAAAACATAAAGGGGTCAAAAAAAAAAAACAGAGTCACAAACTTTGAAACAGGAAACTGAGACACCAACAGAGCCACAAACATATTTTTTAAAATAGAAATGGATACCGAATATACTGGGCGTTTTCGGGAAGGAATAAAATAGCAAAGATTGCAAAAATTGTTTGGGCCGACAGAACTGTTAGACGAATCGCTGCGTGTCGGCTTTGATTTTATTGGCTATGCGAGAGAAGAGATTTAAATCTGTAGCGAACTATAAGCTGCATGTACCCGATCTGGAATTAAGAAATGGTTGACCCCGATCGAATATCAAGGACTCTTTTTATCTACGTAACATCTAAATTCTTATATATTTTTACATTAATATTTAATAATCTTCATCGTCGGAGTTTAAGTATTGAGAATAATCATCAGCTGAAGCGAAAACAGGCAAGGATTTAAGTTTCTTAGATTTCTTAGATTTTGATTTAGAATCTTCATCTCTTGAACGTTTTTTAGATTCTGGTATCTCTTCATCACTTGCAATTTCATCTTCGTCATCGATGAAATTGACGTTGGAATCACTTTCGTCTGATACATCGAGTTTACCATCAAATTCGGCAAATGCAGCTTCTTCATCAGAACCTTCGACATCTTCAGCATCTTCAGCATCTTGATCTTCTCCAGCTTCTTCTTCACTCATATCTTCAAAATCATCTTCATCGAAATCATCTTCATCAAATCCAATTGATCCATCACTATCATCATCTTCAATTTCAGGACGAGATTTAACTAATGCACTCCAAACTTCTTCATCATCCAAATCTTCTTCATCATCATCTTTTTCCTTCTTAGATTTAGATCTGATTTTGTTTTCTTTAGTAGTGAAATATTGATGGAAGAATGCTTCATCTGGTTTGATATCTTTAGTTTTCTTTGCTAACCAATTATCAGTATTTACAGGTAAATCATCAGTTAAAACATTTGTTGATTTAACTAATAATGAACCAGTATGACTACCACCTAAAGGTTGCATAATAGATGAACCTTTTGTAACAGCTTTTTGTTTAGCGTTTTTATAAACAAATCTATCTAAGAAATGACTTAAAGTATATAAACCTAAATCAGGTTTTGGTTGTTCTTTACCTTCAATGAATGATTGAGCATAAACAGAAATGGTTGGATGATAATGATTAACAAACTGTGAAATTTCCCAAAGACATGAATTATCAGCATTTGCAAATTTTGGATCTCTTTTTCTACTATCATATTCTTCTTTAGAATTTTGTTCCTTTTCAGGTCTTTCTTGTTCACTAACTAAAAGATCTCCAACTTCTGGATAAATTTTAGCTAATTCAATAAGTAAATATAACATACCGGAAATTGTACCAATATTAATCCAATGACAACAAACTTGAAGAATTCTTTTAACAAAGGCTAAAACTCTTTCAGGGTTTTCAGTATCAGATTTTAAAGCTTTAAAAAGTAAATTCAAATAAATACCTTGTTTTGAAGAATTTAATAATCTTGGATCTAATAATGATTCATATAAGGTACGATAAAATCTATCAGGATTAAGGGATTGTTTTGTAATAATATGATTAATTAAAACTAATGCTTGAACAGATGTATTAAAATTTGAAGAATGAGTAATTTTAAAAAGAGTATCTAAATGTTGATCATATACGTCATTTGATAAAGTTGAAAATGGGAAAGCTCTATTTAATCCTGTTAATAAAGCAGAAAATAATTTTGTATTTTTTTCTTCAATAACTTCATTTTCTGTTTTTTCTTGAGGTTTAACAGATTTACCACCTTTTTTACCCTTTTTAAAATTTTTTCTTAAATTTTTTCTACCTTTTTGTGATTTACCTAAAGTTTTATCTTCTTTTTTATCAACATTATTTGAATCAGATTCAATCAATACTTTTTTAAAAAGTGAAAAAAATGTATTAACTAAAGTATTGGCTAAATCTGGATCAGTTCTGGTTAAAATCGTTTGATTTAATGTTAAGATAGAATAATATTGAACATTATAATCACTTCCTGGTTTAAATAACATATCTATAACATTTTCAACAATGATATTTTTCATAGCAGGATGTGCTTGTTCAAGTTGTAAAATTGAATATGAGGTTTTACCTGTTACTTTATTATCATTATCACCTAATTTATTAACACCTAATCTTAAGAGATTAGCTTCTTGTTCTGGTTTAGCTGTTAATAAATCAAATATATGACTTAAAACATTCATCTTAACATGAACAATTGGATCATGTGATAAGTGTTCTAAAACTTGAATTAATTTAAAATATGATGTTTTTAAATGGTCTTCAAAATAATATATAGCTAAATGAGTATCAGAAATATCTTTTGTCATGGCTCTTTTATTGAATGCAATTAATCTTCTATCTGGGAGTAATCCATTAACTAATAAATCTTTAAATGCATTAATAGCTTGTAATGCTGCAGTTCTTGATTTCTTTTCACAAAATCCAAGTAATGTGTCAAATGCTTTGAGATTATGAAGAGGTGATTCTTGTACAAGCAATGTAAGTGCAGAGATTTTATCATTTAATGTACCATCTGAAAGAATTTGTGATAAGAACTTTCTTTGAGAATTATTGGATGTGAATTCTTTGAGGTAAGTTTGATTGTCTTGTTCTACAACTGTTTTGGCTCTTTCGTAAAGTCTTTCAAGAGCGTATCTATCGAGTTTTTCTGGTGCTGTAACTGGTTCAAGGGGGGTATTATACCAGTCTAAACGTGAAGGTATAGCAAGTTTTGAACTATCAACAGCAGAGAAGTCAGTGATTTTATCTGATTTTTTTTCTTGCTCCTTTGGTGCTTCTGGTTCTGGTTCTGATTCTTCTTGTACTGATTCGGAGTCAGAGGAGTCAGAGTCAGAATCAGAAGAGTCGGATTCAGATTCGGATTCACTTGAGCTTTCTTTGGATTCTTCTTTTTCCTGTTCACTTTCTTCTTCTTGTTCCTCTTGTTCTGGTTCTTCTTCTTCTTCATCCTCCTCCTCCTCTTCCTCCTCTTCTACCAACTCAGGTACCTCATCTTCACTAACAATCTCAACCTCTTTTCCCTCTAATCCAATTCCTTTCATGAACTTACTTAATTCACTAGATAACAGTTTATCTCCAGCTTCACCACTCTCGAATTCTTGTTCACTTTCATCACCTGATTCAACTCCTTGTAAAAGTTTTAAATCTTCTTCGCTAGCTCCAAGTGCTAAAGCTTCACGACGTAAAACCTCATCATCTTCTGAATTTGCAGCTTTTGATGCAGGTTTTTCAGGTGTCTTCTTTCCTGACTTGTCCTTCTTGGATTTCTTGGACTCCTTACTTCCAAGCTTACTAGCAATCTTGTCTTTTAAAGAGCTCAAATTGATTTTTGAAGTATCCATGTTGCAGCTAAAAAGCTCATCTCAAAAAATTTTGTGCGATGCAGCATCGAGCGGTAGGCAGATGAGAAAATGGTGCGTGGAAATTTACCACGAATAGAACGAAGGGAAATGGTATACCACGGTAAAATATTAGTTGCTACTAAAAAGTATAGTAGATCTTTATTATTTACTGGCCATATTTAAACAGAAGATGTAAGGGATTGTTAGAGGAAATGAGAGTTTAGAACTATGTATTTCTAAAATATATACAGCATTCAGGTGGAAAATGTCTGTTTAAATTGATTAGAGAGAAAGACATATCGGTTTTATCTTGCCACAGTTCCCATATATATACCACTGTTCATAACTAGCTGACATTCAAACTTTAGTCATCACCCCACATTAAGCCCCACTGATCTAATCTCGTGATAAGTAGTGTTTAACCAATTACGCAGATCCCGACCATCACGTCATCGGAATAACCCAGAAATTTTTACCCGTTAATTTCTCTTAATAAAGGTATATAATTCCCGGAAAACCAATCCTTGGTTAAATATCACTATTTTTAGGAATCATCTATATTCTTATACTTTCCTTTGTCCCTTAATTATAGTGCCCCAGATCTTTCCCCATTTCATCTCGGAAAAATCTGCTCGAATTTTTCCGTGAGCATACACTCTGACATAACTCACCTGATTGTTTTTTTCTTTCCAACAGCAACTTTAGTTAAAAACCCCAAGATATCATTATATCTACCAGCACTTTTATTCCATTTACTTATTTCAAAGAAGTAACATCGCTACATTAATATTTTCTGCACACTTTAATAATTCTATTTTTCCGATATGATGACTGAAAACTGGCCCCAAAAAGATTCCACGGATATGAGACGTAATAGCCTCCAAACATTTGATGTTCCATGTAATTACGTAGTAAGTAAGACCCCCCTCGGAGAAGGTTCTTACTCAACAGTTTTTGAATGTAAAAATATAAAGACATCTAAGCATTATGCAGCTAAGAGATACAACAAAAAGCTTATTTTTGGACTAGAAGAAATGCTTCAAAATGAGTTCAATGTATTAAAGAAAATCAGTCAAGGCCACAAAAACATTTTAAGTTTATATGATTACTTTGAAACTGAAAAACATTTATTTCTTGTGACAGACTTGGCTAAAGGGGGTGAATTATTTGATAAAATTGTAAACAGTGACGACGCTAGAGTTCCAGAGATAGAAGCTAAAAAGATAACTAACCAGTTGGCAGATATTATTGACTATTTACATCTTCATAGAATAGTACATCGTGATATCAAAGCAGAGAACATCCTTTATAAATCATCCTCGAGTCACAATATTCTTTTAGCAGATTTTGGACTTGCAAGGGTTTTAAATTGTGATACCAAATTGAGACAAAAATGTGGAACCCTTAGTTATATGGCTCCAGAAATGTTGGATAGATCAGAATATGATTTTTCTGTGGATATTTGGGCATTAGGTGTAGTAGTATATTTCATGCTTTGTGGGTATATGCCATTCGATTGTGAGACTGATGATGAATCAATAGAGGCTATAAGTACCGGAGACTATATGTTTGAACCAGCAGAATATTGGGATCATATAAGTGAAGATGCAAAAGATTTTATAAGTAAATGTTTTATAGTGGACAAGGATGAAAGAATGACAGCACCTGAAGCTTTAACACATCCTTTTTTGACACAATTAGAACCTATAAAACAAATCCCACAAAGTCTACAGTCTCGTCCACTTGCTAGATCAGGATCTTCATATTCCCACTTGAATCTTCATTCTTTAAGAGATTCAATGGATTTCAATTCTACATTCAATTCTGGTCTTAATTCTGGACTTAGTTCAACAGCTACATCAAGTAGTTTAAGTCTTGTAAATAAATTGAGAGAATCCTTACTTAACCTTCAAAATAACCCTAGTGAAAGGTTTTCATATAATGAAGACGAAAGATTAAAAGGAGCATTATGTGAATCACCAAATATGATTTCGAAATTTACAACACCTACTCATAGTACAAATATTTCAAGGGTACAGAGCGTAGAGAAGCTTTGTGGACCAATACCCCATCTTCTGCCAGACGATAGGAGAGAGCTGACATTTTTTATATAGATAGATATTAATAAATTGCATTACAAGGTCAAGAGCGTAGTAACTAAGATGGAATAAGCCCTGTTTCACGGGCTAAATGGTATACCTATACGATGCCAAGGGACCAATTTCATATGCATGATGCAAGAATGGTATGATTCAGGGGAATTCAGATATTCTGACATTTCCTTGATTCAAGACTCCAAATAAACTTTACGAGACAAATAAAGAATGTGTCGGTGTCGTGTGCCATAAATCATATCGAGGCTTCGATTTCAGATGGTCGTAAATGCACAATTCCATTCAAGTGAGAAGATATGCAGAGATCTGTTGTCATGTACATCACATGAAATCTTCGGTTAAAGTTGACTTTATATGTAAAGTTTAGATAGAGATACGAAAGAAGAACTAAAGAGCTTAAAATTAGCATTGCATATACGCTATTGTGTTGATGTACCTCATAACCTAAGGGTATTAATAGAAATGATTTGATCTGAAATAGGTGTCGAAATGTCAACTTGTGTTTCTGTTTCAGGTGGTTCTTGGCCGGTGTATACTCCGGCGTACAATCGGCGAAGCACCGGGGTGGTGCCAATATAGGAAATCTTACGCTATAGAGTGAAACAATAGAGGTGGGGGTGAAAGACGGAGTTATTACGACGGCCACAGCTCAAGAAAAGTGATTCCGTAACCCGTTTTCAGTAACCTGCTCCTACCCTGGTCTTGCCCTAACGTGGCTCCAGTATTAGGTGGATTGTGATGTACCAAAAAAACAGACGCGCATTTTTCACTACCTACGGATGAATTATCTTGATGCTACGAAGCCACGAGAAGAAAGGGACTATAAGGAAGTTTACCCCGATCTCGATGACACTGAACAACTTAAAGTATTTGTGATAGAAGAAGACCCAGTTCCAATTGAAGAATTTGAAGAAAGAATACGACAAAACCAACCGATTATTGAAAATCTTAAACAACCTAGTTATAGGGTTTCGAATGATACTGAAGAGGAAACGCATTTAAACCATGTTTTCAGTCAATATGGATACCTGACTAACGGACGGAGGATGAAAAGGGTCAATGAGAGATATAACCGACCATTTGGATCAAATGACGTGATAGGTGTGGTCAAGAGACAGAAGTTACAATCGGAGTATGATATGGACGAACAAGATCTTCTTTTTATACAAGACTGGAACCAGAATTCCAATCATATGCTTAACGTAAGCCCTGAGGTGTTTGAAATCTCCATGACAGTACTTGAAAATGAATGGAGAGAGCTTGAAAATCAAATGAATTCTCTCATTACAGAAGATGATACTCTGGCAGTTTCCTTGAATCTCGATAAGCAATTCGATAACAATAAGTATGGTAATGATGATGGGATTGTTTTTGGGACAGTTGATGATCAAAAATGTGCAGTTTGTAATGAAAGTGAAGGAGATAATTCCAATGCCATTGTATTTTGCGATGGATGTAATATAGCAGTTCATCAAGAATGTTATGGGATTGCCTTCATTCCTGAAGGTCAATGGCTATGTAGAAAGTGTATGTCTAACAAACATAAACAATTTGATTGTTGTTTTTGTCCTAGTAAAACTGGGGCATTTAAACAACTTGATAATAGTTTATGGAGTCATGTTCTATGTGGATTATGGATTAATGAACTATATTTCGCCAACCCAATTTATATGGAACCTATAGAGGGAATAGATCTGATTCCAAAGAGTAGATGGAAATTAAATTGTTATATTTGTAAACAAAAAGTTGGTGCTTGTATTCAATGTTTTAATAGAAACTGTTTCCAAGCATATCATGTTACATGTGCTAAAAGAGCACAACTTCCAATGATAATGACCCAAGGAGTTCAAGGAGGGGTCAAGAATAAATTGACTTTAAAATCATATTGTGATCGTCATATTCCATCAGATTATATATTACATCAAGAAGATATAGTAGAAGGGATAAATAAAACAAGATTATATTTCCGAGATCTTAAAGTATTAACACTTCAAAATGATAAGATAAATAGAGATAGAAAATTGAATAATAAATTAAATATGTTCAAATGGAAAACTGATAACAATACTCCGATTGCACCAAAGATTTTTAGTGAAAAATTATTTTTACAATTACGACAATTAAAATTAGATTCTATTAATGACAGTAACTTAGGGATGCTAAAAGGGTTAGGAAACTCCCCCATTACAACCAAAGAATCTTATTATACAGAATTGGAAATTATAAGTAATGAGATCTGTAAATATTGGTGTTTGAAAAGAGAATCTAAAAATGGTGCTCCATTAATTAGGAGAAATAATAATTTATTAAATTCTTCGTCAATCTTATACGGTAACAACTCGATTGAACAGATAGATGATAAGCTTAATTTTAGTCAGATCTTATCAAAAGATTTGAAAAAATTAATTGATCTATCTGAACTGGGGCTTGCACGACAACTTACATTAAACGAAATTTATTTAAATGATGATGAATTAATAAAGAGTACATTCTTCCCAATACATAAGATAATACGTATAATATTATCCGATTTAAGAAAATACGATCCGAAAAATTTCTTATATGGTTGGAGAAGTAAAAACTCTGAAAGTATAAGCCTCAAAAGTATTTTTGATAAAAATGATTCATTAGATATTGAATCTGTATCAGATTTAAAAAAAATGTTACAAGAATTAGAGGAGTGTATAAAACAAGAAAGCAAATCTACAAGTAATGTAACTAAAATAATTGAAAAAATGAATAAAAAATTCATGGAAAAATATGATCAATTTGTTAAAACCGAGACAAGAATAAAAAATGAAAATTTCCAAATCCCACTAAACCTCAAAGATTCTATTGATTTGGTTAAGGATCTAACAGATTCCAGTGACCTCAGTGATTTAGAAGATTTAGAGGATTTAAATGAACTAAAAAATGTAAATACATCGGATATAAATTAACTTTTCCCCCTTAATTGTATAGAAACTTTAATTATAGTAGTAAATAATAAATTAATGCATCATGACTAAATCTTATATAATACCACGATCACCATTTCCTAGTTCGCTACAATCAGTTAAAATAGAACGGAATATTGATCAAAACAGGAATAAACATATGCCCCTAAATATCACAGAACCAAAGTTACCAAATTTGTACATGCAAGATCTTTTTTTTTGTAGGTTTTTTTTTTTTTTCCAATTTGCTTTTTATTTTTTTTTCTGTTTTTTTTTTTTTTTGTTTTTTGGACCAAACCTTTTTTTGGTCGAGCCTTTACTACTACACTTATCGATATCTTATCTGATGTTGAGATGTAAACCTCAAGCACATGCAAAATAAAGCTATTGATTGACTATTGTTAGAAGCATTAACAATAAGAATACTTTTTTAACAATACGGGGTTCTTCCTTAACATATCAAACAATACAATTTAATAAAGCAATATTCCTGCACTTATTTTTGTATCCCAATTCAGAAAGAATAGATCATGTAGGAACACCTTTAACCGAATTAATTGCGCTAATATTAACTGTTTTATCAATCGCACTGTGTGCTTACTTAATAAGATTACCAAATTCATCTCCCCGATTTTACCGATTTTAGTTGCGTGCATAAATAAAAATTTTTTTTGGTTAGAGTTAGCTGTTACAAAATAGAATTTTGAGTTCATTTGCATTAATATTACTCGTCTAAAACTTTAAAAGTCTAGATTTTATACATTTGTATATACGGCCACATATACTAACATAAACAAATGTAAAACAAATAAACACCCTTTTTTTTACCATCGGATTTATTTCTCTCTCATTGAAAAATTTCATTACCGACGGAGAACTTTACGTTTCCTATTCAACATGCAAGATCTTTTACTAAATCAATTGAGGTAATATTTATTTTTTTAAAATTCACCTTGCTAAATTGAGTGAGGCAAAACTCCTGATTCATACGGTTTTATGAAACTTTATTGGTCTGGTGTACCCTTCCTTAATCAATATAGTCACCGCATACAATACTACAGATTTAGTAAAAACAACAAGAGAAAATGTTTTAAAATTATTTTTTTTTTTTCTATTATTAATTAATTTCCGTTATTCCTTAACAAGGCAAATAGAACACTTTCCAAATGGGTCGATTAACCTTATCAATTTGTTTTCACTTTTTCCTTGTCTCTTTCAGTAAGGCTTGTTCACTTGCATTTTATGCAACACGCTTTTGTCCCTTGAAAGTAGGGACCAAGATATAAAAGATTCGAATGTCGTATTTGTTCTTTTTATCATTTTAACAATTAATGATACGGGCTATATCGGGCTCATTTCTCCTTACCATTTATGTTGTATTGTATCTTTCGTTCTTAAAATTTAACTATTTAAGTCGATTTTCAGATTTTTTTTTCAGATTTTATTTTTTTTCAAGTTTTTTTTTTATTACTTTTAAGGTAGTTTTTTTTTTTTTTTTTATTTTATTTTTCAGATTTTTTTTTTTTTTTAAAAAAAATTTTGGTGGAGGATACAAAACACACAAAACACGAAAACAAACGAGGGAACTAAAATTGAATTTTTTTTTTTCAAAACTAATAAATATCGTTCACAAGTCACATATTATTGACGGTATATTGGATTGATTAATACAACAAGTATAAATTGTATTCTAGATAACCAAATCAAACAACAACAACCCATAGAGAGCCAGATATACAAACCCATAGATACCAAATGTCCCATACACCTGTTCAAACCCCAACAACGAAAAAGAGTAATAAGAAATTACCTATGATTGTGGACATAGCTATAGATGGGAATGGGAAACAACTTTATCAAGTTCATGAAAGTTCCAAATTTGTAAGAAAAGAGATGCCTAAATCGACAAAATTCAACAATAATTCGACGGGGATAATCGAAGACAATTATGAAGAGAAAACACCCATTAGAAAAATATTAGGTACAATAAGTCCAAGTACCCTAAATCAAAAAAAATTAAGTGACGAAGATTCAGATGAAGAAAATTTTAATGAAGGACCAAATTTTAGAAATAATTCAATAATTGATGAAGATATACTGGAGATGAATAATTATGAAATAAACAATAAATCCAATGACATTTGGTCAGATGATGTCGAACAAGCTTTTGAAGAAGTATTATCAATTATTCCCAAGAATGGATTAAATAAGATCAAAATTAGTGGTAGATCATGTGGACGTAATGAATTAATTAGTGATTATATTTTGACCAAAACTGGTAAGTATAGAACCAGGAAACAAGTCTCGAGTCATATCCAAGTCATTAAGAATTTAGGTAAAAAACTTGATATTATTAATCTTATAAATGAAGGACCTCAATTTAAAAGTGAAAGCGAACAAATAAGAAATACCAAAAGATTTGAAGAGATTTTTTCAAAGATTAATCTTAATAAATCATTGGGTTTAAACAATGATACAAAAAGGTATAATGAAGAATATGAACCAAGTAATAAAAGAAAAAAATCCAAACCTTCACCTCTCAATTTAGATAATTTTGAGTTAGTAATTGAAAATTTTTTTATGTCAATTCATGATAGTATGATGAGTAACCCAATTATTTTATCATTACAAGATACTCAACCAATCAGTAATTTAAAACTTAAACCAAATGCCAATATTTCTAATAGGTTCCCAGATTTAAATGATTTAAATAATTTAAACTTACCAATTTTACATAATCTCGTAAAAATTTCTTTACCTCCATCTTTACCAATTAATTATAATCTTGAAACAGGATTCAAATCCAGTTTTTTTTTAAAATCAAATGAATTTAATAAGACGTATTCTATCTTCACAATTATCTATAATTATGGAAAAGAATTTTTCAAGATTAATGAAGATGATATTAAATTGAATAATACTCATGATTTCTTAAATCAATTCTGGAGATTTTTTCTTAATAATGAAATCGATTCAAACCTTAATACTCTTAATCATTTAACAATTAAACAAATTGTTTATGAAAAAAATGATACCTTAGATTCTAATAAAACTATATTAAAAATACCAAAATCTAAAATGAGAAATGTAATTTTATGGGAATTTGTAAAAGTAAATGATCTTAAAGATGCATTAACAACCACATCAAAATTATCATTACCTGATGAAATTGATGAAGGATTAGTTGTACCACAAATTGTGAATTATTTCCAAAACTCTTATAATGATTCAATGATGAATACTAGTACAGGTACTAGTACAGATTATTCAGCTAATCCATTCAATCAATACAATTCTGCAACTGAAACAATTGATTCAGGTAATTATACACAATCCCAAGCTATTTCAAAAAAGTTTCAAACTTTGAGAGAAACACAACCTGAAGAAATGAATTATGTTACATTACCAATTAATGAAGATTCATTATCGAACCAGGTTTTAAATAATGTACCAATGGCTGGTATGCAACCTATGCAAGGAATCCCACAAGCTATTCCACAATCAATGCCCCAGGCTATACCCCAATCTTTGGCTCAATCTGCGCCAATCCAACCACAAATGCAACTTCAATCTCTTCCACATCAAAACCTCCAACAATTGCCATATTCCCAACCTATCCAATTACATCAAATGAACATGCCGATAAACCAACCACAACAATTTCAGCATGTGGATTATGATTATCAGTTTCTCTACGGAGATGTTCCATACCAGGGGACAGAGTAGGCTAGAGAGGCTAGAGAGGCTAGAGAGGCTAGAGAGGCTAGAGCTAGAGATTAGATAATAGATGCTAGAGCTAGAGCTAGAGATTAGATAATAGACTAGACTAGGTAGTAACTAGACCTTTCCACTAAGATACTACCCGATAGCACCTACTCATTATAGACACCCACCATATCCAACGGACATTGCGATTCAATTCTTCTGTATACTTATTTTATAGACTGTAATACAAAAAATATTTTGACTCGTTTTTCGCAACTCCTATCGCAACTAATAAAAAAAAAAAGATTGAAAAATTATTGCAAAATGGATTCACAAACTATTGGAATTTTAGGAGGAGGCCAATTAGGTCGTATGTTAGTTGAGAGTGCTAATAGACTCAACATCAAGACTATTATCTTAGACAAAGGCTTATCACCAGCCAAACAAATTAATTCAAGTGATGAACATATTGATGGATCATTTACTGATTATAAAAGTATTAAAGAATTAGCTTTGAAATGTGACGTTTTAACTGTTGAAATCGAACATGTAGATGTTGGTGCTTTACAACAAGTGCAAAAGGAAACTGGTATTAAAATCTATCCATTACCTGAAACAATTAAATTAATTCAAGATAAATACCTTCAAAAAGAACATTTAATTAAACATGATATAAAAGTAACTGATTCAATAGCTTTGGTTGATAACACAAAAGACGAAGTCTTGAAAATTTCACAAAAATTCGGGTTCCCTCTCATGTTAAAGTCAAGAACTTTAGCTTATGATGGTAGAGGAAATTTTGTTGTTAAGGATGAAAACCATATTGATCAAGGTCTTGAGTTCTTAAAGGATAGACCATTGTATGCTGAGAAATGGTGTCCTTTCACTAAAGAATTGGCTGTTATGGTTGTTAGATCAATTGAAGGTGAAGTATTTAATTATCCTATCGTTGAAACTATTCATAAAGATAATATTTGTCATTTAGTTTATTGTCCAGCTCCTGTTAACCCTACAATTCTTGCAAAAGCTGAAATCTTGGCTAAGAATGCTATAAAAACATTCCCAGGATGTGGAATCTTTGGTATTGAAATGTTTTTATTAGAAAATAATGAAATCTTAATTAATGAAATTGCTCCAAGACCTCATAACTCAGGTCATTATACTATCGATGCATGTGTAACATCACAATTTGAAGCTCATATAAGAGCCATTTCAAATCTTTCTTTACCAAAAGGTTTTACTAATTTAACTAATTCTTCTGTTCACTCAATTATGTTGAATGTTTTAGGTGATAAAGAACATAATAAAGAATTAGAAACATGCCGTAGAGCCACAGAATTACCAGGAGCAACTGTATATTTATATGGTAAATCTTCAAGACCTCAAAGAAAAATGGGCCATATTAATATAATCGATACTTCATTAAAAAATTGTCAATTAAAATTAGATTATATTTTAGGTGAAGAATTAAAACCAGTATCATCAAATGATGAAAAACCTCTTGTTTCCATTATCATGGGAAGTGATTCAGATTTACCAGTTATGTCATTAGGTGCAAATATTTTAAAACAATTTGGTGTACCATTTGAATTAACAATTGTAAGTGCCCATAGAACACCAATAAGAATGCAACAATTTGCAATGCAAGCTCAAGGTAGAGGTATCAAATGTATAATTGCAGGAGCTGGAGGTGCAGCTCATTTACCAGGAATGGTTGCTGCAATGACTGCATTACCAGTTATTGGTGTACCAGTTAAAGGTTCAACATTGGATGGTGTTGATTCATTACATTCAATTGTTCAAATGCCTAGAGGTATTCCTGTGGCTACTGTGGCTATAAATAACAGTACTAATGCTGCGTTATTAGCTATAAGAATCTTAGGTGCTTATGATGAGAAATGGTTAAATGAAATGAACCAATATATGAATAATATGGAAGACGAAGTTTTGACAAAAGCTGAAAGATTAGAAGACATTGGTTACGAAAAGTATTTAGAAAAGTAGAGAATGATATATTATAGAGATAGTGTAGAGAAAAAGAGAATGATATATTATAGAGATAGTGTAGAGAAAAAGAGAATGATATATTATAGAGATAGTGTAGAGAAAAAGAGAATGATATATTATAGAGATAAGGTAGAGAATTAGAGTGAAAAAAAAAAAAAAAAAAAAGCATAGGAAAAAACTGGATATACCTGCTCTTTTCCATTGACTCTTGAATCATTATATTTATTCATTAGATACCTCATTACTCCATAAGAATGAGTTCTATACATAACCCACTCACTGTATTTCATGTATTTATGCTTATCATTAGCAGTCTAAAATTTTAATGCTTTATTACTCTTTTTCTTACTGGCTTTCTTTTGTTTGTATTTCAGCTTTCTTGAATCTCTCCATCCTGAAGTAGAGATTTTTTTATCTACACTCATTGAATCTTCATCACCTCCAAGTTTACTACCAGTTTTTTCTTGTTGAGCCAATTCTTTTTCCATTTTTTCTGCAAGTCTTTGTTTTCTTTTATCGTCGAATTCTCTGAATTCTTTGTTTCTTTTGATATTCTTTGCTCTTAAAACATTCTTTGATCTTAATGATTTAGCCATGTTGTAAGGATTTTTATCGCGCGATGAGATGAGATGAGGGACGGACAAACGAGAGAGAAGGGACGAGGGGGCAAGGGGGGACAGGGGACGAAGGGGTGAACGAACAAAGAGAAAGGCCAAAATAGAGGACGGGCGGAATAAAGAAACAATGAAGTAGAATAGACTAAGCCAGGCACGATGGATGAAATAGATAAACGACGGATAGAATGATCATTAGAAGGGCGTAAGGATTCCCTAGTAGATACTGACTACACTCAGCTTATCACATTTTGATCTTATCTCTCATGTGATCTTAGGGCTTAACCCTATGACTGCGAAAACGAAGATTGGTAGTCACACTATTCGTCACACTTACTCATACTCACCAAATGAGGAAAATGTCCACAGAAAAATTGGTACCCCCACACTCGCGAAACCATCAGTTAGCGATTTTTCAAAATCCCTTAGTAAAAATTTTTCTTTAATTTATCAGTTAATAATGGCTAACTTAAGAACTCAAAAAAGATTAGCAGCTTCTGTTGTTGGTGTTGGTAAAAGAAAGATCTGGTTAGATCCTAATGAAACCAGTGAACTTGCCAGTGCTAACTCTAGACAAGCTATTAGAAAATTATACAGAAATGGTACTATTGTTAGAAAACCAGCTGTTGTCCATTCTAGATCAAGAGCAAGAGCTTTAAAAGAATCTAAATCTTTAGGTAGACACATGGGTTACGGTAAAAGAAAAGGTACCAAAGACGCTAGAATGCCAAGTCAAGTTTTATGGATGAGAAGATTAAGAGTTTTAAGAAGATTATTAGCTAAATACAGAGATGCTGGTAAGATTGATAAACACTTATACCACTCATTATATAAATCTGCTAAAGGTAACACTTTCAAACATAAAAGATCATTAGTTGAACACATTATCCAAGCTAAGGCTGAAGCTTTAAGAGAAAAATCTTTAAGAGATGAAGCTGAAGCTAGAAGATTAAAGAACAAGGCTGCTCGTGAAAGAAGACAACAAAGAATTTCTGAAAAGAGAGAAGCTTTCTTAAACGATGAATAAGTTATTCGTATAAGTAATAATCCATTATGTAAATTCAATAAATAATTTTCTATTGATGAAATAGTGTAGTGTGTCTGTTCTCTGTGGTCTCTCTGGTTTGTTCTCTGGTTTGTTCTCTGATCTGCTTTCCTCTTGCTGTTGGTGTAATTATAATTATGATTGCTAAGACAGTGATGAGCAGCGATGCTTTGTGTACTGGACAATTCCACTGGAGACAATTACACTGGAAAACAATTACACTGGAGACAATTACACTGGAAAACAATTACACTGGGGACAAATCCAGTGGTATAGTGACTAAGGGTTAGACTGTGGTGGAAGATTTTGTGTTCTAGAGATTTCAGAAATACTAAAGCTGTTCTATTGTTTCATTGGCTGTAAAATATTCCATAGTTCTTCCTTGTTCTGTTCGATCCGTGTTATTTGGTACTTCAAGAGTACCTCATCTCTTGACTATCAGTACGAATCGTACTTCATCCCATTGATTATACCATACCCCATCCCATGAGTATATAGGAGATGAGAACCTCTTCTCCCCTACTCCTACTCCTACTCCTACTCCTACTCCTACTCCTACTCCTACTCCTACTCCTACTCCTACTCTCCCCGTCTCTTTCCCCCTCTCTTTCTCCCTCTTTCCTCATTATTCATTCCTATACATCTACAATCTATGTCCCGGCACTAAACAAAATATTAACGTCAATATCACCGTAAACAACAATATCAAAAACATCACCCACAAACTTCTCTTCAACAATAATTTAAATATAAACGGCTCATCAATTCGTATAAATCTACGACTCTCTTGAAATGACTGACTCCTCTTAACCCATACTAAAAATGGATCAATAAGATATATAGAAGATACTAAACAATAAAATCCTATAAAAAATGGTATCAAAACTGGTATTCTTAATGTCTTTTTATAATTCAAAAATATTAATGTATAACCAATCCAAAATGCTATAAATATGAAAAATATCCCAACTATTATTCTAACAAAGTTAGAATTCAAATTTTTAATGGCGATAAAATTAAGAAAATTAGGTAAGTGTTCATTTTCAATCTTATTGAAAACAAAAGATTTTACCCCATTAAAAATATCAGGATCATCTCTACCATCAACTTCAATAGATTTGATGATATACTGGTTTAAGTGTGGTGGTAAGTTAAGATACTTTTCTGCATCATCTACAAAATATTTTAAGAGTAAATTTTGAGTTGAATCTTTTAATTTGTTTCTAGTGATAAAACTACCAGAGACACTTGTATGAGGACTTTGTTTTACTAATTTTTCTAATAACGAAGGATTTATAGAAGAATGTCTTTTTAATTGTTGATAATTTCCTTGTCCTAGATATTCATCATCAAGTCTATTCTCAATGTCTTCATTACTATGATCAATTAATTTTGATTGAGAACTAACTCTTTTTTCACCAATTGATGAAAATCCACTAGGTGGTCTAAATGATTCATCGTATTGTGAAGTTGGCAGATTAACAGGATTTGAATTCCTTTGGTTTTTAATCTCTAAATCATTTTCATATTGATTAATTAAGTCTGCTAATTTAGGATCATTAACATTTAAATCTCCTCTAAGAAATTGGGATAACCTATTGGAATCGTTATCTTGAAGGATATCATCATTAATGATCATATCAAGTAAAACACTTGAACTAAGACTTTTATGATTTTCCAGTACATTTGAATTTCTTTGATGAATTGATTGTTGTTTAATAAGTGATTGTCTAAGGCCTTTAACATAGTGTTTACAAAGGTTAAGATGGTTTACAAGGTCAAACCAAAAGTCAAGGTATTCCACTTTATTATCAACTTCTCTCATAAATTTATAAAAGGTGAATATATCAACAGGACTTTTAGTCTTATTTGATAAGATTTCACCTAAGGTAGGTAATCTATTAAGATCGATATGTTGACTTGTACCATTTAGGTTATTTAGATTACTTAGGTAGTTGGAGTTGGGGTAATCCTGTTGGTATTTTTCATCCATCTGGTGTATATGTATGGATAAAGAAAGATTAGTATGGTGAAGTTATTTTTCGTTTGATTCAGAAATGCGAATTACTATTTTTGGAGTAAAGAAAAACACACCTGACGAGGGAGAGAGGGTGTAGAGGAGGGAGATGCTGGGTGGGTAGTGGGTATGTTGGTGGTGTGTTGCAGTGTGGGTAGTGGGTATGTTGGTGGTGTGGTGCAGTGTAGTAAGTAGGTCTATGTGGTGTGAGTGTAGTATGGTACACTGCGTACTCTTCTCTTTTACCCCTATGAGCACATCTCCTGCCTTACTACCTTCTCCCTCTTAGCCCTCCTTATCCCTCATTATCATCCTTATTCCACACTGTCCCTATCTCTTCTTACCCTTACCTCCTCGTCACTCTCCGCCCTTGTTCTAGATCCTGTGTTTCAATTGAAGATGTATATCAATTGATCAGTACACGACATCGAAACTTAAAACCACCTCCTAATTCAAAGATACGCCTTCACTTAACTTCTGTACGCCTTCACTCTCTTCTCTTCTCTCTACTCCTCTCTCCTCTCTTTTTCTTTCCCTGTCTCTTCCCCCTTTTCTCTTTCTCTCTCTTCCTCCCTTTCTCTTTTTTCCCTTCTCTTTCTCTTTCTCCTTTATCTCCTTTTCGTGATTTTCACAAATTCAACATTTCTATAATTTACTAAAAATAAAAATATTTTATTACTTCATATTAAACTTCTATTGTCTTCGGCGATTGAGAAGATAACCTCTTAGAGATTCCTATTTAGTTCTTCGTATTTTATTTGTATTGCTTTTATTTACGACATCAGTATGAGCACATACTAAAAGAAATTCCAGGGTGTTTCCAATTCCTTTCACTTCCGAACCCCCGAAGCCATACTAATGGCGCCATATGTGAAGACTTATGTAATCGGCATTATGTATGCTGGCAAATTTAAAGCTTTCAAATCAGGCCATTGCAAAATTCGTAATTTATTACTGTATACAGGTACACAGCTACATACAGGACACATTAAATCACAGTTTCTGATTGAGAGCCTTGTTCCCAATAACCATCGTAGGTTTCAATTAGCCTAGTTTGCTGACCAAAACTAAAGTTTAGTCTATAATATCCAGCAATAGTCAAACCTTAGATTTCAAGGTTTAGAAAAATTCGAATTGGTTCTATTAACGTAAATCAATTATTCGTAATTATATTATTCGAGGAAGTACATGCAGATCTATCAACGGTTTATGTCAGTTTGATGTGCTGGCTATTTTAGGAATGTTCTTTTCAGGCTTAGATCCGTAGAACAACATGATCTTCCCGCTTCAACTTGCGACGTACGGCAACTGAAGGTGTTGAAGGGATAGAACCGGAACGGAAATCCAATGGAAATTCCTTTTTTCCCCCTTTACAAATTACTGTTGTATATTAAATCCCAACTTATATATCTAAATAACTCAATTTATCTATCCCTGTGTTCCGTTTCTTTTCCTTGTACAATGCCTCTTTTTTGTAAAAATTGGAGCCTGACAGAGCCTGATGGAGCCTGATGGAGCCTTGTTCGGAAGGAAAGTATTTGTCCGAACTTCCATCTAAAAAATACTTTTGACGCCTTGCGCAAACAACGAATAGTGTGGAGTTTTTCGCCGTACAAAATACTCCTGCCACCAAATCACAACCTTAATCGGTATCTCCATGTAGTCACCGATTAGTTTTGTGTCATGCTTTCATTTTAGGAATATCTTTATTATCTACTACTTACAAATTAGGAATCTCAAACAGCTCTATATTTCGCTCATCTCCTTGACAAGAAATCTTTATGTAGGTTTTTGACATCATAGTCTACGTGTGGATCTCATTTTTTTTACGATGAAATTGTCAAACTTTTCCAGAATTGATTTCTTGTGCTGGAATTCTCTTTTACATACCTATACATCTGTAGCTGATATTGTACCCAATCATCACTCAAATTTTAATTTTAACTCAATTTAAAAAATATTTTCATTTATTTTTTAATAATCACCTGGTGATTAAGCTGCGCACTAAGAATTATTTAATTTCTGTTTTGGGTGTTAACCCTCTCGCTTAAATTGGGTTCCATGCATGAGATTTCTACCGAGGATTGGAATCATATGTTTTGTCATCTAGAACACCATTAGTCAATAGTTAGTTGTATAGAGAAATAGAAAGATCATCTCCCAACTCTAAAGTATATCGTATATGTCGTAAAAAGTAAATCTTATTCATGCATTACATTGATGCAGGTATTTCTTGCATAGTGACGTAAATTCAAAGCTTATTCTAAATTTATAACTCAAATTACTAATGTTTTTCGTCATTATTAATAAGGTATTAACACTTTGTACATATTTACCTAAAGAGGTTACTCGAAACCTTCTTTCCATCACTCTTGACGGTCAAGTATCAAACCTTCTCCACTTAATGTTCTATTATTTCTTTTGCCTTTAACTTTATTTTTTATTCCTCATTGTCATTTCTTTTTGTTTCTTATCTCCATTCGTTTAAGTATTCTTTTTTTGAACTCCGGTGTGTACATAAAAAATCTTTTTACGAGTTTTCGGAAACAAGATTTGATTGTAATTAAGTTTAGATCATCAATGATTTACTTTACTAACAGCGTTATATTGTAATACATTAGATACTATATCATTCACCTAGTATAACCCCCCTTTAACTTTTCTCCTCACTGCATACACCTTCTAGAATAACTCAAATTTCAGTTAAAGGTTTATTTTTTCAATAAGGCGTTCTGCATTAAAAGTAAGGGTGCATGAAATAATACATGTTTAAAAAATTAATCTAATTCGAAAATTAAGTCGAGCCTCTTCTGACCAGATGATTTCTTTTAAAAATCTTCATATAACTACAATTTCTATTCTATAATCTAATTAATGATTTTTACATTTCTTTGGTTTGCATTATTCGTTTTAAACGTTTTTGCCAAAGAACAAACTGGTGTTTTCACTGGTGTAAGTAATGTTAGATATGCTGGTAGTGGTACTGCCACTCCAGATTCCTCTTATTGGAATATTGATGTTTCTCTTCATATTCAAGGTTCAAAACTCTCTACTGGTGATACTTTCACATTATATCTAAATGATGCTTTTCAATTTACTGAATCAAAAACTATAAGTTTTTATCAAACTTTGTTTAGTGTTGCAGATTGTGTAACTACAAGTGGTGATAATGTCGTGGGTGCTACAAAATTGACATGTACAGTTACTTTTTGGATGAATTTTTTGGTAGATATTACAAGTACTGTTACTCTTCCAGTTACATGGAATGATGGATTTGGTGGTGCAACCTCTGATATGAAACAAGCTGCTGTTTTTAAAGCTGGTACTAATACTGTTACTTTTAGTGATGGTTCAAATACTTTTACTTCTAGTATGACAGCAGTCTCCAAAGGAATTACAACTGGTGTATATACAAACAAAAGGACCCTTTCCCAAACAAGTAAAGCTCAATATATAGTTATGAGTTCAACTTGTGATAATGGTATTGTTTCTGGTACAATTGGTATAAGATCAAGTGGTTTAGGTATTGATTGTACTTCTGCTCATGTTGGTATTACAAATGATTTAAGTGACTTCCAAACTGTTAAATCTTATAGTTCAAGTTTTACATATACTGGTTCTTGTACTTCTGATGGTTATGTTATTTCTTATCTGAATATTCCAAAAGGTTATAGAGTCTTTGTGGATGTTACTGGTGCTCAAAAGGATGTTGAATATGTCCTGACTCAGTCTTGTACAAAAGTTACTACTACTATTACTAGTACTTGGACAGGTGCTTCAACAGTTTCTACTGCAACCGGTACTGGTACTGATACTGTTATTATTAAAGTTCCAAAACCAACTACTACTATTACTTCCACTTGGACTGGTGCTTCAACCATGACTACTGCTACTGCTACTGCTGGTGGTACTGATACTGTTATTATCAAAGTCCCAAAACCAACTACTACAATTACTTCAACATGGACTGGTGCTTCAACTGTGACTACTGCAACAGCCACTGCTGGTGGAACTGATACTGTTATTATAAAGGTACCTAAACCAACTACAACTATCACTTCAACATGGACTGGTACTACAATTTCTTCATTGACTCAAACTGCTACAACTGGTGGTACTGATACTGTGATTATTAATGTCCCAAAACCAACTACTACTATTACTTCTACATGGACTGGTGCTTCAACTATGACTACTGCAACAGCTACAGCCGGTGGTACTGATACTGTTATTATTAAGGTACCTAAACCAACTACCACAATTACTTCAACATGGACTGGTACTACAATTTCTTCCTTAACTCAAACTGCAACTGCTGGTGGTACTGATACTTTGATTATTAATGTCCCAAAACCAACTACTACTATTACTTCTACATGGACTGGTGCTTCAACTATGACTACTGCAACAGCTACAGCCGGTGGTACTGATACTGTTATTATTAAGGTACCTAAACCAACTACTACTATTACCTCAACATGGACTGGTACCACAATTTCTTCATTGACTCAAACTGCAACTGCTGGTGGAACTGATACCTTAATTATCAATGTACCTAAACCAACTACCACAATTACTTCAACATGGACTGGTACTGGAATTTCTTCCTTAACTCAAACTGCTACAACTGGTGGTACTGATACTGTGATTATTAATGTTCCAAAGCCAACTACTACTATTACTTCTACATGGACTGGTGCTTCAACTATGACTACTGCAACAGCTACAGCTGGTGGAACTGATACTGTTATTATTAAGGTACCTAAACCAACTACTACTATTACTTCAACATGGACTGGTACTGATATCTCTTCATCAACTCAAACTGCTACTGCTGGTGGTACTGATACCTTAATCATTAATGTACCTAAACCAACTACAACTATCACTTCAACATGGACTGGTACTGGGATTTCTTCATTAACACAAACTGCTACAACTGGTGGTACTGATACTGTGATTATTAATGTTCCAAAACCAACTACTACTATTACTTCAACATGGACTGGTACTGATATCTCTTCATTAACCCAAACTGCTACTGCTGGTGGTACTGATACTTTGATTATTAATGTACCAACTCCACTCACTACAGTCACAAGTACCTGGACAGGAATGGAGCCAACCACATATACTGATACTAATACACCTGGTGGAACTAATACTGTTGTGATCAAAGAACCAATTCCTTCAACTATCACAACTGAATACTGGTTTGGTAATGCTACTACTGAAATCAACTCTGCTTCAATTGGTGGTACAAGAACTGTTGTTGTAAAAGATCCACATTCAATTTCATATATCACCCTGATGTGGGAAAGTGAATATACTTCAAGTCAAACACAACTGGTAAATCCTGCTGATATTACTGCTACTGTTATTGTTCAAATTCCACGTCCTAGAACCACTATTACTTCAACTTGGTCAGGTAGTTATACTAGCATAGAAACACAAATACCAGCATCTGGTGATATTACTGGTACTGTAATTATTAGAGTTCCCCAAGTCAGTAGCTCACAATCATCAAGTGCATATTCCAGTACTCTATCCAGTCAAGTTTCATCGGCAAGTGATTACTCAACATATTCAAGTGCTGTTCCTTCAAGTGATATTTATTCCAGTGTAGTTTCATCAACTGATAGTCACTCAAGTGCTGCTTCAAGTGATATTTACTCAAGTGATATTTATTCAAGTGCTGTTTCATCAAGTGATATCTATTCTAGTGCTGCTTCATCAAGTGATATTTACTCTAGTGCTGCTTCAAGTGATGCTTCCAGTGATATTTATTCAAGTGCTGTTTCATCAACTGATAGTTACTCAAGTGCTCTTTCAAGTGATATCTACTCTAGTGATGCTTCCAGTGATATCTACTCTAGTGATGCTTCAAGTGATATTTACTCAAGTGCTGTTTCATCAAGTGATATTTATTCTAGTGCTATTTCAAGTGATGCTTCAAGTGATATCTATTCTAGTGCTGCTTCATCAAGTGATATCTATTCTAGTGCTGTTTCATCAAGTGATATCTACTCAAGTGCTGTTTCATCAAGTGATATCTATTCCAGTGTAGTTTCATCTACTGATATTTACTCTAGTGCTGTTTCAAGTGATGCTTCAAGTGATAGTTATTCAAGTGCTGTTTCATCAAGTGATATTTACTCTAGTGCTGTTTCATCAACTGATAGTTACTCAAGTGCTGTTTCAAGTGATGCTTCAAGTGCTGTTTCAAGTGATATCTATTCTAGTGCTGTTTCATCAACTGATAGTTACTCAAGTGCTGTTTCAAGTGATGCTTCCAGTGATATTTACTCAAGTGCTGCTTCAAGTGATATTTACTCTAGTGCTGTTTCAAGTGATGCTTCAAGTGATAGTTATTCAAGTGCTGTTTCATCGAGTGATATTTACTCAAGTGCTATTTCATCAAGTGATATCTATTCCAGTGTAGTTTCATCTACTGATATTTACTCTAGTGCTGTTTCAAGTGATGCTTCAAGTGATAGTTATTCAAGTGCTGTTTCATCAAGTGATATTTACTCTAGTGATGTTTCATCAAGTGATATTTACTCAAGTGCTGTTTCATCAAGCGATATCTATTCTAGTGCTGTTTCATCAACTGATAGTTACTCAAGTGCTGTTTCAAGTGATGCTTCCAGTGATATTTACTCAAGTGCTGCTTCAAGTGATATTTACTCTAGTGCTGTTTCATCAAGTGATAGTTATTCAAGTGCTGTTTCATCAAGTGATATTTATTCTAGTGCTGTTTCATCAACTGATAGTTACTCTAGTGCTGCTTCAAGTGATGCTTCAAGTGATAGTTATTCAAGTGCTGTTTCATCAAGTGATATTTACTCTAGTGATGTTTCATCAAGTGATATTTACTCAAGTGCTGTTTCATCAAGTGATATCTATTCTAGTGCTGCTTCATCAAGTGATATTTACTCTAGTGCTGTTTCATCAAGTGATATTTACTCTAGTGCTGTTTCATCAAGTGATATTTACTCTAGTGCTGTTTCATCAAGTGATATTTATTCTAGTGCTATTTCAAGTGATGCTTCAAGTGATATCTATTCTAGTGCTGCTTCATCAAGTGATATCTATTCTAGTGCTGTTTCATCAAGTGATATTTACTCTAGTGCTGCTTCAAGTGATATTTACTCAAGTGATATTTATTCAAGTGCTGTTTCATCAAGTGATATTTATTCTAGTGCTGTTTCATCAAGTGATATTTACTCAAGTGCTGCTTCAAGTGATATTTACTCTAGTGCTGTTTCATCAAGTGATATTTACTCTAGTGCTGTTTCATCAAGTGATATTTACTCTAGTGCTGTTTCAAGTGATGTTTCAAGTGATATCTATTCTAGTGCTGTTTCATCAACTGATAGTTACTCTAGTGCTGTTTCAAGTGCTGCTTCAAGTGATATTTACTCTAGTGCTGTTTCAAGTGATGCTTCATCAAGTGATATTTACTCAAGTGTTGTTTCATCAACTGATAGTTACTCTAGTGCTGCTTCAAGTGATATTTACTCAAGTGATATCTATTCTAGTGCTGCTTCATCAAGTGATATTTACTCAAGTGTTGTTTCATCAACTGATAGTTACTCTAGTGCTGCTTCAAGTGATATTTACTCTAGTGCTGTTTCAAGTGATGTTTCAAGTGATATCTATTCTAGTGCTGCTTCATCAAGTGATATTTATTCTAGTGCTGCTTCAAGTGATATCTATTCTAGTGCTGTTTCATCAAGTGATATTTACTCAAGTGCTGTTTCATCAACTGATAGTTACTCAAGTGTTGTTTCATCAACTGATAGTTACTCAAGTGCTGCTTCAAGTGATATTTATTCAAGTGATATCTATTCTAGTGCTGCTTCATCAAGTGATATTTACTCAAGTGTTGTTTCATCAACTGATATTTACTCTAGTGCTGCTTCAAGTGATATTTACTCAAGTGATATTTATTCAAGTGCTGTTTCATCAAGTGATATTTACTCTAGTGCTGTTTCAAGTGATGTTTCAAGTGATATTTACTCTAGTGCTGTTTCAAGTGATGCTTCATCAAGTGATATTTACTCAAGTGTTGTTTCATCAACTGATAGTTACTCTAGTGCTGCTTCAAGTGATATTTACTCTACTGTTGTTTCATCAAGTGATATTTATTCTAGTGCTGTTTCATCAAGTGATATTTACTCTAGTGCTGTTTCATCAACTGATAGTTACTCAAGTGCTGTTTCATCAACTGATAGTTACTCAAGTGCTGCTTCAAGTGATATTTACTCTAGTGCTGTTTCATCAAGTGATATTTATTCCAGTGTAGTTTCATCTACTGATATTTACTCTAGTGCTGTTTCAAGTGATGCTTCAAGTGATAGTTATTCTAGTGCTGTTTCATCAAGTGATATTTACTCAAGTGCTGTTTCATCAAGTGATATCTATTCTAGTGCTGTTTCATCAACTGATAGTTACTCAAGTGCTGTTTCAAGTGATGCTTCCAGTGATATTTACTCAAGTGCTGCTTCAAGTGATATTTACTCTAGTGCTGTTTCATCAAGTGATATTTACTCAAGTGTTGTTTCATCAACTGATAGTTACTCTAGTGCTGCTTCAAGTGATATTTATTCTAGTGCTGTTTCATCAAGTGATATTTATTCTAGTGCTGTTTCATCAAGTGATATTTATTCTAGTGCTGTTTCAAGTGATGCTTCAAGTGATATCTATTCTAGTGCTGCTTCATCAAGTGATATTTACTCTAGTGCTGTTTCATCAAGTGATATTTATTCTAGTGCTGTTTCATCAAGTGATAGTTACTCAAGTGCTCCTTCATCAACTGAAAGTTATTCAAGTGATACTTCAAGTGAGGATTCAAGTACTACTTATATGTCACAGTCAAGTGAAAGCTATTCATTCTCTTCTGGTGTTATCAAAGTTCCAACTAGTTCATCTGTAAGTGAAAATTCGTGGTCATCTGATGAATTTTCATCAAGTTTAGTTTCAATTATTACTAGTTCTGTTTCTGAATCAAGTTCGGAGTTTCCAACAATTGTTCCATCTAGTGTAGTTAGTGAATCAAGTGCTTTATCAAGTGGTTTCCCAGTAATTCCTTCATCAAGTTTCATTTGGAGCAATTCCTCCAGTACTGTTCCAGTCATGATCCCATCAATGTCATCATCATCTGAAATTGGTTCTTCAACAACAACAGATTTTTCTACTATTACTGAAGCTCCATCTAGTTCTGCAATTACTTCTGTAACTAACGAGGAAAGTAGTACTATTTCAAGTTATGATTCTTCCAGAAGTGAATCAGGATTCAGCAGCTCTTATTGGTCAAGTCAATTTGAATCATGGTCTTATGTTATTTCATCTAAAGTTCCTTCAAGTGTTGAGGCAAGTAGTAGCTTGACTACTGATTATTCTTCCGAATCGTGGGGTACTTCAACAAATGACGTTTCTGAAACAAGTGGGTCTTCATCAACAGGTGATGTTTCATCAAGTTTGGCTATGTCCTCCGATTCAATGAGTCAATCTATTACCAGGAGAACTAGTATCGCTGGAGTTTCAACAATAGCTTCTGACTCAATGTCTGTAACATCAAGTGATATTTCAGCTACCTCTGGTGCTTCATCAAGTGATATGTCTGCTACCTCCGGTGCTTCATCAAGTGATATTTCAGCTACTTCTGGTGCTTCATCAAGTGATATGTCTGCTATTTCTGGTGCTTCATCAAGTGATATGTCTGCTACATCTGGTGCTTCATCAAGTGATATGTCTGCTACTTCTGATATTTCAGCTACATCTGGTGCTTCATCAAGTGATATGTCTGCTACTTCTGATATTTCAGCTACATCTGGTGCTTCATCAAGTGATATGTCTGCTACCTCTGGTGCTTCATCAAGTGATATTTCAGCTACTTCTGATATTTCAGCTACATCTGGTGCTTCATCTAGTGATATGTCTGCTACTTCTGATATTTCAGCTACATCTGGTGCTTCATCAAGTGATATGTCTGCTACATCCGGTGCTTCATCAAGTGATATTTCAGCTACTTCTGATATTTCAGCTACATCTGGTGCTTCATCAAGTGATATGTCTGCTACCTCCGGTGCTTCATCAAGTGATATGTCAGCTACCTCCGGTGCTTCATCAAGTGATATGTCAGCTACCTCCGGTGCTTCATCAAGTGATATGTCTGCTACTTCTGATATTTCAGCTACCTCCGGTGCTTCATCAAGTGATATGTCTGCTACATCCGGTGCTTCATCAAGTGATATTTCAGCTACTTCTGGTGCTTCATCAAGTGATATGTCTGCTACATCTGGTGCTTCATCAAGTGATATTTCAGCTACCTCCGGTGCTTCATCAAGTGATATTTCAGCTACTTCTGGTGCTTCATCAAGCGATATTTCAGCTACTTCTGGTGCTTCATCAAGTGATATTTCAGCTACTTCTGGTGCTTCATCTAGTGATATGTCTGCTACTTCTGATATTTCAGCTACATCTGGTGCTTCATCAAGTGATATGTCTGCTACTTCTGATATTTCAGCTACATCTGGTGCTTCATCTAGTGATATGTCTGCTACATCTGGTGCTTCATCAAGTGATATGTCTGCTACCTCCGGTGCTTCATCAAGTGATATTTCAGCTACTTCTGGTGCTTCATCAAGTGATATGTCTGCTACTTCTGATATTTCAGCTACCTCTGGTGCTTCATCAAGTGATATTTCAGCTACCTCTGGTGCTTCATCAAGTGATATGTCTGCTACATCTGGTGCTTCATCAAGTGATATGTCTGCTACATCTGGTGCTTCATCAAGTGATATGTCTGCTACTTCTGATATTTCAGCTACCTCTGGTGCTTCATCAAGTGATATGCCTGCTACTTCTGATATTTCAGCTACATCTGGTGCTTCATCTAGTGATATGTCTGCTACATCTGGTGCTTCATCAAGTGATATGTCTGCTACCTCTGGTGCTTCATCTAGTGATATGTCTGCTACTTCTGATATTTCAGCTACATCTGGTGCTTCATCAAGTGATATTTCAGCTACCTCCGGTGCTTCATCAAGTGATATGTCTGCTACATCTGGTGCTTCATCAAGTGATATGTCTGCTACCTCCGGTGCTTCATCAAGTGATATGTCTGCTACTTCTGGTGCTTCATCAAGTGATATGTCTGCTACTTCTGATATTTCAGCTACCTCCGGTGCTTCGTCAAGTGATATGTCTGCTACATCTGATATTTCAGCTACATCTGGTGCTTCATCTAGTGATATGTCTGCTACTTCTGATATTTCAGCTACCTCCGGTGCTTCATCAAGTGATATGTCTGCTACATCCGGTGCTTCATCAAGTGATATTTCAGCTACCTCTGGTGCTTCATCTAGTGATATGTCTGCTACTTCTGATATTTCAGCTACATCTGGTGCTTCATCAAGTGATATTTCAGCTACCTCCGGTGCTTCATCAAGTGATATGTCTGCTACATCTGGTGCTTCATCAAGTGATATGTCTGCTACCTCCGGTGCTTCATCAAGTGATATGTCTGCTACTTCTGGTGCTTCATCAAGTGATATGTCTGCTACTTCTGATATTTCAGCTACCTCTGGTGCTTCATCAAGTGATATGTCTGCTACTTCTGATATTTCAGCTACATCTGGTGCTTCATCTAGTGATATGTCTGCTACATCTGGTGCTTCATCAAGTGATATGTCTGCTACTTCTGATATTTCAGCTACATCTGGTGCTTCATCAAGTGATATGTCTGCTACTTCTGATATTTCAGCTACATCTGGTGCTTCATCAAGTGATATTTCAGCTACCTCTGGTGCTTCATCAAGTGATATGTCTGCTACATCTGGTGCTTCATCAAGTGATATGTCTGCTACCTCCGGTGCTTCATCAAGTGATATTTCAGCTACTTCTGGTGCTTCATCAAGTGATATTTCAGCTACTTCTGGTGCTTCATCAAGTGATATGTCTGCTACTTCTGATATTTCAGCTACCTCTGGTGCTTCATTAAGTGATATGTCTGCTACTTCTGATATTTCAGCTACCTCTGGTGCTTCATCAAGTGATATGTCTGTTACCTCCGGTGCTTCATCAAGTGATATTTCAGCTACTTCTGGTGCTTCATCAAGTGATATGTCTGCTACTTCTGATATTTCAGCTACTTCTGGTGCTTCATCAAGTGATATGTCTGCTACTTCTGATATTTCAGCTACTTCTGGTGCTTCATCAAGTGATATGTCTGCTACTTCTGATATTTCAGCTACTTCTGGTGCTTCATCAAGTGATATGTCTGCTACTTCTGATATTTCAGCTACTTCTGGTGCTTCATCAAGTGATATGTCTGCTACTTCTGATATTTCAGCTACTTCTGGTGCTTCATCAAGTGATATGTCTGCTACTTCTGATATTTCAGCTACTTCTGGTGCTTCATCAAGTGATATGTCTGCTACATCTGATATTTCAGCTACATCTGGTGCTTCATCTAGTGATATGTCTGCTACTTCTGATATTTCAGCTACATCTGGTGCTTCATCTAGTGATATGTCTGCTACTTCTGATATTTCAGCTACTTCTGGTGCTTCATCAAGTGATATGTCTGCTACCTCTGGTGCTTCATCAAGTGATATGTCTGCTACATCTGATATTTCAGCTACATCTGGTGCTTCATCAAGTGATATGTCTGCTACATCTGGTGCTTCATCAAGTGATATGTCTGCTACATCTGATATTTCAGCTACTTCTGGTGCTTCATCAAGTGATATGTCTGCTACATCTGATATTTCAGCTACATCTGGTGCTTCATCAAGTGATATGTCTGCTACCTCTGGTGCTTCATCAAGTGATATGTCTGCTACATCTGATATTTCAGCTACATCTGGTGCTTCATCTAGTGATATGTCTGCTACATCTGATATTTCAGCTACATCTGGTGCTTCATCTAGTGATATGTCTGCTACTTCTGATATTTCAGCTACTTCTGGTGCTTCATCAAGTGATATGTCTGCTACATCCGGTGCTTCATCAAGTGATATTTCAGCTACTTCTGATATTTCAGCTACATCTGGTGCTTCATCAAGTGATATGTCTGCTACATCTGGTGCTTCATCAAGTGATATTTCAGCTACTTCTGGTGCTTCAATTTCATCCAGTATTTCTTCTTCTCTGATTGTTTCTTCTGAATCAGTTAGTCAGTCGGTCAGTAGAAGAACTAGCATTGCTGGTGTTTCAACTATTGCATCTGGTGCATCTGTAACTGGTAGCATTACCAGTATCGTTTCCGATTCTGCAACAACATCAGGAGTTGTTACAAGAACAGATGGAAACTCTTCTGGTACTAGTGTTGTGACAAGCGAATTTGAAAGTGGTACCACTGGTAATACAGCTACTAATGGTAATACAGCTACTAATGGTAATACAGCTACTAATGGTAATACAGCTACTAATGGTAATACAGCTACTAATGGTAATACAGCTACTAATGGTAATACAGCTACTAATGGTAACACTGCAACTAATGGTAATACTGGTACTAATGGAAATACAGCTACTGCAACTAATGGCAACACCGCTACTAATGGTAACACCGCTACTGCAACTAATGGTAACACCGCTACTGCAACTAATGGTAATACCGCTACAGCTACTAATGGTAATACCGGTACTAATGGAAATACAGCTACTGCAACTAATGGTAACACAGCTACTAATGGTAATACAGCTACTGGTAGTGATGGAACTTCAACAGGTATTTCCGCTAGTACTTCTGCTACCTCCACTAACGGGGAAAGTAGTCCAACTGGTAATAATGGTGGTAACTCAGGTAATAATGGTGGTAACTCAGGTAATAATGGTGGTAACTCAGGTAATAATGGTGGTAACTCAGGTAATAATGGTGGTAACTCAGGTAATAATGGTGGTAACTCAGGTAATAATGGTGGTAACTCAGGTAATAATGGTGGTAACTCAGGTAATAATGGTGGTAACTCAGGTAATAATGGTGGTAATAACGGTGGTAATAACTCAGGTAATAACTCAGGTAATAACTCAGGTAATAATGGTACACCAACCAACACCAACGATAGTATTGCTACTGGATCCAATGGTTCAGGAAATACAAGTGGTAACAATGGAACCAAAAATTCAAATGGAACCAATAATTCAAATGGATCTAATTCTAATGGATCTAATTCTAATGGATCTAATTCTGATGGATCTAATTCTGATGGATCTAATTCTGATGGATCTAATTCTAATGGATCTAATTCTGATGGATCTAATTCTAATGGATCTAATTCTGATGGATCTAATTCTAATGGATCTAATTCTAATGGATCTAATTCTGATGTATCCAACACCAATAGTAACACCAATAGTAATACCAATGGGTCCAATAGTAACTCAAGTAACTCAAGTAACTCAAGTAACTCAAGTAACTCAAGTAACTCAAATACCTCTGGTGACTCCAATTCTGATGATTCAAACTCCAACTCCAACTCCAATTCAGGATCTACACCAACTCAAACTACTTCAAATCAAGATCAAGTCACTACTATTGTAACAAATACACCACAACCTAGCTCTAGCTCAAGCTCAAGCACAAACACAAATTCAGGAAGTTCAAATCCTTCAGTTAATACATATGAAGGATCAGCTAGTAAACAACTTCCAAAACTTGCATTTTTAATCCCATTCATCATTCTTTTTATTTAATCGTGTCGTAAATTATCGTTTTTCGTCAAGTTAACTTAACTTGTTATATATCTAATAAACATTAATATCTGTTTAATACACTCTAAACATCAATATCTGTTTAATACACTCTAAACATTAATATCTATTTACTATAAAATACAATCTATATATCATTATAAATATTATCATCATAATTTAAATCCCTTAAATTTATTGTATCAGATGGTAAAGAATCATCCAACAAAAGATTATTTGGATTTATATCATTTGATATACTACCACTTCTTGAATGAGTTCTTGAAAACGTCAAACCATGAGGTGTAGGATTTGGTTTATGTATATGACCAACATTTTTTAATTTTTGATGAGAGGGAGATCTTGATCTTAAAGAACTTGATCGCCTTACTAATTCAGGTTGGATATTATCAAAATTTTGAGAAGTTGGAGAGTTAAGATTATGATTTTCAAATTTCCCAGTTAAAGAAGTTGCAGAACCAAAATATTCAGAATCATATCCAAATAGTGAAGGAGTTTTATGAGATTCAGCTGATGGACTTAAAATTGGAGGCTGAGATTGGGAATAGATCGAATTTGAATCACTTTCAAAATCACTTAAATCATTTGAAAGTCCATCATTTAAAACTGCTGAATTTGCTAAGACAAACCCACCTGAAGAATAATTCAAAAGATTTAAATCATCGATTTGAGGTTCTTGAACTTCGTCTTCACGCTTATCAACTTTATGACTAGCAAATTTTTTTGAATCTTTTTCAAAATTTTTTTTACTAAAATTTGCAGCAATTAAAGCACCATTTTCCCACTCTAAAGGTAAGTTTTTTAATAAGCCTTGTTCTACAATTAAATGATTTATAATCTTATTTATAGGTACTAACAAATCATCAGATTCATTAACATCTTTTATATCAACACTTTCGTTTTCTTCTAAAATCATCTGATTCAAAAATGGGACATGAGGAGCTGATAATTGAACGATTCTTTCAAAGGACTTGGTTAATAAGTCGAGTCTTGTTTCTAATAATTCCACATAACCTGGAGGATAACTTTTATCTTTTAATTTTTTCTTCTCTGTAAAGACACAAATTTTATTATCTTGACTGCATTTATTACAAGGTTTTTTACCGTCACATTTTGTTTTTTTGATTCTACAAGAATCACAAGCTTTACCTACTCTTTTCTTTTTGTGTAGATGGTTATGTTGGGTGTGGTTGTTTTGATCTTCTGGAGAAGAAGGTATACCATACATTGTGGAAGAACTGCGCGATAGATTAGGAAGGATAAGGTTTGTGGGAAGGGGACTAGGACAAGGACTAGGACAAGGGGCTTGGGGACTTGGGCTAGGACTTGGACTGGGACTTGGACTGGGGACAGAAGAGCAGAAAGAGTTTATTTATATAGGAGAGAAAGTATATTTACTAATATAAATAATATTTTACTAAGACAAGAAAGGACAGCCGTTTAAGGTATGAGCCGATAGGTTCCGGATAAGTGATGTGGAGTGAGTGCGAGAGATCTAGAAGGAGAAGGAAAGGAGAAGGAAAGGAGAAGGAAAGGAGGACTGAGAAGGAGAAGGACTGAGAAGAATGTGGCTAGACAAGAAGACAAGAAGACAAGAAGTAGACACACACGTGTACTATCCAGGGGTAGGGTTATTGGGATGACTATCATATGACTACCATATGGCTGTTGTTTGTGTTGCTGAGTGTGTACCTACCATTCTCGACTTGCTTTATCACTATCTTGACTCTCTCCTTTCTCTCCATGGCATCTCTAATCAAATTACAAAACGGTGTATCAATCCCCTCTGTAGCCCTTGGATGCTATAACTTACCATCCTCAAAAACATCAGAAGTCGTTTATCAAGCTTGTAAAAAAGGATATCGTCATTTCGATACAGCTGTCTTATACAACAACGAAGAAGAAGTTGGTAAAGGTATTGAAAAATGGTTAAATGAGGGTAATGACAGAAAAGAGATTTTTTATACTACAAAATTATGGAACAGTCAATGCGGATATTCAAGAGCTAAAAGAGCAATTGATGAATGTTTAGATAAAGTAAACCAATTAGGATATATAGATTTATTATTAATTCATTCACCACTATGTGGACCAAAAGATAGATTACAGACATGGAAAGCAATGGAAGAAGCAGTTAAAGCTGGTAAAGTTAAAAGCATCGGGGTGTCAAATTATGGAATCCAACATCTTGAACAATTGATCAATTGGGAAGAAAGATCAATTTATCCACAAGTAAACCAGATCGAAATTAGTCCATGGCTTATGAGAAGTGAGATTGTAGATTTTTGTAAAGAGAACAAAATTGGTGTTGAAGCTTATGCACCATTAACCCATGGGTACAAATTATCTAATCCACCACCGGAGATTAGAGTATTGATGAAGAAATATGATGTTTCTGTAGCACAAGTTTTAATTCGTTGGAGTTTACAAAAAGGGTTAATTCCATTACCAAAGACGGGTACAATTGAGAGGTTATCACCAAATCTTGATGTATTTGGATTTGAATTTAGTGAAGAAGAGATGAGTTCAATTGACCACCCTGAAGCATATGAGCCAACTGACTGGGAGTGTACTGATGCGCCATAGACTAACGGATGGAGCACATGAGGCTCAAGCTCGAGCTAGGCTCAAGCTCGAGCCAGGCTCGTTAGGCCTCTGCGGACAAAAGGAATTGACAGGTTTTACATCAATATAAATATATACATAAAAACTCAATTGATAAATCATATATCGGTTTAACTTTGTAGAATCATTCTCTATACGATACTAAAAACAGAAAAAGAAATGACAAAATAATTTCATGTACTCACGTGATAGTTTTTCCGGTGCTCCGGATTGCAACATCACCAGATGCAAGTTCCATCACCAAATTATCACCAAATTATCACCAAATACAATTTACAATTTGGTTCTAATTAGTTTTAGAATGCCTCACATGATATTTTATTCACAAGCAACCCCGGAATCCCCACTTTATAAGGTTCTTAAACCCTCTCGGACACCCGGCCGTTTGTAAGGGTTTAATCCCGAGGTACCTAAAGTCCCCGGGAAGACTATGAAATCTGGGGAATATAGGAACTGTACCAGGAGAATAACGGAATCAAACACTAGAGACAAATAGAGATATTTGGACACAATTGTAGACGAATTAAATGTGGTAAGGTGTTTGCGGTCCAAGACTCCGAAAAATGAGGCCACGGGATTAAGGAGATAAACGAAGAATAGACAGAGAGAGAAGTGATAGAGAAGGATAGAAACATGATAACGGGTCAATTACATCACACCAACATCTTCTCATCAATATCATCCCACCAGGATATTTATCATGTCATTATTTTGTCATTGTATTGTCTACCCCTTTCCTCTTACCTAATTGACCGCAATTAACCACTAACGCATGGAACGCACGGCGAAACACCATGACTAAACATCTGTATAATATATAAGCATATGTAATCAATATAAATAATCATTTCATCAAGTTCCGTATCATCCTCCAAGACTCCTGACTTTGTAATCCACATGCAGTATCATAGATCACTTCGGTCTCGGACTTCACCAATCAATTTTCACCTCACGGTCGTCCGTGGCTCAATAATGGATACCTTTCATCCGTGAGAAAATCTATATAAAGCACTAAACCCCCCCCTGTAAAAATTTTTTCCTTCATCAATTGAATTTATTAATCAATTATAAAATAATATGGCTATTAACGTTGGTATTAACGGGTTCGGTAGAATCGGTAGATTAGTTTTAAGAGTTGCTTTATCAAGAAAAGACATTAACGTTGTTGCTGTTAATGATCCTTTTATTGCTCCAGAATATGCTGCTTATATGTTTAAATATGATTCTACTCATGGTAGATTCACTGGTGAAGTTACCAGTGAAGGTAGTGACTTAGTCATTGACGGTCACAAGATTGCTGTTTTCCAAGAAAGAGATCCAGCTTCAATTCCATGGGGTAAATCTGGTGTTGATTTCGTTATTGAATCAACTGGTGTTTTCACCACCACTGAAGGTGCTCAAAAACACATTGATGGTGGTGCTAAAAAAGTTATCATCACTGCTCCATCATCTGATGCTCCAATGTTTGTTGTTGGTGTTAATGAAGATAAATATACTCCAGACTTAAACATTGTTTCAAATGCTTCATGTACCACTAACTGTTTAGCTCCATTAGCTAAAGTTGTTAACGATAAATTCGGTATTGAAGAAGGTTTAATGACCACTGTTCACTCCATCACTGCTACTCAAAAGACTGTTGATGGTCCATCTCATAAAGATTGGAGAGGTGGTAGAACTGCTTCTGGTAACATTATTCCATCTTCTACTGGTGCTGCTAAAGCCGTCGGTAAAGTTATCCCAGAATTAAATGGTAAATTAACCGGTATGTCTTTAAGAGTTCCAACCACTGATGTTTCAGTTGTTGATTTAACTGTTAGATTAAAGACCCCAGCTACTTATGAAGAAATCTCAAAAGCTATCAAAGATGCTTCTGAAGGTGCCTTAAAAGGTGTTTTAGGTTACACTGCTGATGCCGTTGTTTCAACTGATTTCTTAGGTTCAACTTATTCTTCAATCTTTGATGAAAAGGCTGGTATCTTATTATCTCCAACTTTCGTTAAATTAATCTCTTGGTACGATAACGAATTCGGTTACTCTACCAGAGTTGTTGATTTATTAGAACACGTTGCTAAAGCTTCTGCTTAACTAGCCGTGGACCATTCCAAGTTGTAAATTTAGGAGTGTGACAGTATAGACTGTAGTCGAATGAATAAATTGTAAGAAGATGTAGTGTGTGTTTTGTTCTCTGTCCTTTCCCCTGTGTCCTCTCTTTCTCTGTCACCAGTGCCCTCTCTCTAGTCTCTTCCTCTCTCCAGTCTCTTCCTCTCTCCAGTCTCTCCAGTCTCTCCAGTCTCTTCCTCTCTCCAATCTCTTCCTCTGTCCCCAGTCTTCTCACTCATGAACGCTTCTGTTTACAAAATCTACTCCACAACCAAACCGATTGACCTACAAGATGATTCTTTCCAAAACCTACCCCACCACCTATTCCTTCATGTGAGCCTAGACCCAAAAATTAACTTGGATTCAGAGTCTGACTTCGAACAAAAGGTTTCTGTATTTTTCACAAAAGATTCAGTGAGTGTACTTACTGTACGTTCAAGAGACAAATTATTCAATTCCAGTATAGCCTTTACAACCATTGGCCTGAAAAGTATAGTATTGGTCCAATCACACTTCAGCCTGTTTTTTTTAAATTTCATAGAGTGGAAAGGTGAATGTGTTTTACTTGAGAAGACTTTAAGACCCGAGATGGCTAGTGAAATTTTAAAGCTGTGGATCGAGAGAGAAGAGTCAGGAGGATCAGATTCAGAAATCCCAGAGTCAGTTGTGTCGACTGTAGGAAATGTCGAGCTCGTGTATAGTATCCCTACTAATGGTCTCAGCCAGATCTCTTTAAATATCCCCAAACAAGATTTATCTAATCTCTTTCCCGATTTTAATAGTCAGGTCAATAAGTTTGTACTTGAAAACACGTGTATCAATTTGGATCAAATTCGCTTGAAGACATTTATTTCGAACGGGTTTATGTTGAATTCTAATGGTGACATTAGGATTGATCCATTGGTACTGGAAGAGTTGAGGTATGAGATACTTAAGAGATTGGGAGAATAAGGTGAGAGGTAGGGGTCTAGTTGTAGTTGTATGTTGTGGGTGTTTCTTAAATGTACTCTTACGTCCTATGGACTTTCTATGTGCCCTGCGTGCTTTCATTTGATGTTTTCTCTGGTGTAAGTGCCCAAGCCCAGATGCTTTCGTGTTTACTGTATGCACTTGCCTAAGCCCAGATGCTTTCTCTGGTGTTTACTGATGCACTCTCCCAAGCCCAGATGCTTCCCAAGGGTTCTAGAGGCGTTTTCGAGTTTATTTATAAGTTTCTCTGCAGATTGCTACTGGTTTCTGGTTTTGTGGCACTTTTCTGGTTTCAGGATCTTTTCAGGATCTTTCTGGTTTCAGGATCTTTCTGTTCCACATGTCCCAGAACCCAGTAATAACACACAGATCCAGAACTAGTGGCTCATTACTAATACCCTGTGGTAAGGCGGATACTGTATCTTATCAAACAATGGATAAACACGGACAAATAGTTTCTTGTAATAACCGATACACATATACGAAGGCATCACGTCAATCACTTGAGAGTCTAAAACATGACCATGACGTATCATAAATTATACAATACATAGTCTAGTCTATATAGTAATGAATAACGAGGTACGATAACTCAGGTGTCGATTCTACAGTAGTCTACAAGTCCGCTACAATTTGTACATCACATATACAGGTTCTAAATATGTAAACATTGTCTCTTCGTACATCGTATTAAAGCCCGTACCATTCGTGCACATAAGTTAGATGCTACATGTATGTGCCCCTCCATATCCTCCATTATCGTCTCAAATAGGTATAGATCTGAACAGTGTCTAGTTTCAGTCTCCTTCCTATCGTTATCCCTCTATCCTCTGGTGACTTTCCTCTATCCTCCGGTGGCTTTCTTAGTCCCTACGGATACGGACGTAAAAAACCACCGTTCGTACACCTTAACTAAAACGGGTCGGAGTCAATAAAGTTAGATTTCCGTCCCGTCGCCGCTCACGTGATGTAAATATTCCCCAATACGAAGCTTATATACCGGTTCGGGGAAAGGCTGAGAAAATAGTATTTAAGGCAACCATTACCCCTAATTAATCATTAGATACCCTACACATGTCTGATTCTAAAGATATAGACTCAGTCAGAAATGAATCTGTTAACACAGATAAACATGAAGAGTATCATTCATTTGATAATTCAGATCCTGAAAATTTTGCTTACCATGGGTACGACGAAAATGTTGATGGGAATATTAAAGAATTAGCTCGTCAATTTACTAATAGAAGTGCTAAAGAAACTGGTGATAAATTATCACTTATTAGAACCTTAACCAACTATTCAACAGTTCCTGGGGTTAATCCTTATATTGATAGTCTGAGAGCTGACCCAAGATTAGACCCAAATTGTGATGAATTTGATAGTAAATTTTGGATGAAAAATTTAAGAAAACTTATTGAAAGTGATGAGGATTATTACAAGCCTTCATCTTTAGGGATTGCTTTCAAAGATTTAAGATGTTATGGTACAGCAGTTGATGCTGATTATCAAAGTAATTTTGGTAATGGGGTATATAAGTATATTTCCCAAGGAATTCAAAAATTTACTAGAGATGAGAAAACATCAACTTTTGATATTTTAAAGCCTATGGAAGGTCTTATCAAACCTGGAGAGTTGACTGTTGTTTTAGGTAGACCAGGTGCTGGATGTTCTACATTTTTGAAAACTGTTGCAGTACAAACTTATGGATTCAAAGTTGATAAAAAATCACTTATTAGTTATGATGGTATTGATCCAAAAACTTTAGATAAACATTATTCTGGTGAAGCAGTTTATTGTGCAGAAACAGAAAATCATTTACCTCATTTAACAGTTGGTCAAACATTAGAATTTGCAGCCAAAATGAGAACTCCACAAAATAGACCAGCAGGAGTATCAAGAAAGGAATATGCTAGTCATATGTCAGATGTTGTTTTAGCAACCTATGGGTTATTACATACCAAGAATTCAAGGGTTGGTAATGATTTCATCAGAGGTGTTTCAGGTGGTGAAAGAAAAAGAGTTTCAATTGCTGAAGCTGCTTTATCACAAAGTAAAATTCAATGTTGGGATAATTCAACAAGAGGTTTAGATTCTGCCACTGCTTTAGAATTCGTTAGAGCTTTAAAAACAAGTGCAAGAGTTCAAAAGACAACACCTTTAATTGCTATTTATCAATGTTCTCAAGATGCTTATGATTTATTTGATAAAGTACTTTTATTATATGAAGGGTATGAGATTTTTTTTGGTGATTCAATTGAAGCAAAACAATACTTTTTAGATTTAGGTTTTGATTGTCCTTCTAGACAAACAACTGCTGATTATTTAACATCAATTACTAATCCTGCTGAAAGAATCATTAAACCAGGTTTTGAAGGTCGTGTTCCTGTAACACCTTTGGAATTTTATGAAGCTTGGAGAAAATCTCAAACCAGAACCAAATTACTTGAAGACATTGATGAGTATTTAGAATCCACTAAAGATAAAAAGAGTCAATTGGCTGAAATGCATAGATCAAGACAAGCTAAATCTTCAAGAAAAGGTTCAGCTTTTACTGTTTCTTTCTGGATGCAAGTTAGATATATTTTTGGTAGAAATGCTTTAAGATTCCGTGGAGATCCATCGATTACAATTTTTGGTCTTTTTGGTAATATTGGGGTTTCTTTTATTGTTGCATCTATTTTCTATGACTTACCAAAAACGTCAAGTTCTTTTTATCTTAGAACTGCTGCTATTTTCTTCGCTACATTATTTAATGCATTTTCTTCACTTTTAGAAATCTTTAGTTTATATGAAGCTAGACCAATTGTTGAAAAACATAAAACGTATGCTTTGTATCATCCAGCAGCTGATGCTTTGGCCTCTATTGCGTTTGAATTACCTTGGAAACTTATGTCAAGTATTGGATTTAATTTAGTTATTTATTTTATGTGTAATCTTAAAAGAGAACCTGGAGCTTTTTTCTTCTTTTTATTAGTTGGTTTTAGTGCTACATTAACCATGTCACATATTTTCAGAACTATTGGAGCCGCTACCAAATCTTTATATGAAGCAATGACTCCCGCTGCTGTTTTATTATTATTATTGGTTGTTTATACTGGATTCGTTATTCCTTATCCAGATATGTTAGGATGGTCAAGTTGGATTAGATATTTAAATCCTGTTTCTTATACATTTGAAGCTTTGATTGCAAATGAATTTCATGGTAGAGAATATATCTGTGATGATTTTGTTCCTGCAGGTCCTGGATATCCAACAGATCCTTCAAGTTTAAATATTGCTTGTGGAGCTGTTGGTGCAGAACTTGGTTCTTCTTATATCAATGGTGATAATTATATCAAAACTGCTTATACTTATGTTTGGGGACATGCTTGGAGAAACTTTGGTATTAATATAGTGTTTATGCTTTTCTTTTTAGGTACTTATATTGTTCTTTGTGAATATAATAAAGGTGCAAGACAAAAAGGTGAAATCTTATTATTCCAAAGAAGTTCATTAAAAAAATTAAGAGAAAATAAAGTTGATTTAGAATCTGGAGCTATTGAAAAGACTTATAACAATGAATTTGAAAATGCTCAAGAGAGTGATGAATTAGAAGAAAAAATTCAAAAAAACGAAAATATTTTCCACTGGAGAAATTTGAATTATCAAATTAAAATCAAGGGTGAAGATAGAGTTATATTGAATGATGTTGATGGATGGGTTAGACCAGGTCAAGTTACTGCATTAATGGGAGCATCAGGAGCTGGTAAAACTACTTTATTGAATGCTTTAAGTGAAAGATTAACTACTGGTGTTATCACTTCAGGTACTAGAATGGTTAATGGACATGAATTAGATTCATCATTCCAAAGATCAATTGGTTATGTTCAACAACAAGATTTACATTTAGAAACTTCAACTGTTAGAGAAGCATTGAAATTCTCTGCTTATTTAAGACAACCAGAAACTGTTTCAAAAGATGAAAAGGATAAATATGTTGATTATATCATTAAATTATTAGAAATGGAAAGATATTCAGATGCTATTGTTGGTGTTGCAGGTGAAGGATTAAATGTAGAACAAAGAAAAAGATTAACCATTGGAGTTGAATTAGTTGCTAAACCTAAACTTCTTGTTTTCTTAGATGAACCAACTTCAGGTTTAGATTCTCAAACTGCTTGGTCTATTTGTAAATTAATTAGAAAATTAGCTGATCATGGTCAAGCTATTTTATGTACAATTCATCAACCTTCAGCTATTTTATTACAAGATTTTGATAGATTATTATTTTTACAAAAAGGTGGTCAAACAGTTTATTTTGGAGATTTAGGTAAAAATTGTTCAACATTAATTGAATATTTTGAAAAATATGGAGCTCATCAATGTCCACCAGAAGCAAATCCTGCTGAATGGATGTTAGAAGTCATTGGAGCAGCACCAGGAAGTCATGCTAAACAAGATTATTTTGAAGTTTGGAAAAATTCAACTGAATTTCAAGAAGTTCAAAAAGAATTAAATCATATGGAAACAGAATTATCAAAATTACCAAGAGATAATGATCCTGAAAGTAAAAAATCTTATGCTTTACCACTTTATAAACAATATTTCATCGTTACAAAAAGAGTGTTTGAACAATATTGGAGAACAAATATTTATCTTTACTCTAAATTTATTATGGTAGCTTCAACATCTCTTATTAATGGGTTTTCATTTTTCAATGCCAAAAAGAGTCAACAAGGATTACAAAATCAAATGTTTTCATTCTTTATGATGTTAACAATCTTCCAGACTTTAGTTCAACAATATATGCCTATATTTGTTAAACAAAGAGATATTTATGAAGTTAGAGAAAGACCTTCAAAGACTTTTAGTTGGGTTTCATTTATATTAGCACAAATTACTGTTGAAGTTCCATGGGCAATTCTTGCTGGTACTGTTGAATTCTTTTGTTGGTATTATCCAATTGGGTATTATCATAATTCTGAAGCAACAGGTATGGTAAATCAAAGAAGTGCATTTGTTTGGTTTTTATCGATTTTGTTTTTCATTTATTCTTCAAGTATGGCTCAAGTATGTATTTCATTCATTGAACTTGCTGATAATGCATCACAATTATCCAATCTTTTATTTTCTTTATGTCTTATGTTTTGTGGTATTTTAGCAACTCCTGATGCTATGCCAAGGTTTTGGATCTTTATGTATAGATGTAATCCATTTACATATCTTGTTAGTTCAATTCTTGCAACTGCATTGGCAGATTCTGATGCTCAATGTGCAAAGAAAGAATTGGTTACTTTTAATCCTCCAAATGGTAGTACATGTGGTGAATATATGGCACCTTATATGCAATATGCTGGGGGTTATTTAATTGATGATTCTTCAACAACAGAATGTAATTTCTGTAGAATTAGATCAACAAATGATTTCTTAACTCAAATTAATGTTAATTTTGAAAGAAGATTTAGAGATATGGGGATTTTTATTGCTTTTATATTTATAAATTATATTTTAGCAATTACGTTATACTATTTGGTTAGAGTTCCAAAGTCTGATAGACAAAAGAAGAAGTAGGTAGTAGTAATAATATGAATATGAATAGGGTGGGGCTGTAGAGTGTAGTGTAGGGGAGGGTGTAGTGTAGGGGAGGGTGTAGTGTAGGGGAGGGTGTAGTGTAGGGGAGGGTAGAGTGTAGTGTACGGTAGAGTGTATGTCACGTTGGTTTGAATCCATGATACTATACGATAAAGCACTCTGTTCTTTTTCTTATTTGTGAAATTTGCAAGATCCACACAACCAAAACCAAAAGCGATCAACGGAAAAGTCCCCAAAAAAATACTTAAAAGATGAAATACAAATACAGAAAATAAACACATAAGCGCCTCTATACCTATTTCTGATCCCCTGTCCCAGCTCTAGGACAGTCCAGTCCACCCTATAGAACCCCATCTGAGACTGTATAATACCGAAGTACGAGACGCTCATACAGGACAAAGAGTCAGGGACAGACAGGGAAGCCAGGATAACCAGGACAAACAGAGACAAAGACACCACAATACAGAAATCCACACATACCCCAACAAGCCTACACACTCAGAAACCCACGCCCACACAATCAAACACAACCCCCCTTATATCAACCGCCCAGTCTTCGGACACCAGACGCCAGACCATGCCTTAGTCGCGTTTTGAAAAATTATTTAACACGTATATACACTTTCTGTTCAATCTTTCATGTCGTCAAGTATAGACTACAATAACACGGAAGCATTAAGCAGAAGAACCCGTAGCCAAGTCAAATCAGACGAAGCTAAGGTTCAAGATGAAATCCTCAAAGAAAATCAAGAAATCGATTATTCAGATGAAAAATTACATAAAGAACAAGAATTAAGACAATTCCAATCTTCTTTAGCCACTTTTGAAAGTTGGTTTGGTCCTTTGTTCTTTACTGTTTTATCATTTGCTGTCAGAGTGTACAAGATCTCCATCAATGATAGTGTGGTTTGGGATGAAGCTCATTTTGGGAAATTCGGGTCTTATTATTTAAGACATGAATTCTATCATGATGTTCATCCTCCTTTAGGTAAAATGTTGATTGGGTTATCAGGATACATTTCCAACTATAACGGATCATGGGATTTCCCAAGTGGTGAAAAATTCCCTGATTATATTGATTATACCAAGATGAGAATCTTTAATGCTACATTTTCAAGTTTATGTGTACCTTTAGCATATTATACATTCAAGGAACTCAAGTTCCAAACCATCACCACCTGGTTATTTACCACTATGGTTTGTTTAGAATTAAGTTATGTTACTTTAGGTAGATTTATTTTATTAGATTCTATGTTATTATTCTTTACAATCTCTACAGTACTTTGTTTTGTTAGATTTAATAATTTAAACGCCGTTCCAGAAAAGGCTTTTACAAGGAAATGGTGGAAATGGATCCTTTTAACTGGATTTTCTATTGGATGTGTTTGTTCTGTTAAAATGGTTGGATTATTTGTTACTTCATTAGTTGGGATTTATACAATTGTTGATTTATGGAATCTTTTTGGTAATAAAAACGTCTCTTGGTTAAGATATGGATACCATTGGATTGCAAGAATCATCTCTTTAATTATCGTACCATTTATTATCTTTTTAACCTGTTTCAAAGTCCACTTTGATTTATTATATAAATCAGGTACAGGAGATGCAAATATGTCATCATTATTTCAAGCTAATTTAGTTGGATCAGATGTTGGAGGAGGACCAAGAGATATTGGAGTTGGTCATTCGATTGTTACCATTAAAAATCAAGGATTAACTGGAGGATTATTACATAGTCATGTTCAAGCATTTCCTGAAGGTTCAAAACAACAACAAGTTACAACATATAGTCACAAAGATTCAAACAATAATTGGGTTTTCCAAAGACCAAGAGGTCAACCTCATTATGAAACAAGATATACTAATGATACAGAACTTGTTGTTGATGGTATGACAGTTAGAATTCTTCATCCAATGACTGGTAGAAATTTACATACTCATAATGTTCCAGCACCAATTTCTAAAAATCATTTTGAAGTTGCAGGATATGGTAATATGACTATTGGAGATCAAAAAGATAATTGGATTATTGAAATTGCTGAACATTCAGGTACTGAAAATAGTTCAGTTCTTCATCCATTATCATCTTCTTTTAGAATTAAGAGTGCAGCAATGAATTGTTACTTAGGAGTCTCAGGTAATTCATTACCAGCTTGGGGTTTTAGACAAGGAGAAGTTGTTTGTTTTAAAGATCCTTTCAAAAAAGATAAAAGAACTTGGTGGAATATTGAAAGTCATATTAATATGGTTATGCCTCCAAAACCTGAAAATTTCAAATTACCAAAGACAAGATTCCTTAGAGATTTTATTCAACTTAATTTAGCAATGATGGCAACAAATAATGCTTTAGTACCAGATTTAGAAAAACAAGATGATTTAGCAAGTAGTGCATGGCAATGGCCAACATTAAATGTTGGTATTAGATTATGTTCTTGGGCTAATGATAAAGTCAAATACTTTTTAATTGGTAGTCCTGCAACTACTTGGACTTCAAGTATTGGAGTAATTGTTTTCGCTGGATTAGTTTTATATTATTTAATTAGATGGCAAAGACAAATCAATGATTTCCAAGATAAACATAAATTACATTTATTTGTTATGGGAGGTATTTATCCAATGTTTGGTTGGGGTTTACATTATATGCCTTTCCTTATAATGGGTAGAGTTACATATGTTCATCATTACTTACCAGCTTTATATTTTGCTATGATGGTTCTTTGTTTCTTAATTGAACATTTTACTTTACCATTAAAGAATTCATCAAATAAGGTACATAATTTGATTTATGTATTAACTTATTCATTATTTTTTGGAGGAGTTGTTGGATGTTTCTGGCATTGGAGACATATTTCCTGGGGTATGGAAGGTCCAAAATCCAATTGGGCATATTTAGATTTGTTATCAACATGGAGAATTGCCAATGAGAACAGTCAATAGATAGTATAGTGAATGAGAGGGAAGTAGAAATGGACGAGTGTAGAGAGTAGAGAGTAGAGAGTAGAGAGTAGAGAGTAGAGAGTAGAGAGTAGAGAGTAGAGAGTAGAGAGTAGACATGTCTTGTAGATTACACTTTGTGTAGTAGACTCTCACAAGCTAGATGTCCCTTGACTCGTTAGACCCAGTCCCCGGTTTGCACACGCAAAAACTAGCCTTTTAAAACGCTCTTATAGTAATGCGAAAAATCTAATGATCACTACATTAAAAAGATCCATATACTTAACAAGACCATTGACTAGGACGACAATCCTTCGTCCAAGTGTCAACATATACAGATCATACTCTGTTGAACCAAGAACCTTGAAAGCAACAACTTTTAGACCCGCCGTAAATGATTTTGCAAAGACCAAATTAATCACTGGTCTGACTAATATGAAAATTGCCATAACAGAAAGAGCAAGTCAAAAGCTTAATGATATAGCCGAAAAGGATAATAACCCTGACTCAGCATTACTTTTAAAAGTGGAAAGTGGTGGATGTCATGGGTTCCAATACGATATCAAATTAACTGATTTAAAGACTGAATTAGATAAGAATAAAGATTTACTTGTTTTCAAAAGAACAACCCCAAATACCAATGCACAAATAATAATAGACGAAAGTAGTTTACAGATTCTACAGGATAGTAAACTTGATTATACGACAGAACTTATTGGAAGTCAATTTAAGATTGTTGAATCACCATATACGTCATCATCATGTGGATGTGGAAGTTCGTTTGATTTTGATTTTGATAAACTTGCTGAGAAGACAGGGGCATAAATAGCATTGATATGAAATATACGAAAAGAGAGAGAAGAGGAAGAAAGGGAGAAAGAGAGAGAAAGAGGGAGAAAGAGGGAGAAAGAGGGAGGTGTGGAGGAACATTGTAGAGGTAGAGTGGTATAATTGAATCAGAGTAAGGAATGAAGGAGAGGGACGGTTTATAGTAAGAAATAGAGATATGGCATGAGAGCAACTAGATAGAGTAATGGAAGATATGTGACTTATATCTGTGTCTCTACATCTGTATCTACATCTGTATCTACATCTGTGTCTACATCTGTATCTCTACATCTGTGTTTACATCTGTGTCTACATCTGTATCTCTACATCTGTGTCTACATCTGTGTCTACATCTGTGTCTACATCTGTGTCCACATCTTCTACATCTGTGTCCACATCTTCTACATCTGTGCCCACATCTTCTACATCTGTGTCCACATCTGTATCCACATCTGTGTCTACATCTGTGTCCACATCTTCTACATCTGTGTCCACATCTCTCTCTGTTGTCTGTATATTCACCTCTACATCCCCTCTCTACTTTCCTTCCTACCCCTTAATCAGATCAATCGACTTCCTTGCAAAAAATCTAACATCAGTATCATTATCATTAAGTAAAACATTCAAATTCTTCAATACTACATTTTCAACAATTTCTCCTTGATTATCCTTCAACAAACACTCAGCAATTTTTTCATAACTTATAGCTAAATTAAATCTAATGTTTGGTACTTTATCATCAAGTAAATCATTTAAAAATGGTAAGATTTTTTCAATTAAAATTTGGCTATTTAAAACAGGAATTAATTCAGTAATTGTAAATATACAAGTTATTCTTATAATAAAGTTTGAAAAATTGATATTAATTTCATCATTATCATCATGAATTGTATCATCATTATTCGAATTATTTGATTTGATTAATATCAATTTATCAATTATATAATTATTAGCCCAATCTGAACCAAAAATTTGAGTGATTTTTTTCAAATTTAAAACACTAGTTTTCCTGATTTCAAAAACTGAATCCCATAACCAAGATAAGCAAAGATTGAGTAATTCTTTATTGAAGAATTCTTGACCTAATTGGTTTGCTAATTTTGGAATATATTCAATAATTGCTAATCTAACTCTCCATTTTGGATCTTGTGCTAATTCGGTAATTGCTGGTAATAAATTATTTGTTAATAAATTAATACCAATGGTTTCATTTACAATTGATAAATTACTAATGATATTTAATCTAACATCAGGAAACTCATCTTTAAGCATATTAAGAAAAATTGGTAATAATTTTTCAATGATTAAATTCTTTGGTAAAATTGATGATAATTCAGTAATATTTAATGCTAAAGATGATCTTACATTTTCTTGAGAATCTTGACTTAATTCATCAATAACTGGTAAGATTTTATTGATAATAATTGGCTTAAGACTTTCAAATTTATTTACAAATTTACAAAAATTGGTTAATTGTTTTGCAATTGCTTTTCTAACTTCTCCTTCATTATCTTTCATTAATGAAATAAATGGGTCAATTAATTGTTCTAAATTTTTTTCTTCGTCTTGGAAATTTTCTGCAATTAAATTGAATTTATCTGCGGTTGTATATCTTACTCTCCAACTATTGTCTTTCATTAATTTAATAGAATTAATGAGGAATGATACATTATGACTTTTATCTCCAATTTTTTGGAAATAATTTAAAATTGAAATCAACACTTCAATACTTAAAAACTTGACTGAATCTTGTTCGTCATTAATTAAATTTTCAAACATTTTACTAATGATTTCCCAGTGATCATTTGAGAGAATGAGAGATGAAGAATCTGATGGATTTAAATGTTCTGTAAAAAGGTTAATTATATGTGGTAAATGATTAGCTGCACCTCTTCTAACCATTGGACCATCATCATTAATAAGCTTTAAATATAAATTGAATAATTCAATTCTTGTAGAATCATCAACCTTTAAAATTACACTCTTAAATAATCCACAACTAGCAATTCTCTTACTAAACCAATTCCCTTGACCTAAGTCTTTAATAATAGGTAAGAAAATATTGAAAAGTTCATCATTTGTTAATTTTTCACTAATTTTATTTAATGATCCAATAGCTTTATCTCTAACAATAGGTTCTTCAATTGGTACTAAATGTAATAAGATTTGGATCAAAGGTTTACAGTTTTCATGTCCACCAATTAGAGGTAAGAAGTCACCTAATTTAGTTGCTAAAACAGCGAAAACTTCTTCTTCATCATCTTGAGCAACATCATTTAAGAATGGTAATAATTCATTGATGGTTCTTTCTGGTCCTAAAGCGATAGCAATGGTGTCTACTTTTTCCATGGCTGATACTCTGTTGGAGACATCATCATGTTTTAATTCGTCCATTAAGAGGGCTAATGGGTATAGGTTATCATTAAAGTCTGACATGTTTAGGGATTGTCGAGAAAGTGAGAATGAGAAAGGGAGGGGGAAGGACGAGGGAGAGGGAGGGACGAGGGAGGGACCAGGAAGAGGGAGACGGAGAAGGGAGGGGGAAAGAGAAGAGAGAAGAGGGAAAAAGGGGGAGACACAATGTGTATAGGCAGGCAAGCAAGTGACAATAGCACGAATGCTGAATCAAATGGGCCTAATGTGATACATCGCATGAATGCTGAATCAAGTGGGCCAAATGTGATACATCGCACTAACCTACGCAGGAAAGTTGTATTTGTACGCGGCACAAGGCACAAATACGGTCTATGCCACAGAGTGATCGAGAAACTACAGAACCATAAAACCTGTTGAACCCAAGACCACACCACACACCACAATATAGACCACACCACCAAACCACAGTCAGCACACCACACCCTCTCCCACCCTCTCCTCTCTCATCCCCAGGTGTCCTCTCTTCACTCTCGTCCATTGTCTCTCATTTCCTTCCCCACGCTCTCTCGTCAATAATGAGTGTTCCTGATAAACATGATGCTGTAGCTGGTAGCTTAGAACCTGATAGTAAACAAAACTATCAAAAACTCCTTGAAACCTTCGAAAGTAACCTTTCGTCTTTCTGGAAATTCGAAATCGTCCCAGGATTCTTTAAACAATCTGATCTCTCAACTGATGAATTTAAATTCGATTATCTTAAACAAGATTTTGGTAGAGTTCTTTCTTGGGAAGAAACTTTTGAAAAATTAGATTCTCTCAATTCAAACGCCAAAGAAAATGAAGCTTATAAAGTCTTCTTTCTTGCAAGACATGGTCAAGGATATCATAACTTAGCTAATTCAAAATATGGTCAAAAAGAATGGAGTGAAAAATGGTCAAAACTTAATGGAGATGGTGAAATCGTCTGGGCTCCTGATCCAGAATTAACAGATTTAGGTATTAGTCAAGCAAGAGATAATGCTTATGTATGGGGGGAACAAATTGAAAAAGGTATTAGAAAACCAACTGCTTGGTTTTCATCACCATTTAGAAGGAGTGCTGATACTTTAATTAATACTTGGAAAGATCATATTGATATTTCAAAAGTTAAGCCATTAATTAAGGAAGATTTTAGAGAAACTATGGGAGTGCATACCTGTGATAAAAGAAGTCCAAGAAGAATTATTGCTGAAAAGTATGAACCATTAGGATTCGTAATTGAAGAAGGATTCGAGGAAGAAGATATTTATTTCAAAGACGATGAAAGAGAAAAAATTGAACATCATTCAATCCGTGTTAATAGATCCTTTCAATACATCTTTGATAATTATCAAGATTCTGTCGTTAGTATTACAAGTCATAGTGGTACAATTAGATCTCAATTATTGGTATTAAATCATAGACCTTTTTGTATTGGTACAGGAGGAATGATTCCTGTATTTGTAAAGGGAACAAAAGTAGAAACAAAATAGATAGTTAGACAAATAGATAGTTAGACAAATAGATAGTTAGACTAATAGAGATATTCATTAGCGTGTAATAATTCTTCTACAAACATACTTCTACGTCAATACCATCTTAAAATATAACAATTTTGGAAATGTCAGAAGTGGCAAAACGCCGTCTTTTTGTTTAAATGAAAAAGGATGCTTACTATGTTGATTTATTTATTTGTTTACTAATCCAAGCATCAAAATTAAAGCAAAAAGGCAAATGATTGGATAAACAGGGGATAAACTGGTGATCTCTTTAAACTAGTAAGTCCAAGCTGTGAATTATTTGGAGAGACTTATCTTATAAACTCCGACTATTTGGATAAGTAACGGTTTTGTCTACTTATTTTCATCAGACTACATAATTAGATTACTATTTCACCCAGTGATTTCTTCAGGGAAGAAAAACTTTAGATAGGAATTGAAGAGAACTGGCAATACCCCAAGGTTTTCATAGGTAATGTTTCTTCTCTTCCAAGCTGCTGGTTCAGATAATATCACTTCTTCTATGTTGCTCCTAATATAGACAACAGGTGTTCCTGACCGTATGATTCGGTCAGTGTTAAAATTAAAATCCATTCACGAGAAAGGATAGGGAAGATGGAAGAAATAAGGTAAAACAGCATTCATGTACTGATTCTTGTATTATAATTATTTCTAGCTTTATGTTTTTGTCAAAGAAGGAGAATTTCTGTCGCCGAAACATAGAGGCCACGTGAGAGAACAAGAGGACTAGGAACAGGGGTCGATAAGTGACAGAGAATATATGGGTTAAGTAGCAGTATCTTTCCGGTTCTGCAAATGGGGAGGTATAATATAGGACCCCCAGGTATTGCATCTCTTGGGTTATGGAATCTCTTAGGTTATGGAATCTTTCAGGTTATGAATACCATCTACCAACAATGTTGCTTCTACAGAGTGGAGATAGTACTAGGACCCAAACGCTAGTGACTGTGAATAAAGACACCCCAGTAGAACCACAAGTTTCGAACCAAGAGGCTACATATGAAAAGACCAAAAGAGTGACACTAACCCATACCAAGAAATGATGATATGCAAAGAATGAAAATTTTGATACCCAGAATTGTGTAATACGTAGTGTTTTGTGTTATTATATTTTGTGTAAAGAGTCGCCAATTCCTTATGTTCCTGTCTCTAGGAGTAAATATTTCAAATACCCAACTAGTTTCTATTTTACGTCACGGCAAATCTACTAGCCACAGAGATACGAACCTAAGCAGTGTTTCGGGTAGAGTCAGTATACACACTAGAAAAAATGTAACAAAGAAAAAACAAGATCAGAGTGCATACCGGTGATAAATGGGGTAAGGTTAAGAGAGATGAGAGACATGAGAGACATGAGAGAGATGAGACATGGGAGTCATGAAGTAGACCAATATATATATATATCCTTTCTCCTGTAGTTTCCCTGACCAACCTCCTTGTGACCTTCTACAACCTCTATTCTCTTCCCATTTCCCTTTCACCCTCGTATGACTTCGTAAACCAATCTTATTACAAAAAATTACTAACATCACGTGACTGTTGATCTACCCTAGCCCCCTCCAGAGCTCCAAACTTTATGCAATACCTCAATATGTAGGGAGGAATGTACAGGAGATGTCCGAAAACAGACCATCAAATTCTCACATCGTTCACCCAGAATTACAGCATATAAAAACTGGTGGTGTACTTTGATAGCAAGGCACCAAGTTTATGTGTTATCAAAAACTTTAATCTAAAGCCTAATCTAACAGTAATCACAGTATAATCAGAAGTCTAATCACATAACTCTAATTTCAGTCATCTCTGCACCTATCCTAATTAAGTAGGGTAAATTCTCGTAACCTAAATTCCATTGTTAAAGGTGAGAATTGAGTTAGATATGGAAAGTACTCACACGAGGTATTGACTGTTAAAGACTGGGAAAAAAATCACAGAATAAGAAATATTATTATTTAAATAAGGACAAGTTCGGAATTTTTCCAGATTTTTCCTCGTCCCATTACTATCAGTTTCAAGTCTCATATATTATTGGTCTCATCCATCATTGGTCCATCCTTATCGTTCCTGAGACCCTCAAATTTCACCTGAATTCTGAACCCCTTTGAACATATTTCTTTATCTTTGACCATTTTGGCATGAAGTTTGGCAAGAACTTTCTTGAACTTTCAATACCAGAATGGAAAAATCAAAACCTACCCTATAAAGAATTAAAAAGTGACATTAATAATTGTATAAAAGGAGATTTTACCCTACAAGATTTATCAGATAAATTTTCAGGAAACTTTGAGTCTATCAATTTATTTGTAAAATCAAAGTATACAGAAATATATAAGAAAATAGATTACTATGAAAGTCGCATGGATTCCATATTAAGGAGTAAAGAAGGTGATAATGTAAAGATGTTAAAACTCGATTTACTTATATCAAATCTTATTGACTTATCAATGGTTTTAAAAAAATTGAGTAAATTCATTTTGATTCAAAAAATTGCTGTAAAAAAAATTTTTAAAAAATTTTCTAAAAAATATCCTAATCCGTCAATTTCTGATAAATTTATTTATAATTTAAAATTAGGACTTAATAAGAATAATGATAGTTTTATAAATTTTAGTTTTGTCAGTTTGACTATAAAGCTCACAAATTTAATAAATGTCATAAAATTTGAAATTGGTAAATTAAAACATAAAGATCTGGATCCCGAGTCTTTTAATGGTCAAATTGCAGATTTATCAAATGTCCAATTTGATTTTAATTCCATGTTAAAAAAAAATTTTGATACTTGTCTTTTATTACCAGATGATCCTAATAATTTTAATGAAGTGTTACTTAATTTAAATATTTATTTAGATTTCAAAAGTCTTAATCAAAAAAATAGTTTAAATTCGATTATATATCTTCAAAATCATAAGAATTTAGAGAGTCAACCAAGCTATATATTGACAGAATTGAACGAGCCAAATTCTTTGATTGTGAGTTATATAGGTGGTTTGAGAAAGTTTAGTTATTGTTATTTACCCAATGATATAACAAATACACTTTTAAAATATCTTATTGATCCTAATAATGAACAATTTGAAAATGAATTAAAGGATTATTTTAGGAATAACAAAGTTACTTCTCTTACAAAATTGACTATAGATTCTCTTTTAAATAATGAGCTCATACCCAAGTCAAAGATATACTTTAAGACCTTGAGATATTATCTTGATGAAGATGAAGACTATCTTTTAAGGCTTAAATTTGATATCTTCACTACAAGCTCTATTGAAAATATCTCTACCACAGAATTTATAGACGACGAAAGTCATTTAGATAAATTCCCATTCAATTTAATCCAAATATCTACAAATGATCCAAATCTTTTGAATTTTGGTAAAACTCTTTTAACTGAAATAAAAGATGATAATTTGTTAATCAATAGATTTTCTATCCCACATCTTAATAAACTCCCTGATCCTATACAAAAATTGATAAAAAATAATAATTCTATCAATTTATTCCGAAATTTCAACATCTATCAATATATGCTTTCATCATATTATAACATCATTCCTAAAGACATTAATAATCATTTTTCGAAATTACTTAATTTGAATCTTTTTAAGAATTTTGAAGATACTTCTAAATATAATGAAGAGCTTGAAATTGATTTAAATATTATGAAGGAAAATTCTAATAAGATTCTTAAAAGTCAACTCTCTTTAAACGATTTAGAGTATCAAAATAAGCAACTTTCAAGACCCAAATCTTCAAATTCAAAATCTTCAAAACTTTCAAGGACATCTCGTCCAAATTTAGTGAAAAATAAATCTTTACAATCACTATCTTCATCATTTAATCTTTCAGTGTTTACGGATGATAAAAGAAATGATGTGGTTGAAGAGCTTATTGCAAATGAAGATAATGAAAGTTTAAGATTATTTTGGGAAGAAGAGGTTAATTCAAGATTTAATCCTAAAAGCTCTTTTAGTAATCTTGTGATGAATCTTATTCAAATGAAATCAAGAATGAATAAAAATGAAGACATACCAATTCGTTCAGGATCTCAAGATGATTATAATTCAATTTCAGGATCTCTTTCCCGTAGCTCTGAGAACCCTTCATTTCATCATTATTATTATGAACATGATAAAATCTTAACATTTTTTTATTTAACACTCAATTTCACATCAATTTTTATTTCAAGTGTTGAATGTGGGATTTTATTTAGCATTTTAAAATTACAACAAACAAGTCAATTTCAATTGGTTGATAATATATGGTTTATATCGATATTATTTATTGGGGATTTTCTTTCATTTGTTTGTTCATTATTAGCATTTAATTTAATTTTTAAACGGTTTACGGGTCCTAATTGGACTCATTATGGGGTAACTGTTTTAAGTTTTGTAATGATTTGTTTATGTATTATACTTTGTTTACTTATTATATTTTTATAGTGATATACGTGCATTAGAGAAGCTTCTAACGGAAGGACGAGTCGAAGACGAGTCCTGACCATGGAAGAGTGGTAGATCTAACGGAATGACGAGTCGAAGACGAGTCATGACCATAGACATCCCCACGATTCAACAGAACATAGACATCCCCACGATTCAACAGACCATAGACATCCCCACGATCCAACAGACCATATCCCCACAGTCCTAGTATCAGAGAAGGGCCGTCAGTCTACAGTCTAGTCATTAGAGAAGGGCCTTCAGTCCAGTCATTAGAGAAGGACGGTCTGCAGTCTGCAGTCTACAGTCTTGGTATTAGAGAAGGGCCCTCAGTCTAGTCATTAGAGAAGGGCGGTCTGCAGTCTACAGTCTACAGTCTTGGTATTAGAGAAGGGCCTTCAGTCTAGTCATTAGAGAAGGGTAGCCTACAGTCTAGTCATTGTCTATTCTATATCCATACTTCTACTTCTTTGGCAAGGTATGCTTCTTAAGATTCACAGGCTTTGAATCTCTCTTTTCTTCCTTCTTCACCGTCTCCTTCTTTTCAGCCCTAATAACCACCCTTTCTCCACTAGATTTATGATTAGTACCATTAAATCTAAAACCTCCTTCACTTCCACATCCAAAAGTATCGAACTTTTCTGCCTCTCCAGACTCTCTCGAATATTCTTGTTCAGGTAAACTACACTCAAACTCAAATCCATGTACATCTTCAATTTCCAATGGCTTTATTTGATCCTCAGGTGTTAACATGAAAAATTCAATTTTATCATTTTTTGCAACCTTTGCATCAGGTGAAATTACAATTGTATCAGCTTTTGGACCCCAGCCACCACCTCCAGCAATCACTTGATACCTATTTTCTTGACCATTTTCGCTTGTTAACTTTACAAAAACTCCAGTATCTTTAGATTTTAAACTCATTAATTTTTCATTATTTTCAAGATATTTTGCAGCAGAATTATTATTGATAGATTTGATCAAATTTCCAATACAATTGGTAACTCTCATTTCTTGATCAAACAATGGGATCCAACGATCTTGAATATCTAAAGAGACTGGGTCAATTACATTAGATGGTAGAGTAATTGAGATTTGTTTAAGTAATTTATCATGCGTAGGACCATTTTTTGGATCCAAATGGAAAAGAGTGATAAGATTACCAGTACTGAAGAGAGAGTTTGCAAGAGGGAAATCCACTTTGTGGTTATCAAAGTTTAGAGTAAAATTTGATTGAGTTAATTTCCAATTTTTTGAGTGAGCTTGTTCAAATTTTTCACCAGTAATTTGTAAAGGTTCATCAGTCCAGAGTTCAGTATAACCATTACGAGATCCTTTAATTGTATCTACACCAGCTACAATTACTTCGATTTCCGATTTAAATAATCCAACAGCACTTAAAGTTACAGCAGGTAAATTTGAAGGAGTAGCGAGAAAGATGACAGATTTCGGGACAAATTCTGGGAGGTGAATTTGAGGGGCTTTATGGTTAATGGAGGACTTCCAATACGATTGGAAGTAACTTGATGACTTGGAGAAGTTTCTATGAAAGAGCATAAAAATCGCAGCCAATAGATTTGGAAGATGTACCAGGTGGGGCACGACCAAGGGAGGAGAGACAGTACTGGAAATTTAGAAACTACCATTAGAGACGATTCAGGCATTGATGTATATTTACTTTCTACTGTTCAACTTCTGCGATACTTCTTTTAACTCCTGGAGCAGGTGTGGGGGTTTGAGAATCTTCTTTTTCAGTCTTTTCAGTCTCTTCTTTTTCAGTCTCTTTTGTCTCTTCAGTCTCGTCATGCCCCATTAACTCTCCAACCCTAACTTCACTTCCCTCCTCCAACACTTTTCTCAAAGCAGGCCCCCATTCTTCTTCAGACTTTAAAAAATCGCTATACTTAAAAGTATTCTTCCCCAACTCCCACTCACTTTGTCTAACTCTAATCAATTCAACCATATAAGCTGAACTCTCCATTGCTCTACCAATATCACTTATTAAACTTCTGATATAAGTTCCGGACCCTACATCACATGTCATGTGAATCAATGGAAGCTTTTCAGGTAAGTCTTTAGAAAGTCTTGGTTTACCTACACTTTTAGGAAGTCCTTCTTTTTCAGCTTTTTCAAGAAATTGACTTGAAAAATAAAGTGGTGAATCATTAAGAGTAGGATTATTAAAAAGTGCATTTTCTTTTGGTTCACCATTTTCGTCTAATTGACTTTGAAGAGTAGCAAATTCATGAGACGTCGTAAGTAAATCTTCTTGATGAACTTTAATTTGTGGAATTTTTACATCCCTTGTTTTTATAGCATAAGGTAAAGGTTTACCCTCTCTAGCATAATCATAGAGAGGTTTACCATTCATTTTTAAAGCAGAGAAAATTGGTGGAGTTTGTTTAATATCTCCTACAAACTTACTAGCAGCATTATGGACCAATTCTGGTGTAATATGGTCAATTTCATTACGAGTTAAAATTTCACCTTCAGAATCTCCTGTAGTGGTTGAAATACCCAAAAGAGCTTTTGTTTCGTATACTTTACTACATTCACTTAAATAATATTGTAATTTTTTTGTACCAGACCCTATACCAATGACTAAGATTCCACTAGCTAAAGGATCTAATGTACCACCATGGCCAACTTTTATTTTAACCTTATTGGCTTTCTTTTCAATCCTTGAAGGAGTCCAAGATTTATCAGTACTGAGATTTTTCACCACGAGATCTTTCATTGATTTTAGGTCATCTGAGAAGATTTTCGATTTGGTGAAAATGTGTTGAAGATCTATGACGAGTTTAGAACTGGTGATCCCAGAGGGCTTTTCTACTGCAAATATTCCGTTCATGAGTTGTGGAGGTGGTAATTTCATAGACTGGAGTCTAATGCGAGTAGATGCGATGAGGTAGTCTTCAATTTGGGCACAGCTGGAGGAACCTTTTTAGGGTATGTTGTATGGAGAGAGTTGTGATGCCATGTGTACGGTGCTAGCTCTTTTTGGTGCTTCTATGGTCTTTAATTCAGTGTCCTTAAGTCTTGATATTGTATCTACCAGTCTTATTCTTGTCTCTACTTAGTCTTCTAAGTGCATGTACTCGTTTCTCTTGTCTGTAACTCTCTCTCCTCCCTGTTCCCAGTGTCCTTTAGGCGTATTTCTTAGATATTGTACTAATACCTTGTTCCATCATCCAAGTCCTACTCAATCAAATACATTATACATTACTATACATTTGTCATTACATGCTTATTACAGAAGTGTCTCGTCCTTCTCGTCCTTGTCTACTCGTGTCCTACTTGTCTCGTCCTTCTCTTGTCCCACTAGTCTCTCGTCATTCTCTTATCCCACTAGTCTCTCCCAGTCTTCTCACTTATCCCAGTCTCTTGGGCTTGTCTCTGACACTCTACATCCAACGATAAATACCCAGACCTCGAAGGTGAGATAAACCTTATCAAAGAAAACTTACTATTAACCTTCTCTATATAATCCTCCAACTTCCTTATACTCTTACTACTATTTACCCATTTCCCAAACACTGAAGAATACATTCCTAGACTAACAGTATCCAAAACTGAATCCACTACATTTCTCCAGCTCGTGGGATCGAAACCCGTCACCAATATCTCATTTATACTATCAACAATCTCCTTGAATTGTTCAGGCTCAATATGATCAGATAAAATTGTATTTGAACTATTCCCATACCCAAAGCCATCTAAAACCCCAGTAATACGATATTCTCCTTCATTAGGTATCTTAATTGCTGCGTCTTCTGTACCAGGGAACTCGGCCGAGAATTGAGGTATTAGATCTGGATAATCTATATTATCATATCTACGAGGGATCCTTATGATCCTAGTTTGGTTATACGTGGGGGAGGTAGATGAGACATAAATATTGGGAAAGTGATTTATAACGATAGCTTCACTTTTGGGGTTTGTGGATGGTGAAATTGGTTGGTAGAGGTTGACAAGATATTCATGGTAGTTAAAGAATTGTAGACTTGATGGTTTGGGGATATTGTATTTGTCTTCTGGAGTCATAAAGATGAGATTGAGATTACAGAGAGAGATATGTTAGAGGAAAGTTGAGTTGTACACGAAAGAAAGATATTTCAAGGAAGTTAACAGAATGGAGAAGGAGAGTACAGGAGAATGGAAAGGTGTGGTACGGAAAACATAAAAATAGAAAGGTATGGAACGGAGGACATTCAAAATAGAAATTCCAGAATAGCTATTGAAGTTCGATGTTAGAGGAATTGAGTAGAGTTTGAGTAGAATTGACAACAATAGTAGAGGGTAGAGGTAGTTCAATTGGCTAATAATTCGGCCGACCTACACAAGCCTTTCTTACACAGTTGAATAGTTTTTTCTAACCAAAGGACCAATTAAACATACTGGCAACCATTTGCATAAATAGTAATAAGGGCTCATACCGCAATACAATATAATCAAGGGTATTCTTCCTTAATAATAATTTAACCAGGCTCTGTTGAACAATATAAAAGAAGTCAATTTCCACCCTTTTCTTCTTCTTCATCAGAATCATGGTGACTAAAGAAGAGGCTTTCCAAGCAAAAGAAGACTTAAAAAGCATTTGTTGCGACAAGGCCTATGGTCAGTTATGGGACCTAAACAATAGTTACGAACTGATCTGTAATCAAACCGCTATGTATTATTATGAAATTAAGGACGTAGCAAAAGGCTTACAAAAGGAAAAACAAGCAAGAATGCTAGACAGGCGTATACAATATATGGACGGACGTGCCATTCTTCTTAGACTTAGAATTAGACAAACGCTTGGAGAATTGGGAGAGAGAATCGTCGAACACTTGCAAACAGAATATTTGCTTCCTGAAGAGAAGCAGGCCTTTGTTGCAGAACTCCAAGAACCTCTCCGAGAACTTGTTGAAGCCGTTGAGGATATCGAACCGGTTTTTAAAGAGTTTTTTGAACTGCATGGTTGTACATGGCCTGTTAGACAACTGGATGATGATTGATGATACATCTGTTGTATAGTTTTGAAGAGACTGTGACCTAAGGGTCATTGGTTCATAAATAGGCTAATACATCTTTCTCTCCATCTACAACATCTACTCTATACTTTTATTCTCTAAATGAGCCAGCTCAAATTTCATAGTTATGCTGTTCTTGGGTGCCTCCACTATAATGCATAAAAATCAATACCCCGCTACCTTCATCAATACTGCCAACTTGACAAAACAGCTATAAGAGATTTTATTAATATCTAAAGTAATCAATTTATTCATAAAACCCTCTAATTATACCACCGTTTACCATGAATTAAACATTGTAAATAAAGCATAACATAAGAAATTGATATCGTATAAGTTCAAAATGATCAAAATGATTACTGAATCTATTTGTACTGGAATGTTAACAGAATCTTCTGAAGTTGAAATATATTAATCCTAAGATCTCATAGAATCCTTATTTGTATCGGCTTTTTGGGTTCCACTTTGACCATACATAAAGAATAGGAACTGGTTTTAATAAAATATTCTTAGTGATAGAATAGGAAAATTAGCACAATAGTAGAAACAGTGTGTGTTTGTCTCATTTGCACCCATCAAATCATCACCCACACGACCTTCACCTATATAAGACAAAAATTTTCACTCTCTTCTCATTAACACTAACTCTATTTCTTATTCAAATACTTGTCTAAAGAGCTTACTATGATGATAATGAGTCCAAAGGAGACTCTATTTTCTATAACCCAGCTCAGTTGATTAATCTGTTTCATGAGAAGAAAACAATATCTGAAAGTTCTTTGGGTAAGTAATTGACTAAAGAATAGAGGGAAGTGTCGTAGAGTGCGCTAGAAGGTGACCAAGGCCCTAGATGTAGACAGGGAAGGTCCGTTCTCTGACCGTCTCTGATCGTCTTTCTTGGCTCTGACCGTTCACCGTCTCTCTTGTCTCTCTTGTCTCTGACCGTTCACTCTGACGGTTCTTTAGTACCTTCGCATAAAAAATTTTCAGCCCAGATGTTCAGTGCTAGACAAGTTGGTCGTCAAGTGTCTAGACTCGGTGGAAAAGCCATTGTACGTCCTTCTATATCACTTGGACAATACAGATTTCAAAGTAATTCAAATCTCGTCGAATCTGTGGAGAAATCAGACAGTGAAAACTTTGTGAAAAATTCAGTGAAAAATTCTGATGATAAGGTTAAAAGTAGAAATATTAATCCAAAACTCAGACAAATTAGAAACCAGATCCTTCGTACTACTGATGAAATCACCGGAGTTGATAAGGTCAAAGAAGCCATTGAAATTTTTGAAGAAGGAATCTCTTACGTTAGAGAAATTGAAAATACTGAAAACCTTCATAAAATGGACACTTTTGTTAATTTTTCAAACATTGGACGTATTATCCTCGATAAGATGATTGGATTCAAAATGGACGTTTCTGATGTAGAAGGAGTATTCAATACTTTGGTAGAGTATAAAGTTATCAATGATTTCCATTTTTCACAAATAATGAAATATTATTTAGAAAATTCAAGGTACCAAGATATTTTACGTCTTTGGGTTAAACATATTGAACTTAGTAGTACAACCGGACCAGAAAGCTTCCTTCATTTTACCCCAGGGAAAATTAAAAATGAATTTCCAAACTATACTACAAGAATAGTTAGAGATTATGCGTTTTTTGCATATTATTTAGCATCAAAAACTGGTCAATATAAGCCATCTGTTGAAGATGCAAAGAGCTTATTACAATTTAAAAATGAACCTTTTAGTCCTGCTAGAAGTGCAGGAACTTTAAGATCAAATGGTGTTGAAATGCATAAAGAACTTTCTGCATTTGTAAAGACATTTTATGATTTAATTGATAAGGAAGCACAAGAAAATTTGAACTCTCCAGAAAGTCAAAGACTAATTCAAAGATGTGTTCAATCTGGTGATAAAAATAGATTGACAAATTTATTTTTTAAAGCAGAAAAACAAAATATGAATTTAGATAGTCTTTATAGGTATTTATCAGCTTTCTTTGCATTAGATGATCATAAAATGATTTTCCAAGTAGTTACAAATCTCTTAAGTCAAGGATCAAGATTAAATCCATTAATTTGGGATATTCTCATTAAATCCATGGGTCATATTGAAAACATTAGAAATAGTGAAGATAAAGAACAGTTAAGTGAAACATTTGAATTGTTAGTTGATTCTATGATTGGTAATAAAGTTGCGCCTGTAGATTCTAGACTTTTAACAAGTCTTATAACTTCTTATGCTAATTTTGGTAGAGAAGATAAGGTGAAAGAATTGATTGAAGAGTATAAGGATGTTACATTTACACAAGTAGCAAAGAATAATCATATTTCTGGTCTTATTTTCAATGGGGACATTTCCAAAGCTGAAACAATGATTAAAGAATATATGAACGATGCTTCTGACACTACTTATAAACCAAGTACAAACACCTTAAACCATTTATTAGCTTACCACAGTAAACAAAAAAACCTTAAGGCTGTTGAAGGGTTACTTTCCTTCATGGACCAAAATGGTATAAATCAAGACATTGTTACCTTAACAACAATGTTCGATTTATACTTTAAGGTAAACCTTAGTAAAGGAATTGCACCAAATATCGATCAAGTTATTGGTCTTCTTAAAAACTCTGATATAGTTCTTAATGATTATTCTTATTCTACCATTGTTAATGGATTAGTTGAAGGTGGTAATCTTCCAGCCGCTAGATCGATCTATGAACAATTTTTAAAGAATAAAAAGAATACAAGAACCACTACAGCTATAACATCATTATTAAAAGCAGAACTTGATAACGGATCAACAGAAAAAGCAGAAGTTTTATTCGAAAGGGTCTTAGATGGTGAAGGTAATAAAACCAGAGTTTGGAACTTAATGATTGGAGGTCTTTTACCAAAAGATGAATCTTTAGGATTACAATATTTCCATAAATTGAAAAAACAAGCTAGTAAAAAAGTTTATCCAAATTTCTTCACGTATTATATTTTATTGAATCATTTTGAGAGGAAAAGTAATAAACAAGGGATTCAAATTATTCTTGATGATTTGAATAACAATCCGCTTGAAAATTATGGTGATGTTTTACCAAAGATGTTTCAAAGATTTGGGAAAAGGGGTTTTAAAATTGGAGAGAATTTGAAGAAGGGGTTATAATGTAAATAGTAATAAAATCGAGATAGTAGAAGCGTAGGGGAAGTAGTCAGTGGGAGCAAGTCATCTAGCAGTCAGTGATAGAACTGTGTTTCATTCATTGAATTTATAAAGTAAGCCAATATAGAAACCGTTTACAGGGGTGGAGATGTACTTGGATATTCCATCCAGAGAATTGATCTAGACCAATAAGGCAATGAAACAAGCAATAATCGTGGGATCCACAAGAATCTTCTTTGACTATGTACTGTCATGCCTGTAAGGCTATTGTAGATGTAGGTCTGCACATGCAGATCCGTGCCTATCTTCCTGGTAGTACCTTCGATCTACTGTAACCATCCGCCTCTCGTACTAAAACCAAGAATATGGTCCCTGTGCCCTCCGGTAAAGGCCTAGGGTACTCCAGTTTCTCCTATAGCTATTCTTTTTCCGTCTTTGTCTTGTCCCTCTCCCTAAACTTCCTATATCTTAATATTCATTCACTTAAATACAATCTATATACACAATGCAGTTTCTCTTGTTTCTTCTTCTAATTAATTCCCATTCTTCTCTCCTCTATTCCTCTCTACCCTCTCCCATTGCTTGCCTCCAAAGTGGACCACTCCAATGCACAAATCTATCATAAGCATCTCCTGGACTATCTAAAGCTGGTCTTGTGTCTAATACAAAAGCAGGCATCCCAGTCTCCTCATCATCAGGTGCTGAATAATAATCAATCACATACCTTACCTTCTTCCAATTATTTGGTGCAGGTTGTCCTGTTGGTCTTAAAACTGTCCAATCATGTCTATCAAATGGTGGATTAGAGTTAAAAGTACCAGGGAAGAGTTTACTTAACCATAAATAAGATTGAGCTCTTGGTGAGAGATCATGTGGTCTACCAGTAAATTGAAGTAACCTTGGTTCTTGTTTGGTACTTTTGGTGTGGACACTCTCCCATTCTAAAATTTGTTGCCAGGCACCTTCATTTAAAAAGTTATGAATATCGACCATTGATTCAACGGCTGTTTCATCAATACCTGATCCTTTCCCCTTTCTAAGCATAGCATTAAGCATTTGTTGAGGTGAAGGATATTCCCATAATCCTTCATCAGCATTTTCACCTTTTGGAATAGAAGAAATAGTACGTTCAGTAGGAAGCTTTACCTTTTGGCCAGGAGCCATTTCTGTAGAGATATCCATTGGCATGTTATTCATTGGGTTAAGAATAGAAGAGACAGATGGGCTATTGGTTTTACCATAGTTAACAGGACATTTTTCATCCAGACCTGCAGACAGAGTATTTGACAGACTTTTAGTAGACAGGAACTTCCCATGATTTACAGGACATTTATCTGTTTGACTAATTTGGGTATATTGGCTATTTTGATTTTGGCTATTGGCTATTTGGCTATTTTGATTATTTTGACCAGTTTTTTCAGTCTTTGTAAATTTTGAATGATCTATAGGACATCCACCAGTGGCAGATGATGTAGCAACAGTTTGTACATTTGTATCAGCCCAAAACCAACCCATGACTTGCTTATTTATCAGAATTAAGATGAGATTGATTCGCACAGAAAAAGAAAATAGCCAAATAGCCAGAGGCTAAATAGCGAACCAGGTTATTAGGGCGAGAATACGTCGAGCTAGGTCGAGATAGGTCGAGACAGGTCGAGGGTAGGCGGAATATGGTCACACTTAGTCTAGAGATTACTACTTTCCCTGTATATAGAATGTTTTCAAATTATCTCATCTCTATACTAGCCAGCGTGTAACACCGAAATATGTACCCTAGAGAATGTATCATTGTAATGTCAAGAGAATCAAGGTCATCTCAAGGTAAAGAAGGTTCGCCGCATAAAATGTGTTCCGTGAAACGTCTTTGAACAACCCGGTATCCTCAGTAGCCCCGCGAGATGGGGCCAACCTCATCTCATCTAAGCCCGACCTCTCTAGAGTAGAAGTCATCTCTTGTAATCTACAGTCTCCTTTCCATTCTCTACGGTCTTGTCTCCTATCTACTTTCTTACTTAGTCCCCTATCTACTTTACGCCCGCCCCGCCCTAGCCACCGGGGTATGTCTCAAATTTCATGGTAAATAATATTCATTATATTTCCTAATTGAGATGATTATCTAACAAATCCTTTAAAAGAGGATACACATTTTGCGTCCGTTTTGGGTTTCGGATAAAATAAACTTCTCGTGAGACAGTAGCCAGGGCCATACCAGGATATTTTATGGCTAAAATAGCCATAACTAATTTGCCATTATTAGTTAAAAATTAGCCACGAAAGGCCAATGACCAATTGTCTCAGACCTTGACAATAGATTATGTTCCTGAAACAAAACCAAGTCTGTAAACCATTTTACTATCTTCTTAGGCTCTAAACCAAGTATCTTTGACGAGTCGTGTACCTGCTCCAAAAGGTTAGATAGGCAATATGGGCAAATTTCAATCATCACCAGGGTCCTTATTAACAGGAATCCTAAAACACAGGAATCCTGTAAGGAGGTGCCAACTTTAGATTATTAAGCCATAGAACTTAAGGTTTTGTTAGACCAACGAGTAATAAAGTCAAAATAATTAGTCGGTTTAACTTTTTGATACTGGGCTCTTAAGTAGCAATCATTGTGTCATATCACTGGACAATAATCCTGATAGTCATTATGCACAATTATGAATTTTTCATGGTGTGTATATAAGAAATGTCGTACGGTGGATATTGCGTAAAGATTGTATTATCGGGAAAATTAGACGAAAGGAGCTTTACCGATGATTTGTGTAATGAAAGTGAAAATGGTGAAATTATATTGACAAGGGATGAAGTCCCCCTGACAATGGAAATTTCGATAGAACAGACCGCAACCAATTTACTCGTCAAATATGGGGACACAAGGTGGAACAAGAAGGAGGAAGCAGAAAGAGGATGGTGAATAAGACTATAAAGATTGTTTAATAGTATGTATAGAGTGTAGGGTATGGAGTCTCGGATGAATTTGACCCACCTTAGTGTCCAGCTCTTTCCCTCAATCCTTCCCCTATCCACCCCTTCAAATATAGGAGTTAAAAATAAATCCACTGATTTGTGTAATTTATTCTTATCTTCCTGATTAGCTTCCTGATTATTGAAGGTTCTTTCACCAGCCTCGGAACACATTATATACAGGAGCGTCCAATTTGTATTCCGAATCTTACATAAACTTGTCTTATATTAACTATTAACTATTTAGCGGTAAAAGTGAATTATAATGTTCTCCTAATCCATAATTATACTTATAATACCCTAACATTAACTTACTACTTTTACCTTCATTAAAAATGAGGTGATTTTTTTCTGCTAAAATTTCAATTTGACATTCAAAAATTTTAGAAAATGCAACCACCTCAATATCTGAACCCCACATTGTCCCCTCTAAATTTTCACAATATTCTTCTATAGATTGTAGATCTTTTTCGTATAAAAATGGGATAAAATCGTCCTGATTTTCCTTGATATATTCTGCAGCTAAAGATCTTAACTCTTGTACAGTCTTATCTATTTGTAAATGAAATTTTAATTGATGTTTTATAGAGTTGAATAGACAATTCCCATCAGGTAAAATCTCAAATAATTTTAAATTTTTTTGCAACAATTTTTTGTTCATTATTTCGATTTCATTTGTTCTAAAATCGAATTGATCTTTGGTTTCTTCTAGTGCTTGATTCTTAATTTCATCTATTTGTGCCTGTCTTCTAGCCAATCTTTCCTTTTGCCTATTTCTCTTTTTTGGGGCCACTTCCTCATTTGCGGGTTTAATCTCAGGTTCAGGTGGTACAATATCAATGTCGTCAAAATGTCTCTCATTAATGTCGTCTCCATGAATCTTTTTCCATGAGTTCATCTCTTCTTGTAGTCTTTGATTAAATGCTTTATTCAATTCATCTATTTTACTTTGGATTTCTTTCTTATTTTTCTTAGTAATCTGCTTTTTCAAGGCAATTACTTGACCATTATTCTCCTTCTTATCCAACTTATGTAATTTAGTTAACTCTTCTAAGCTAATTGTTTCTAAGTCTCTCATACTGTGAAGTGAAATCGTAACTTTTCAAAATGCGACTTTTATTTTTGATAGGAGAGGTATACGACAGCGACAGGAGTCGAAGTTTAAAGGAGGTTGATGTTTTTTTTTTTTTTTTCGGTTTTTTTATTTTTTTAAAAAAAATAATGAAACTGTGTGAAAATACCCGTATGATGAGATGGAAGAATATATGGGATTATAGAGTAAATATTGAAGCAATAAGAATATGGAAAAATCTCTAATTACAATGTATATGCTTAATTGAATTTTGCCTATTCAGTCATACATTAACAATACCAAAAAGTTAACAATTGAATTGATTGTGAATATCTCCAAAAAGGATTTCCAGATTTTGAAAGGTTTTGCAATTTGTCCAGATTCGGACGTTGAAGCAAAAATTTTCTGCGGGATAACTATTGTTGTAAGGGCTTCAATACAGAACTACACTCCTGGACAACGTCTGGTATAAATATAATTGAATCCCCTATAGGTAATTGTTTTTCTCCCTTTGTCGGTGGGTTCATTCGAGTAGTAGTTTATAAATTGATGGTATATAAGATATATTAATCATAGACATAATAGAGACATAAGACATTTTCAAGACATTTAGACATTTTCAAGACATTTTACTTTTCAAGACATTAGACATTTTTAAGACATTTTTTCAAGACATAAAGACATTTTTAAGACACTTTCAAGACATTAAGACATTTTCAAGACATTAGACATTAAGACAAACTTATTTACACTAACTTCCTTAACTTACTTAACTTACTTGACTTACTTCATAGCATCCCATCTAGAACACTAGATACGACATTAAAACCACCCAATTAATTTTCATTTCTTTCATTAAGTATCCGACTGATTGATTGATTCATTCGTTAACCAAACACATTCCTTAACGAACATCAATACCCTTATTTAGCATTATGAACGGATCACCAGATTTTTTCCATCAAATTAGGGTTAGTAATAGCTCATTTAAAGCATCAAATTTTAACTTACAATTATTAGAATTTAAAAATCATAATAATGTCGTGAATGAATATAAAGACGACATTTTAAATCATTTTTTAAATTTAGAAAATACAACCTTACCAAATTTATCATTAATTCAACAACAACCAGAAATTAATTTAAAGATGAGACCTTTATTATTAGATTTCTTAATGGATGTTATAAACAAATTAGGCTTAAGCAAATCAACATTCCCTTGTACTGTTAACTTAATTGATAGATATTGTTCCACCAGAATCGTCAAGAAACAACACTATCAATTATTAGGTTTAACATGTCTTTGGATTAGTTGCAAAAATTTGGATGCAAAATATAAAATTCCTACATTAAACGATTTAAGTAAAATGTGTTGTAATTGCTACGATAAAAAATTATTTTTAGAAATGGAAAATCATTTATTAAAATCATTAAATTGGTTAATTACCATCCCAACTTTTGATTCATTTATTGACATTTATTTAAATTTATTAACAAATGTCTCAAATCAATTATTGAACGACATTAAAATATTATCAATTTATATTTGTGAGTTAATTCAATTTTATCCAAATATTTATTTTAATTATAATACTTCTTTAATTAGTTTAACAAGTTTTTTTATTGCTATAAAAATTTTAAATCCAAATGGTCAATTTAATATTAATGATTTTTTGAAAAAATTAAATTTTGTAATTGAATCAAATGACGACATTTTTACTTATTCAAAATATTCAAACTTGTTCAAATTATTAATTAAAATTTTGAAATGTCCACCACCTTCACTTAAATCAAAATATTTTAACGAAACTTCTAAATTTATAAAATTAATGGAAAAATTAATACATTTTACGAATTTGAATTTAGAACCAATGACTCCAAAGACAAATTCAAAATTACCTCCAACACCAAATTCTTCAAATATTTCTCCATTAAATAAGAAAGATTATTTACCAAGTCCAAATAGTCCCGAATTTCTGAATAAATTTCATCCTCCTTTATTATATCCGAAAAAGAGGTTACATGAAGAGGGAGAAATGAATGATTTAAAGAGGAGTAAGAGTGTTCCATTAATATATAACGATTAGCATAGTAGAATAAATACTACACGAATAACTATCTCTTTCAATCTTTCTCTGGCTTTCTATGTCGTCAATGTCGCAAATGTCGTTCTCTGTCGTTGTCCTCTTCTCCTGTCCCATCCTCTCCTGTTTCACCTTCTTCATCTGTCTATTCCATCGTCTATTACTATTTAAACCTAATCTATTAACTATCCTGTTAATAAAGACCCTCTATTGTGATCGACATGCAATTCAATGCAAATCAATGTAACTTCTCCCAATCGAGAAAAATTCAAAAATAGTTAAAATCCGTAGTAAAGTCAACTTTCTCTAACAATTGAATCATATCAAAATGGAAAAAATCTTTTTGGTTAAAATCCCTTAATTTCATTCTTTGATATTTTTCTTTCTATTGTTTTACCTTTGAGTATTTCAGGCTATTCGCTAGTACCTTCTTTCATATTGTCGTTGATTTGTCGCAATTGTGTCGCAGATTTTATTAAAATGTCTTCAAAACGACAAAAAGTATCTATTGATTCGATTAATATAAACGACATTAATGAAAAGGACTTCTTTGACAAATATATCGCAACGAGGACCCCTGTGAAGTTAAAGAATGTTAAAAATAGTAACAAGAGTATTTTTGATTTCACGACATTTCAACCAAATTCTCTAGATGATCTTTTACAATTTAAAGATGAGTTGCTAGTGGAAACCAAATCCAAAAATGGATTCGGAAATGGAAATAAAAGAGTTAAAATGACATTGAAAGAGTTGCTACTGAAATTTAATGACGATGATGATGGTTACTACTTGACAACTCAATATGAGCAATGGGATGAGGATCACGAAGAAGACATTGAAGAAAATGTCGTGGAAAATGTCGTGGAAAAGCGTCCTGAATTTCAAGACTCAAATGCAAATGATCGCCCTAATGGAAATAGTCTGTCCGATGATAATCTCGATGATCTACATTCCGATCAAGATTCAGATTCAGATTCTTATGAGTTGGATAGACAACTTAATTCAGAAATCCCAAAAGTTAAAAAATCTTCACAAATCCCTCCAGAATTATTAGATAATGTCCTGGATAGTGATGAATTTGACTTTGATAACCTACACGATGATTATGTAGAATCAGAGTCAGAAGCAGAAGCAGAGTCAAACTCTTGTGAAACTTTCCGTTTAAGAGAACTTTTTCAACCTCCCTTAACTAACTTGTATAAGGAAATTCCAACCAAGATTTCGGGATTCTCTACTTTAATTCCACAACAAATTAATTTATGGTTAGGTTACATAAACTCTAAATCAATCAAACCAATAGAAAATATTCTCGAAGAAAAAATTTTATCGGAGAAACTTCTCGGGAAATTAATACCTGGTCAAGGAACTTCTTCCGGTTTACATCATGATCATTCTGATAATCTCTACGTATTAATTTCAGGAAAGAAAAGATTTACTTTGTTTAGTCCTTTTGATGCTAAAAAGCTTTATACAATTGGAAATATATTAAATATCTACGAAAACGGAGTTATTAACTATGAACATGATGAATATGCTCCATCTTGGGACTTTATTAATGACGACGGTTCTATCAATGAAGAGAAGCTTTTTAACGATAAAGACAAACAAATGCTTCTAGATGAAATGAACTCTAAAATGGATTTAGATCCTCCAAACTTTAGTAAAGTACCACCATTATTACTACACCTTGATGAAGTACAAAACAAAGCTCTCTTAGAGAAATTGATCAAATTCACTAACACGCATTTTCCTAACATTCTTGAACTTCAAAAGTATCAAGTATGGCTTGAACCAGGAGATATGCTTTATCTTCCTTCAAGTTGGTTTCATGAGGTTAGCTCATTTAGTAACCCAGACTCCAATGAAAACATTCATCTTGCATTGAATTATTGGTTTGCACCACCAAATACGAAATCTTATAAGAATCCATATAAATCTGATTATTGGAAAACAGATTTTGAAAAAACCTTACAAGTTATTAATTCAGAATTGTGAGACATTTATCCTGTATATACTGCGCGTGGGGGTTCTCGAGGATTATATGCGAAGTCTAAAAAATGTCGTGGTTATTTTAACCGAGACACATATTCACGACATTTTTGTGGCAACTGCACATGCACTCCACAAGTTGGGTGCAAAATATTTATTGCAGCCAACGTGCATGCATACTCTTTGTTATAATTACAAAAATATGTACGAACAAAATTTTACATAAATCAATATAGTAAATCTTCCCCTAATTGTTATTCTTGTATTATTTCTACACTTTCTTTTCGTCTATATAGCCCTTCTTCTACTCCGATACTATATCATTTACTTTTTTCAGGGTTTGAGACCTTCGCAGTCACACATGGCAGTACACGACCAGATTATCCAATTGTCTAATCTATCGTGACTGCGCCACGACCTTCTACGCAAAAATAGGGGAAATACGAGAGGGTAAAGATAAGGGTAGTAGTGGCTAAATAAAGAAGAAAAAAGCAGTCCCAAATATTAAAGGCGTAGATCTGCGTTATAGTACACTACAGAAATAAATCACTGAAGTGGAAAAAATTAGTACACCTCGGATCATTAACTCCTTATCGGATTTATCCCTTGCATCTTCTTTCGGCTAATACAACCTTTTCTACTCAGACCATCTATCCAACTCTCTTAATATTCTCCCCTCTACGTATTTCTTCCTTGAAACAATCTCCCTATGTATAGCCGAGCCCTTTTCGTTATACTGATTCATTGTCTAGTCTCTCCTCCTGTCCGGCCAATATTCATCACTTGCCTATATCGGTGTCGTCCCCGGTCTTATTCCCCTATCTAGGGCTCCTTTATCACACGGTTTTGTGTAATTTTTCACCCAATGAAAAATTTTCAGTGCGAAAGAAAATTTCTTCTAGTTAAAGAGATAAACAACTCGAATATCTATTCAACAAAATAAAGTGTATGGAACTCGTACGGAGTCATTCTTCTTGACTGAGATGTCTCCCATACCCGCCATATTTTTCGCTTGAAAAATTTGGTTCATATTCATTGAAAAAAATTGTTTGAGAATCTGAAATTTGAGATAGTAGATCTACAATTGCTACCACGTCAGAACTTTCAAACAAAAATTTTCTGAATCTTAAAGTCTAATACTAATATCTAGTTCCCCAAATCTTTATTCCAAAGCTTTACACTAACTCCGTTGCTGGCCTTATAACATTTAATTATCGTTATAAGAGTTTTATGGTTGCAAAAACCTCAAATTAAATTAAATTGATTTTATAAATATGGCATTAGCTGATAGAAGACCACTTGATTTAACAAATGTCTCACCAGCTTTTAATCCTGTTAATTTAAACAATTCTAAAACCATAGAAATTGAACAAGATGAAATTTTGGATAGTGAAGAAGGAGAATTTAGTCCAACTTCAAGAAGTATTTCCCCAGATTCTTTAATGAATCTTGAATCTAAACTTCAATCTACAACCAATACTTCAAGAGGTTCAACTCCACCACCTTCAAAAAATATTAGTACTGGTACTAATATTAAAAAACCAAAAAATAATCCAAGAGTTCCTATTGCAACAGGAATTTCAACAACAATTCCTGTTACTGGAGAAAAACCAAAACCAAATCAAAAGGAAGATCCTTCTTTAGAAGATGATGTTTTATTTGCAATTTTTTTAATTTTATATGAAAAAGATCCTCAAGGTAATGGTATGACAGTTAAACAGATTTGTGATATTTTAATTGAAAGACATCCAGAAATGGCTAATTTATCATCAAAAACTTCAAATCTTGTCAGTGCAAAATTAAATGCTTATGTTAAAAGAGTTGAAAAAGGTGATTCAAGTTTAATTTATGCTTTATCAAGAGATTGGGCTGATGCATCACCAAAAAGAATGGTTTATGTTTATAGAGGTCTTTTAGCTCCTGATTTCCATATCCATGTGAAATCAATGATGGATAAAGAAAAAGATCCAAAAGATTCACCACCAGTTTCTACTTCATCTGAATTAAATTCTTTTGAAGCTGGGAAACAAGCTACTTTAAAACAAAGAAGATCAACTATGTTTGATTTAGGTATTAATAGAAATAGTTTCTTATCTAATTCTATTGATAAATCAAATCTTTTTGTTCCTTATTCTTCTGCTCCTGTAACTGCTTCTTTAAAAGATAAAATTGAAGAAAAGAAAGAAATTGAAGAACCTGAAGATCAAAAAGATTTTGGAGATTTTGAAGTTTTTGAAGATGGTGATGATTTAATTGAAACTTTAAAAAAAAATGGTAAAAGATCAAAATCAATGTCTTATTTAACAAATAAAAAACATAAGATTTTAACTGCTGCTGCTGCTGCTCCAAGAGCTCCAAAAACTCCTTGTAGTCATAGTCCAAATGCTGCAGCTGCTGCTGCTGCTTTACATGCTGCTGCTTTAAAAGCAATTAATGGTGAAGATTCTCATCCAAAATTATTAAAAGGTCAATGTAACAAAACTTGGTTAGATGTTATTAGATCAGGATTTTTATCTCAAGATATTGGAACTCCTGAAGATATTAGTTTAGCTGATTTGGATAAATATTTCTAAGTAATGGAGTTACTGTGTTATATTACTGTATATTAAAAAGATATTAACGAAGACACTTGTAGAAATTGTTCTATTATATATTATCTATTATCTATCTACATCACCTACGTCATATAATACTTTGGACCTGCTCCTCCTTCTGGTACTGTCCAGGTAATATCTTGATCTGGTACCTTAATATCACAAGTCTTACAATGTATACAATTTTGAGAATTGATCTTAAACTCTACACCTAATTCACTATCATCTTCAACGTATTCATATACCCCAGCAGGACAAAATCTTTGCTCTACACCTTTATACTTTGGATATGAAAGTTTTGCATGCTTTTCATAATCTTGTTCTGGAATTCTTAAATGACACATTTCATCATCATCATGATATGTACCAGTTCTTGAAACACTTGTAAGTATATCAAAAGTAATTTTATTATCAGGTTTTGGATATTCAATTGGTTCAAAATTTTTTGCTTCCTTTGTCAGTTGAGCATCTGTATGATTATGATGTAATGTCCATGGTTCATTTCCTTGAGTAAGCATTGTTGTTAAACCAGAATGTGCTAATCCACCAAGAAATCCTAATGGTGTATTAAATGCTGGTCTAACATTTCTTACCTCCCAAAGTTCTCTATAAGCCCATGAATTTTCAAAGTTTTCTTGATAACTTGAAAGATTAATTGAAGTATAGTCATCTTCAAAAGTTGACTCATCCACCACGTCTAAGTCTTTAATTTCTTCAAAAATTGATTCAGCTGCAACAATACCTGATTTTATAGCTGTATGAGTACCTTTGATCTTTGGAACATTTACAAATCCTGCAGAACATCCAACAAGTAATCCACCAGGAAAATTTAATTTTGGTATAGATTGAAACCCTCCTTCATTTAATGCTCTTGCTGCATAACTTAAACATTGACCACCTTCTAAAACATTTGAATAAAATGGATGACTCTTCATTTTTTGAAATTCTTGATATGGTGATACATATGGATTAGCATAATCAAGTCCAACAACTATACCAATAGAAACTTTATCTTCATCAAAATGATACATAAATCCTCCACCATATTCATTTGTCAGTAATGGATATCCTAAACTATGACCTACAAATCCTTTTTCAAAATTCTCTGGTTTAACTTGCCAAATTTCTTTAATACCAATACCATAAGTTTGAGGATCTGAATTTTGTCTTAAATTGAATTTTGAAATAACTTGTTTAGAAAGAGATCCATGACATCCTTCACCTAAAACTGTTAATCTTGCATGGAATTCCATACCTCTTTCAAAACTTGATTTTGGTACTCCTTCTTTACTTATACCCATATCTTTAGTTGCAACTCCTTTAACATGTCCTTGAGAATCATAAACCAATTCACTAACAGAAATTCCTGGGTATAATTCAACACCTAATTCTTCTGCTTGTTCTGATAAATAATTAACTACACTACTTAAACTAACAATATAATTCTTACCTTTATTAGCCAATTGAGGTGGTTCAGGTAATGGGAAAGCATATTCTTCAGTTAAATATTTCATATGATCTGATGTAACAATTGTGGCCATTTCAGGTGGTAATGGGATACCATTTGGATCATCTTCAAGATATTCACTTTCGGGTAACAATTCTCTTAATGCTTGTGGTTCTATAACTGCTCCTGATACAATATGACTACCGAAATCTCCGGCTTTTTCAAGTACAACCACTCGAAGTTCTCCAGATCCATGCTCATTATCGAGTTGTTTTAATTTAATGGCTGTTGCAAGACCTGAGGGACCTCCTCCTACTATACAAACATCAACACAATCGGCTGCCCTTTCTTCATTTAATATTTCTTGTTCTTCTTCCAGAAGTTCATTGAATTTTTTTTCTTCAAGCCTTATATTACTGTGACTCAATGATCTTGAGACTGAAAAATCTGAAAATTGTGAAAATTTCAGAACACGGCTGAATGGAGATGCAAAAACACCCGATCTTCGAGAAGAAGAAGCTATGGTGTGTAGGCTGTGATTTTTCAGGCTTAGCCTCTTGAAATTATTTAGTATTAGTGTCTTATGACTGTTAATACTTCTAGTATTGAACATGATGAGCAGAGTCAAATAATTTTTTGCGAGCGAATCAAATTAGTCAGAATGTCAGCACAAGGGGATAAGAGAGGGGGAAATTTTGAGAGAGATGAAGCAAGAGGAGGGGTGGAAATTGAAGAGGGGGGTATGGAGAGGGTGTTTTAGGATTTTGGAGAAATTCGGTCCAATAGTGGTGGAGTAATGGTTAACGGATTTTACACCTGCATCAAATGATGGCTGCGAAAACAGGCCTATTCCAGTGTACACAGTGCATGCCCACTCACACATCTCCTAAACACTCCTTGCCTCCTTAAACATTCCTTGCATCCCTCGAGACTCCTTGCCTCCCTACGCCCTACTACATCATATAATCACTCATCTATTCTCTATTCATAGCCTAGATACTCTCTTTCATGCTAAATCATCATCAAAAGCTTTCCATTCTGGAACATCACAAGTTCTAACCTTACCATACTTTTCAGATAACCCATTCAAAGTTTCAAAATCTTCATCAGATAATTTGAAAGTCTTAAGATTTGAAATGATTCTTGATTCTGTAACAGATTTTGGTAATACAATAGTACCCCTTTGAACAGCCCAAGAAATTAAAACTTGTGCAGGTTCAACAGATAATTTCTTTGCAATTTCACTAACAGTTTCGTTTTTGAACAATGGGGAATCGGCACTACCTAATGGAGAATAAGCTTCAGCATAAATTCCATTATCTCCTAAATATTTTAATAATTTTGGTTGAGGTAATAAAGGATGTAATTCGATTTGATTAACTGCTGGTTTAACTTTTAATTCTGGATTACCTAATAATTTTTCTAATTTTGGAATTGTAAGATTTGAAACACCAATTGCTCTAATCTTCTTAGTGTTTGTATAAATTGATTCTAAAGCTTTCCAGGTATCAAAGTAGGTCCAGTCACTTGGGAAATGATCACCAGTTTTTGGATCAGTTGAAACTGGCCAATGAATTAAATATAAATCAATATAATCTAAACCTAATTTCTTTAAAGATTCATCTAACGCAACTTCTGCTTCTCTGTGTCTTGTATTCCATAATTTAGTAGTAACAAAGATTTCTTCTCTTGGAATTCCTGAATCTGCAATTGCTTTACCAACTTCTTCTTCATTACCATAAGCAGCAGCTGTATCAATATGTCTATAACCATTTTTCAAAGCTCCTAAAACTGCATTATATGCAGACTTTTCTTCGGTAGCTCTCCAAGTACCTAAACCAACACTTGGGATTTCAATTCCGTTATTTAATTTGATTGTTGCAGTGTTAATACTTAATGACATTATAGTTAATTAAATCTGGGGGATTTGGCCACTTAAATAGTTATAGCAATTAATCACCGACGTTTTTGCTATGCTTACGTAAGTTTCCGTTGTTACCATTTTGGGAAAATACCGTTCGCTTATAATGAGTTTATCCGAGTCGACCTTCCGAGTGGGAATGTAGAACGTTCTGGAAACAAGTTTGTTGTGCTAGAGTGGTTTGTTCAATGGTCTGGTCTGGTCAATCTACTCAATTACTGCCCTATGCCTCTTGTCCTTTAAACTTATGCCTCACTTTTCCTGGCTCCACAGTTGATGCCACAATCAAGTCAAATGTCTATTAATTATGTAATATATATTAATGATCCTATACAAAACGTCTCTAGTAATCTGATGCACGGTCAACAGAATCTGTCTGGTGTTGTCCCGTCTATCTCTTGCTAATATTAGAAACCCTATCGTTCTCAATTGGGTCAGTGTAATTACTATCTGACTGGTCTACAGACCCTACCCCCTCTGTCTGTTCATCTCTCGTGTTCTGTACCTCCGTCTCTACATCGTCTTTAACATCATCAGAATGAACCCATTTCCTCATAAAATTAACCAAAATTTGTGCCGTAAAAACCTGTTCAGCTTGATACAAAACTAATGGTACCAATAAAATCCCCAATTTTGGATTATCTGATCCATATTGAGAACTTACCAAAGATACCCCTAAAGCTGCAGTTTTTGCTGGTCCACATAACATTACAGCTACAGTATCTTTCTTATTATAATAAAAAGGTCTAAACAATTTATACCCCCATCTATACAATGTACTACTAGTTTCATCAGGTATTTTATCAAACATTACCTTAATGAAATAAGGTCTAGCATATAGATATGTTACTACAGTAAAGAATAAGTATATACCGAGGTTAAAGAAACATAAAAATATAATCGATACATGACTAACAGATTCAAAAGCATTTTGGGCAAATGCTGTAGAGAAAGATTGCCACATAATTAATATCAACATAAATGAACCAACTTTATTCAATTTAAAAGTTGTTAAGGTCCATTTAGTTTGTTTTGGAAAGAGATTTTGTACTACTTGTCCTACAAATAAAGGTATAAATACTGATAGACCTAATTGTTTCATCACGTGAGCATATAATTCTTGAATACTAATAGTTTCACCACTTGGTTGATTTGAAGGGTTACCGAATTTCCACATTCCTTGAAGGTAAAGTTGGACTAAAGCAGGAGTAATAAAAGCACCTAAAATATTACCAATAAACACTTCACATAGAGTTAAAATATCATTCCCATGAGCTTGTTTTGTCATCACCACATTTGATGATACTGTGGTTGGACATGCATGTGTAACTATAAGACCTACAAGTAAATAAGGGTCTATATCGCCAGAATTTGCCTTTTTAATTCCGGTAGCTATTCCATAAATTATTGCACTGGTTATAAGGAAAGACATTGAAAGTACAGTAAAATGAGCTCTCCAATTTAACATGTTAACTACCAAGTCTTTTGTTGACATTGATAACCCTGAAACAAGAAATATAATAGCAACAGCTCCATAACTAATAACATATTCTGCTTTTAAGGTACCATGCAGTTTTGCAAAATTTGGAAAAAAATATGCCAACATAACGAAAATTCCTAAAAAGATGAAAAACCATTGGGCTATTAAAAAGTCGAGGATTGACTTTGGAGTCTTGTACCATCTAGACGATTTGAAGTCAGACATGGTGAATGAAATGGTTTTAAGTGAAAAGTTTAGCAGCAATGGTGTGCGAATAAAGCCGTCTGATAAGATCCGAGATATGCAGATTTTGAGGGAGGAAAAATCGGAAATTGGCACGAGGAATCGGTCGAAAGATGAAGGCCGAACAAGAGGTAAGACAAGGGCTGATAAGAGGTGAATGGGTAAGGGGCGATAAGAAGCAAAATAAGCTGATTAGGGTTAGGTCTAGATTGACTAGACCACTGGAATTGGGACTAGAATTGACTCGATGACTTATGTCACGTGAAAATGTCAAATCACGTGACTCAATCCAATAAACACTGTGTAAACTAGACTGTAGATCTCCCCCGAGTCCTTCTGCACCTACCCTCCTTCGTATCTATTAACTATTTACACTACTCTTCTTCATCCTCTCCCTCTCCCTCTCCATCCTTCCATTCTCTATTCACTCCAGATCCAAACCCATTACTTCTCCGTATCTCTTCCCAAACTCCTCCTGGTGCACTCACTGGCTCATCTTCGCTCCCAATCTTCTTCACTGGCTTATGAACATGAACCTCATTCTTCAGATCTTCTGTAATTGTCCTTGGATCTTGTAAAATAAATGATGGATCTTCACTACTTTTTTTATAATAAAGAAGGTACAAAATCTTCAGACTTCTGTCCATATTCTTCCAGACTTCTAATTGATTCTGTTTATAAGGATTACTCTCTAAATCTTGAATCTTACTACTGAATTGTTGAGCTCTAACTGCTCGTTCTGCTATATACATAACTACAACACTTGACATCACAGAGAGTAAATTATACCTTGACAACTTTGGTGGGGTTTTTCTATGTGACATACTCGAGGTACTACCTGGGAATTTTATAGTTCTGTAATATCTAAATCCTGCAAATGTTAAACCAAGAGCTGCTAAACCACCGAATAATTCTGGTAAATCAGTTCTTTCAAGATCCTTAGCGATTTCAACTCGATCTAATTGGGAAAGCTTTTGATCTGCTTCATAGAATTGAACTCTCTGTTGGAAATCTTGAGGTGAAAGAATGGCTTGAAGGGGATTGCTAACGTTGGATTCTGTCATGAAGAGTGAGGAATTGAGAAGAGGAAGGAGGACTAGGACGAGGGACAGATGCGGGACAGGATGAGGGACAGGACGACAGGACGAGGGACAGGATGAGGGACAGGACGACAGGACGAGGGACAGGACGACAGGACAAGGGACAAGACGGGGACAAGAGCACGAAGAGGACAGAGGGAAATGTGGGATACTGAAGTAGGTCTACGGGATCAGTCCGTGGCTTCCTGAAAAGGACAATTGGATGTACAGAGGTCTTGGAGGGCTTAACTGGAGATAAGTACCAAAGGCTTAATGGGAGATGAAGTGGCCACGAAGAGCTTAATTGGGGGAATAGTAGTCCTAAAAGACTGAAATCCCGGTGGTTTTCTTTTAGTCTGAGCTTATCACTGACCTTTCCTTATCTACTCTCTCAACTCCACTCTCCTATTCTATTCTATTTATCTCTCTACACAATTCACCGTCTAAGTCACTGTACACTTTCCGCTCCTTACTTCTAACCAATACCCCCCTTCATAGAAGAAGCCTCTATGATGTTGTTCCATACATATATGACCATACTTACCCACTTGTTCAAGCGATTAACTAAAAAAATTAAAAAATCTAACAAAAGAACTAATAACCCTAAGTCTGTAATCATTTTCGTTCAAAGGGGAGGATTTGTGAATCCGTCTCTACAAAGGAATAGGTTTATTTAGTTAATAAGTAATGGCTGCAAAATTAACTTTACCCTCTAAGCGCATATTCATACCATTTAAATTCACACTACATATCCAAGTTTGCTATTTATCATCATGACAGGTTGGTTTATTACTGGTACATCTAAAGGTCTTGGATATTCATTGACAGAAGCAGTTCTTGAAAATGGAGATCAAGTTGTTGCTACATCGAGAAATATCAAAACTCTACAACCATTGAAAGAAAAGTTTGGAGATAAACTTACTACATTTGAATTGGATGTAAGTGATAAGGATAATGTTACAGACGTAATCAATAAAGCTTTTAATTCAATTGATATCGAAGTCGTTGTTAATAATGCAGGTTATGCTGATATAGCTTCATTAGAAGATTCAAGTATTGAAGATTTTGAACAACAAATTAATACCAATTTCTTCGGAGTTGTATATGTTACCAAAGCAGTGATTCCTTATTTACGTGAAAAAGGAAAGGGACATATCTTTCAAATATCATCAATCGCAGCAAGACTAGGAAGTCCAGGATTATCAGCTTATCAAGGAGCTAAATGGGCAGTAAGTGGGTTTTCAAGTGCAATTGGAAGTGAATTAGCACCATTTGGAGTAAAGGTTACTACAATTGAACCTGGTGGAATAAGAACAGATTGGGCTGGAGGGTCTATGAGTATCCCACCAATATCTTCACCCTATAAAGAAACAGTTGGTCAAGCAGAGAAATATTTTAGAGGATGGTTTGGGAAGGAACCTTCATTACCAGAAAAGGTTGCAAAAATTATAATTGACTTAACAAAGGAAGATAAACCTCCAGGAAGGATATTAATTGGAAGAGATGCCGTAAGGTTTGCCCAAGAAGCAATGGAGAAGAATAAGGAGGAAGATGAAAGATGGAGAGTAGTTAGTGAAAGTAGTGAATAAATAGAGACTTAGTGAAAGATTTAGTGTCTCAGATTGCGATAGACAAAGGATCTGCAAATTTCGCAGCAATTGAATGGTTGACAGCAAGTAATATGAACTAAAGATAGCACATAGTATAAGACGATAAAACGATTCAAGCCATAGTAGACCCCACCATACGTACAGAAATACAAGCGAACCCCTACAGAGACTGCGTCAAAAGCTTAATTACAGAAAAATATCGGTTAGTTAATAGATTCCCAAATAGGAAAAAAATAAACAAGTCTAATCTCGCATTACTCTAGGCCCCATCATTATTTCAAAACCATAGTCATGTCAACTTGTTCAGTTAGTATGAGGACCAACGAAACACATCCTCCTGAAACTACGTTTGTTAACAACTTTTGGGATCAAAATGACAAAGGATATTCAAATATTGTAACTAGAATTAAAAATTCAATTCTTACAATGCAAGAATTACTTGATTATTATTTAGAAAGAATTAATATTGAAAAAGAATATACAAAAAAATTAGATAAATTAAATTCCATTACTATAGGTAGTCATGAAACTGGTATGCTAAAGAAATCCTTAGATAAGCTTAATTATGAAAATCAAGAAATGATCAAATTCAATAATAAATTTATCAAATCTGTTAATCAAATTAATTATGATAAATTAAGTCAATTTTATGTCATGTATAATAAAAGAACCAAAAAAATTTTATCACATATGAATAAAATTGTTAGTAAAAGATCAGATATTTTAAAAGATTTATCAGTTACTAAAGATACCTATAAACAAAATTGTTCACAAATTAAATCCCTTGGTTTAACAGTACAAACTACTTGGGGAAAAGAATTAGAAAAAAATGAAAAAAAATTGGAAAAGCTAAAACAACAATTAAAAAGTCATGAAAGAAATTATAAAATTTCTTTAGATAATTATTCGAAAATAAATGAAATTTTTATTAGAGATTGGAATTTAGCTTTATCAGAAATTTATCAACTTGAGATTGAAAGAATCCAATTGGTTAAAATCAATTGTTTTAATTTCTGTAATAATGTTGCAACATTATGTGTTGATAATGATCAAAGTGTCGATATGGCAAGAAGTTATTTTGCAAAGATAAGCCCCCCACAAGATATTCAAGATTTTAGTACAAATTATGGTACTGGTTGTAAAATTTATTCTGGTCCAAAATTTGTTAATTTCATGGAAGGTTTAGATGATGATAATGATGAAAGTTTTGAAATTGCCGATTTTGAAATTCCTGAATTCAGTCATCTTTTATCACGTTCTTATTCTACTTATTCTCTGGCCACTCAACCAACCACCCCAAGAAATAATTCAATAAAGACTTCACCAAGGACAAAGATTTCTCCAACAAAGACTTCTCCAACAAAGACTTCTCCAACAAAACCATTACCAGAATTGGGATCTCCTGTTCAAAGTCCTGTAACAAAATTCGGCCCTTCTTCCCTGAATTTTGATACTGACTCTATAGCACAACTACAAAAAGAATTAGCACCTGAACCTCTTAAAAAACTCGAATTACCAAAACCTGAAGATCTTAAATCTAATTATAGTAGTAATAATCTTTCACCAGATGAAAAAACTGATATTTTTTCTATCAAATCTCATAAATTTAATGAAAGTAATGGATCATCAAATTATTCAAATCCAACAAATTATTCATCAAATTCAAATTCAAGTGATAGAAATTGGGCATCACCACGTAAAAAAGAAAAACAACTTTCACAAGTTCAAGAAAAAATCAATTTAAGATCGAAAGAATTACCAGTAGTTGATAGATTAGAAGAAAAATCACCTTCTAAAACTCCAATTTCAAAAGATTTTTCAATTGATTTCATTGCTAAAGCATTAGAAGATTTAAATTCTGGAGGAAATGGTGATATTAATAGATTTAGAAAATCCGTTAGAAATCAAAGTCAAACCACTCCAAATACCCCTTTTAAATCAAGACCTGAAATTGATGATCATCAAGAAATTCCAACAAGATTTGATAGTATTAACTTTAAGTCTCCAAATACTACCAGACCAAAATCAATGTATGAATCTGTTAATTTTGATGCTGCAAAATCTGTCAATTCTAAAAGATCAATATCTAGACCAAGATCTCTCAATTTAAATTCTATTATAAATAAAGTAACCCCAGTAAACAAAAGACCTTATATGGTTAAAGCAAAGGCAAGATATAGTTATAAACCACAACATAATGGGGAATTATTCTTCCGTAAAGGGTGGAATATTTATGTGATTCATAAACAACCTGATAATTGGTACTTATGTGAATTGGGTGATAATTGTGATGATAAGATTGGATTAATTGGTTTAATACCTGGTAATTATATAGTAGAAGGCGATGATGTTTTTTGAATGACAATAGTGTAATTTAGATAGGTTGTATAGTAATGGATAAGAAAATAAAGGGAAGGACTGGTTTTGTAACTCTTTTCGCAACTTTTTGCAACCATGATACCTGAGGATAAGGACGAGATGGGCAGTACTGCAAACTATTGAAGATCTTAGAAGCAGTCATGACGACATGTTCAAGCCATTCATTTCTGTTTACCACAGATTGAAATTAAACGGATTTAGTATTTTTGAAGATAAAGAGTTGAAACAATCTTTTGAACAATTCAATTAGAATTGAAAAATCCATTGACCAAAGAAACACCCAATAATACCAACAGTAACTGAGTTGGAATTTTTATATACAGATTTATTGTCTGATATTGAGATAGAGCCCAGTAAAATTGATGACTCTACAGTATCAGGATGGTTGCAGTTGAAAAGTTGGATTGTTAATATTTCAACAATTTGAAGACTCTCTGATTTCACCAAGGGTTTGATGAAAGCTCTCGGAACTAGTCTATTTTGAGTAAATAAATAAATTTAACAAGTCAAGTGAAACAAAGGTGAGTATGTTTAATATATAAAATTGGATACTTCCCATTCTGGCCATCAAGTGAGAAAGATTCCCTATCTCATATAGCAGCAAGCTCTACAAGTATTATGGAGAAGGTTAGCATTAAACTAAAAGACGAGAAGGGTTAGATAAATGAAAGCTTTGTAATTGGCACAAATACAGCATAGAGATATAAAAATGGGTAATATGTTCATTAATAATAGAGGGGAGTTTGTTTGCATTGATTATGGGATCGCAAGGGACGAATCACTTGAAGAAGAACCAGATCCAAAAAGTGAAATTGACCCTTATCGGGGTAATCAGTGGGATTTACAAAGTAGTTTAAAAAGAGTAGACAGTTAATATATATTTATCTATAGATACTTATAGGCAGATATTGGTATAAACTATTGAACATAATCAGAAAGATTGAAGTAGAACTAGATAGCCCCAGTACTTGTAAATTCTCATTCTAGGCCCTGTTAGCCCTGCCCCTCCCATTGACATCACCTATTAAGCAATCTAGCACCTTTTGTTCTTATCAATGCGGATATAAGACGGAGATAAGGAAAAAGAAATTAAGACAAGAAAGTACGAGAGTAAAAAACCTTAAGAGAGCTGACTTATTGGAAAACAAAAAAACACACTATCCAAGTATATATCTCCCTATTCTATCCCATCTTTTCCGAGACTCAACCCCCCTCCAGGTCCCGATAATTTCCCCTTCTTGTCTCAGATTATCCACCACGCATAAGATAACATTTAAGGCGAACCTACCGCGGGAATTCGCATCTCCGATCTGTGGCTTCACCTCATCAGATATTTCACCACAACTAATTTATAATTCTTTATGATTTCAGACAATATTCAACCTAGAGACCATCTGAATAGTCCAACTATCCTTGACCTTCCTCCATTGATCGTAGGAGGTGCTACATTCAACTATCAATATACAGACCATCCAGAAGAAAGTCCAGTTAAAGCTATCCTTGATACAGCTTTTGAAAGCGGATTAATTGCTTTAGATACTTCACCATATTATGGACCTTCAGAGATTCTAATCGGCCAAGCTCTAAAGGAATTAAGACCTAAATGGCCTAGAGACTCATATTTTATTTGTACAAAAGCTGGTAGACATAGTTTAAATGATTTCGATTTTTCACGTGATTGGATTAGAAAATCAGTTATGAGATCTCTTGATAGATTAAATACAACATATCTTGACTTGATTTATTTACATGATATCGAATTCGGCAAGTTTGAAGATATCCTTGAAGCTTTAAAAGAATTAAAAATGCTTAAAAATGAAGGAATTGTTAAAAATATTGGAGTAACAGGATATCCAGTTGAATATTTATATAGAGTTTGTTTAGCCGCCAGTAAAGATGTAGATATCGGACCTCTTGATGGGATTATGTCATATAGTAACGGATGTTTACAAAACACCGTTTTATTTGATTATTATAATAAATTCCATGTAGAATGTGGGGTTAAAAAAGTAATGAATGGGTCAATTCTTTCTATGTCACTTTTAAGGAGTGATAAGACTCATGACTTCCATCCTGCTTCTATTGGGTTAAGAAACAAGACTCAAGAAATTGCAAAATACTTATTGGATAATGAGGATACAGAATTGGCAGAATTAGCTACGAGATTCGCTTTAAAGAGATGGTTATTTGACACCAATAAAGTACAAGAAGATAAGACCAATTTGACATGGAATAGAAACACGGCTGTTGTGTTGGGACTTTCAACTGTTGAAGAATTGGTTTCAGCTATTAAGAATTATTGGAAGGTTAAATTGGGGGTTGATAATACCAATGAGAATGATGAGAAGATGTATGGAGATGTGATGGAGAGGTATGGTGAAAGGTTTAATGAGACTTGGGACAGTGGGTATGTAGGTGGGAATTGGGAGGATGTTGAAAGGAGGATAAGGGGACTGGAATAGGGGGGAGACTGGCATACTTGTTGGCACCTTGTGTCTAGTCTTCCAATTCCACGGTAGCCTTCACCATCTAGCCTTCACCATCTAGCCTTCACCATCTAGCCTTCACCATCTAGCCTTCACCATCTAGCCTTCACCATCATACATCCCTCTATCAACTTACCTATCACTAGCAAGGGCCAAATAAACTTTGGCCAGACCAATTACACTTTCGGTTGCACATCTAAACCTTCACCAGTTATCGCAACAAGTAGATCATCTCACAACCAGTTAATTTTACCACCACCTCTTTAACCTGTTGGGGTCACTCTCTCAACTACCATTCTAAACATCAAGACCTCTTTTTACCATGTACCAGTTAGATTTTATATATTAATAAATGATTAGACGTATCTCAGCAACTTTCGGCCAACTCTTATCATACACGCAGATAAAGGAACAAACCATGCATAATAGTAAGGGACACGAAGTACTAGACGATAAGAGGGGAATGTGAGGTTAGCCGTAAGAGTAAGGGTCTACGATCTAAGGGGGCAGAAATTTGTTGAATACTTGTTGATGATCTACAGGGTCTGGAATATATTTTTTAAGCATTTATCGGATTTAATCAACCCTTGTTGCATATGTACATAGGCGTCAGGTTACATACAGAATCTCTGGAATTATTTAGTACTTTTCCGGTACAAATCAATATACTTTACGTTATAATAAAGTTTAATTAAGGTTATGATCAACTAAAAGTAATTAAATAAATCAGAACTTGGTAGGTTATGAAGGTATTGGTTATGAAAATTGTTATATCTTACTAATTTCATTAGTGCCATAGCATTTTCCCGCTAGAGAGTAAAATTCATAACCATAAGATTAAATAAATCCGATCGGTAAGCCCACGACTGGTGATAGAGGTAAATACAACAATTACCGAGGAATAAGGTTTATTGATTGGACCTGATAATAGAGATGAAATAACCGAAGCTTAATTAAGGTTTCCTGATTTGGTTTCTATTTTGAGTAATGTAATTGAGTTTCAGAGTTTAAGTATAAATGAGCCTGGTTGATTGAGGAGGTAGCCGTAATCGGAGGCGGAGAGAATAAATAGAATGGAGAGATAGGGGAGAGTGGAGAGGGAGATGGAAAAGCGTTGTAAAAAGAAGAAAAGGATTGAGTTGAGTAGAGATAGATTTCAGAGACAGGACACTTGAGACAGGATACCTCAGAGACGGAGGATAGTAAGAAGGGGCTCTAGAGATAGATTCATGGCAGCTATCGGTCACTACCTGAGCTGTAGTATAGACCCTTCTAACATTTACCACGACGGTGAGCAATTACCGTAGCAATTACCGTAGCAATTACCGTAGCAATTACCGTAGCAATTACCGTGCAATTACAGCAACATTACCACGACTCTCACTATCTACCGCGTATTCTCTTCAACCATGTCAGATTCACAACTAACAATCCCACTCGATGCTAAAAAACAAGTATCAGTTCGTTCTTTCAAAGGAATGACTCTAATCGATATAAGAGAATTTTATGTAGACAAAGCAACCAATGAAAAGAAACCAGGAAAGAAAGGAATCTCTTTATCTGAGCCAGTATGGAAGAAGTTAATGGAGTCAAGAGACGAGATTCAAGAAGCAATTGATTCGATAAAGGGAGAAGGGGATGGGGAGAAGGAAAAGAAGGACAAGAAGGAGAAAAAGAAGAAGGAGGAGGATGAAGAAGAAGAAGAGGAAGAAGAACCACCAAAGAAGAAAAGTAAAGTCAAGTCTAAAGAGATTGTTAGTGAGAGTGATGAAGAGTAGATGAGGTAGAGATATAGTCACTCATCCACACACAACTGCTAGACCGTCGATAGGCCATCTGACCATTTACGTGAACGTGTCTTGAGTGACCAAAGTCAAATCATAAGCCATCTTGCAATGAGGTCATAGTATGTAGAGTAATGAAACGACGAGTTCAGAAAGGTCAAAGAGTCTCTAGTCTAGGATAGATTACTAGTGTTTAGTGAAGTCTAGTCTAGTCTAGTCTATTCTTGTCCAGCCCGTCTCTATTGTCACATTCTTACCCCCTCTCGTTACCTTATTTCGTCGTCAGTGTTCCTGACAATTACGACCGCAACTCTTATCGCATCACTTTACGCAACACTCTCCAAACTACGCAACTCCGAATCATGGGTAGTCGTAATAAAACAAACAACTATAAGCCGTCCTTCGACAAAGAAGAAGAAAACGACTCGATCTCATCCACAAACAAAGACTCTGATTTTTCAGGTGCTTTTATCGATCATAGACAACATAATGATTTAGCTCATCTCCATTCTTCACCTGCTAGAACCAGAAGAAGAAACTCTCTGTTATCAGCTCCTTTTATACAACAAAGACATACCATCGGTGGATACAACAACGATACATCATTTCCTCTAACCGATAAGAATTTAAGAAATCATAACTCTACAAGTGGATCACTTTCTTCTGGTGGGCAAAGTCCAAAAAACCTTCGAACTGTTGCTATTGATATGGATAAGTATACAAAAGATCAAAGTAAGTACTTATCAAGAAGTCAAAGTTATACACCATATCATGATGACTTTGACGACCAAGGAGATGATGAAAGTATTAATTCCATGGAATTTGGAGAATCAAATCCTTCAAGTGAACATTCAGGAGATTCTACTTCTTTAGATGATGTTTGTTTTCCAGATTATTATGGAGAAAACCCTGAAACTTCTGAAGCTGTTTGGCCAGATTTAAAAGTAATGAAGGAGTTTATAGAACAAGAAATGATAGACTTACAACATGCTAATCAAGGAGAGCATGTTAATTTTAAACTCACCAATAATATTCAACCTACAAGAGTTGAAGAAAATGAACTTGATAGTACTTCTATTTTACCATTACAAGTTACACCTACTCCTATTCAACCAGGAGAAGTATCACCAAATGATTTACAAGCAACTATACCAAAATTACAAAGGAAAAGAATAAATGAAGATGTTTGTAGATTTACATACTTTAGAGATGATTTAGAAAATACTATTCATGCACCTACCTTGAGTGGTCTTTTAAAGGATGAAAATAGTACTAAAGTAAAAGAACAACCAACGAATTTAAATAAGAAATGGAGAGATCAACAAGAGAACACAAAGAAGGAGGAATTATTGAATCTTGAACTTGAAGATTTATTTCTGCCTTTTGATTATAATGATGTCTCACAACATCCAGTATCTGTAAGTGTTTCAGGTATGACTACACCTAATCCAAATGGTCCAATTGTTGGAACCCCACCTACTGCCAAACTTCTTGCAAAGGGTCTGATTGAAAATACTAGTCAAGTTCCTTTAGGAGCTTCTGGTACAATAACCGATTCTTTATCTGATGATATCAATCCTTTTTGGTTAGATGTTTTAGATCCAACAGAAGAAGAAATGAAAGTCTTATCAAAAACTTTTGGTATTCATCCCTTAACTACAGAAGATATTTTCCTCGGAGAAGCTCGTGAAAAAGTTGAACTTTTTAAATCTTATTACTTTATTTGTTTTACATCTTTTGATATCGTTTATGAAAGAAGAAAACAAAGAATTAAAGAACAAGAAAAAAAATTTAATAAACTTCAAGAACTCAATGATTGGAAAGATGAAGGGAATTTTGTTAGTAAAATTTTCCGTAAGATTTCTGGTAAAGATGAACCAAATATTCCTCGTCCATATAGTAAAACTTCAAGTTCACATAAATCTGCCACCAAGAAAATTAGAGAGGGAGAATTATCACCATTGAGTATGTATATGATAGTATTCAAACACGCAGTAATTACATTTCATTTCTCTCCAACTCCTCATCCAATTAATGTACGTAGAAGAGCAAGATTACTTAAAGATTATTTAACCGTATCATCAGATTGGATATCATATGCTTTAATTGATGATATTACTGATTCATTTGCACCAATGATTGAAAGTATTGAAGAAGAAGTTAATAGTATTGAAGAATCTATTCTTAGAATGCATGCTGGTGATAATACTGATAGTGAATCTGATGATAGTGATTCAGAAGAAGAACTGGGGATTTTTGTAAAAAGACAAAGAAGTAAAAGTACTGTTGAGTACAATGGATATAAATTATTAGAATCTAGAAGTCGTACAAAATCATCTTCAACATCTTCAAAATCATCTACTTCAAAAATCTTAGCATGGAAACGTAAAGGAGATATGTTAAGAAGAATTGGAGAATGTAGAAAAAGAGTAATGTCATTATTAAGATTATTAGGATCAAAAGCTGATGTTATTAAAGGATTTAGTAAAAGACTTAATGAAGCAGAAACTTATAAAAAAATTGGTAATGAAACTCCACAATCACGTCTGGAAATTTCAATGTATTTAGGTGATATTCAAGATCATATAATTACTATGGTACAATCTTTAAATCATTATGAGAAATTATTGGCAAGATTTCATTCGAATTATTTGGCTCAAATTAATATTGATATGACAAAGGTTAATAATGATACTAATGATGTATTAGGTAAGATTACGATTTTAGGTACAATAGTTTTACCAATTAATGTAGTTACAGGGTTATGGGGGATGAATTGTATTGTTCCCGGACAAGATTATGAAGGGTTAGCGTGGTTTTGGGGGATTATAGGTGGGATGATATTGTTTTCGATATTGGCGTATAATTATGCAAAGAAGGCATATGGACTTTAGATGGGGAGACTGGTGAGAGGACTAGAGGCTAGGGACCAGGAGAGCTAGTGTATAGAAATATATGAAATCTAGTGTTGTTGTATGAAGGCCTAAAGCAGAGGGAAGGAAATAGAAGTACGAAGGAGAAGATGTGAGAGATCTAAAAGGCATTGATCACCTGGTATACTAACTCTTAGTGCAGGCCAGTGCAGGCCAGTACCAGTCGTCACAGACCACAGCCTACACCTTCCTCAATTTCAGTCGCATTCATTATTATCATTGCTACCACTTCACCATGGGTATTCAAATGACTTTAGTATTCACGTCCTTGTGCGTGCAAATGACAGTCTTATTCATCCTTGTCTTACCACTTCCTCATTTGATCCGTAGAAAAATCGTTCAAATCGTTGATATACTAAACAAATCCGCAAATTTCAAAGTAGGTGTCATCTTCTATTCAATCGTAATGGCCTTACAATTTGTTGATTGCCTTAACAGATTAAAGAAACACGACTACGTGTCCAACCCTTACTACACCTCCAGTGTCAACTCTCCAACCCTCATGAAGAGTGAACAATTGGCTTCTAAATTCTACTCTCAAAGAAATTTATATATTAGTGGTGCAGTTTTGTACCTTGAATTAGCTATTTATACTGTTACTACTATAGTTAAGAAGTTGGTTCTTAAAGAGGATAACTTGAGAGCATTGAACATCAAGCAAGAGTTTGGATCTAAGGAGGAAGAGGTTGAGAAGTATAAAGAATTGATCAAGAGAAAGGAAGAAGAAATTGAGAAGGTAAAGAGTGAGTTATAAATGGGTCACGTGAGTGTCATGTGAGTATCACGTGATCTTTTTTAGTTTATAGTATAATATATTATCGTACACATACAATTTACCTCTCTTTGCTTTACAATCACTTCCTATGCCCCTATACTGTTTCTTAGGTTTGTTTAATGTCCCACCCCCACTTGTCCCGCCCCCACTTTCGTATCCGTGGACCAACTAATTACGTATATGCGAGATAGTGCGAGATTGGTTCCGTCCTTAATACTCCCAACGATATATAATTCATTTCACTCCCTCTAAATTAATTACCTATTCTGGTATTTCGGTTCATGGCCCGCTATTGTTGTTGTCTTTTTTTCTCGCTGTCTTAATGCATTTCCTACCCCCTAGTGCCTCAAATACTATTGTCGGGGTTAACCAAAATCGGCGATTAGCAAAAAAATAACTTAAGGAATCGTACCTCTCTGCTAAGTTTCTAATGTTGTATTTCTAATGTAATGGACTCTGCTTCTGGCCTGGGCTCATTCTCTTGTTTCGATTGCTCTATAAATCCGTTTTTGTTTTTTTCGTGTTCCCCCTTTTTTTTTTTAAAGTTATTGTACATAATAACTTGCATTAACTTTATGCCGTACTACTGTAACCGGTACCGGGGCCTATTTCATTTGTATCAGGTAGTAATGTACTCGTCAATGTATAAGTCAATCTATTGTGCATGACATATCACTGACATTAATGTTATCCTGTACCTTCCTGTACGTATATTGTAACTAATTTTAGATTTAAGTTGCCTTAGTAATTAAGGCTATTGATTTTATTATTGGTGCTAATTCCAACATGAAATCGACTTCCGGTAACAATGTGTAGATCTATAGTGTCGTAACTGCAGAGGAAAGTGGACTGATCAGGACTTAAGAAGTGTGGTCTTGATGAAGTGAATTGACTGGTAAGTTGCAGGGGGAGAGTCAGAGAGAGGAATGAAACGTGCAAGAGGTTGAAGTGGACTCCGATTGTTTATTGCGTAGTTTTGTAGTTTTGTAGTTTTGTGTATATCCATAGGTGGGGTATGGCATAATTGTTGGGAGACGATTACCCAATAGAGCCAAGCTTCTGGACTTAAGGGACTCAATAATTTGTGACTCGGGAATGGCTGGCGCTTGCAGGAGCCTGTTGTGTTAGGATTAGGCCCTACAGGGTTTCTCCTGGAGGTTACTGGTTGTTTTCTGGAGGAGCTTTCATTGGAAGTTTTCCACTGGTAGCATCCGTATCAACTTTCTTCTGCTATCAATTCATGTCCAGATGTATTTGTAGTTCTTGTTTTCTCTGTTACTACATCGTCTGAATCTATTCACTCCTACTGATGTATAAGCTAACCTTTTAGTGGTCTATTTGCTCTTTTATGTTTTCTGTAGCATTAATCCAACTATTTTAAGTTCTTTCTATTTAGCAGGGAGGTAAGGGTACCCATTTAACTTTTGGGATACTGTATGAATGTCAAGACACTTACCTGTGGAAGCGGGAATTTCTATTGTTGAAATGTGTTTTTCTGCCGCCTTAATATGGGACCGATAGAAGGGAACAGAAGAGAAGGGAACAGAAGAGAAGGGAACAGACAAGAAGAAGTTGGGAACAGAAGAGAAGGGAACAGAGAAGAAGAAGTTAAGAACGTAAAGGGTTTAACGTTAATGTGATCAGAATCATGGATTGAAAAATGGACAAGAATAAGACGTACCGGGGTCTTCTGGATGTTGATGACAGAGATGTAGTAGGTACTTACACAGGAGAATGGGTAGAGGATAGAGGACTGGGTAGAGGATAGAGGACTGGGTAGAGGATAGAGGAGTGGGTAGAGGATAAAGGTAATGGGTAGAGGATAGAGGAGTGGATAGAGGATAAAGGTAATGGGTAGAGGATAAAGGTAATGGGATAACGGACACAGAAAAATGGTAACACTACGGTAAAAAATGGGGACTATGGTAAACGGTAGTATATTGATGGTAAAAGGATATTTACAGGACCCATGACAGATACTTCAGGATCTTTCACACTTACTAAATAGTCAATACATTCCCTTCTTCTCAGCATAGTATTATAGTACATACAAAATCTATAAAAATACATAATAGGAATTGAATTAAACAAAGATCTAATTATTCCTTTTTCTCATCTTTATCATCCTTCTTTGCTTGGTAAGGATACTGTGGATATGATTGATTATTATATGGATAACCATTATATGAATAATATTGACCAGCACTTGGATAATATTGTTGATACCCATACATTGGAGGAGGTTGAGATTGAGGTTGATTTGGTTGTTGTGGAGGTGGAGGTTGTTGTTGAGATTGTGGAGGTTGTTGAGGTTGATCATATTGTGGGATTTGTTGTTGAGTTAAAGGACTTTGATTTGGTGGATTTGTGGTGGTTGAACCTTCAAAATAACTCGAAGATTTATTTGGAGTTATACCAGTTTGAATAACTCTTTTAATATCTCTAACAAATAAAGGATATAACATATCAACAATATTTTCCCTTTGAGCCATTGCTAAAGCTCTTTCAAATGGAATCCAAACTCCTTTTAAATGCATGGACCCAATCTTAACTACATGTCTAACTTTTTCCAGTTTTAAAATCCCATCTCTTCTACCTCTTGTCATTTGAGCCACATTAAGAAGTTTCGTACCGTTGATCATATTGTTGTCAGCTCTACGTACTACTGATACATTATTTGCATCTACTTGATAACATAAAGTTTTTTCATCTTCCCACATGGTTGTAGTAACTCTTGGTCTAACTCCTGGAGGTTGATATTGTCCAATAGCTGATGCTGAATTGATTGGTTGTTCAGTAGATGATGGGGGTAAATAAGTACTTGGACGATTGGTGGTGGGTGGAGGGTTAGAGTTATTTATTGGTACCGGAACTGGTGCTGTTGATGGAGGACTTGTTTGGACTGGTTGAGGTGCTGGGGCTGCAGCTGGTGGGGCAGGGGCTGGGGCTGGGGCTGCTTGTCCTGGTGGTTGTTGACCTGGGGCCTGGCCCTGCGCTGGTGGTTGTGGTTGTTGATAATAATTATATGGAACACTTTGTTGGTTATACATATAATAAGGATAATTATTTTGTTGGTTATAATATTGATATTGGTCATTATAGTATCTATACTGTTGTGAAGGTGGTTGGCCATGTGAAGGTGGTTGAGGTTGTGAAGGTGGAGGAGGACCTTGACCATAAGGATTTGGTGGGGGGTTTAAAGAAGGTATAGAATGATTAGGCAGTTGATTTGTTGATTGTTGTGGAGGGTTAGTTGTGGATTGGCCAATACGAGGGCCTGGTACTGAGGGTTGTCCTGAGTCTATTGGAGCACTAGCAGGATCGAGGCTTGACATAGTGGTGATATGTGTCTATGTGTCTAGTGTTGGTCTAGTATTGGTCTAGTATTGGTCTAGTATTGGTCTAGTGTCTCTCTATGGTGTAGTATGTCTAGTCTATATTATCTATTTCTTGACTGAGTATCGACGAGTTTCTCTGTCTATCTCTCTCTCTCTGTCTCTGTATCAGTGTCTACTTCCTCTACACTGTCTTGAAATTTATGAGAAATGCTATTTTTTCGTTGTTTATAATCATTTATTCGCGATGAAAAAATCTCTTCGTTGCCCAACTGGGACTGGGTAAATTTGGTAAGAACTGCCGCGATAATTCCACCTTTTATGCAGCTTATATCAGCACTGTCTAAACAAAACCCTAATTTGGGTTTTTATTTTTTTAAAAATCTTGTAAAAGGAAGTCAATTCCCAGTGGGTTGAGAATGGTGAAATTAATGGTGTATTTTTTTTCGTGTCGTATACTTGAATCCTTCTCTACCGAACTCTTGTAAATCCTTACTAACATCTTCCTCCGGTCCTTTCTGTTCTCTGTGTCCTTGTCCGTGCCGCTTGGCGAGTCGCAGTTTCATACATTGTTTTAAAAATATTTATTGTCACAGGTTGCATCTACGAAATCACTCATTATTACTGTTAAGGGTCCGATAATTTTAAAAAAAAAATCTTTATTATTTTATCATCTATATTCATTTATTGTTTATCAACTCAATATACGTATTAGGTCTACTAGTATGATTAATTTTTTTTTATAAAAAAAAAAAACATGGTATTATGTACCCCTGCCTATTCTTGATCTGCAGGTGATGCATCAAATGGCTCGAAGACTTACAACAGGTAATATAAATCTAATATTTATTATATTTAATTTAATGCACCATTTCTTTATTATATACCATATAAGGCTTCCCATATTCCCCGACGCTCCAATTATAGTAATTAAAGTCAATTAAAAATTCTTTATTTTTTAAAAAAAACTTTTAAAGACAATGTGAAATTAAAAAAAAAGAAAGCGGTGGACCGGAATTGTATAGTATGAGAGACTGTATAGAATAGTGGTTAATACTGGAATGGGATTACAAGTATATACTTGTTGATTAACAAGGCATTTGTTATGAGACATGTTGCTCGTATTATCCACGGTCAACTTGTTGAATATCTCCGAAATTAGTGTAGGTTACGACTGTTTTCATATATTTTCAATATTACCTCTATATAATTCTTTTATAATTTCCTTGTTCCTATAACTATTTACAACCCCTTGAACACTTTCAGGGAATACTCTACCGTACCAAATTCCTTCAGGATATATTATTAAATTCCCTGCATATGCATGTCCACCAACATGCGTAACAGATCCTAAAATATCCTTTGATGTAACTTGTTCTAATTCATCAAGTAAGGGTGGGGCTAAAATCCCACACCTATCATCTCTTTGTCCATGTCCACAAACAAGAAATAAACTCGAATCTATTGATGATACCTCAAATTTATTATGATCTACCGGGATCGGATCTTTAATGTCTATTTTTATATGCGGTCTAAATGGATTATACATCAGCTTTGTGATACTTTCCTTTTGTGTGGTTGTAAGTTGTGGTATTAAATACGTGTCATTAAAATATTCCAAGTGTTTTTTATCAAATTTAATCCGTAAATTATCAGGGTAAAGATATACTAAACATTCATTTTTTTTAAAAGATTCGATTTTATTACGTAAGAATATATAACTAATTAATACTGGATAATCAGGAGTTTGGTGACCAATTTCTTTTAAAGATTTTGCAATGCCATCGGGTTTAAAAATATTTGATGGGACTTGCGGCATCGAGTCGTAACCATTACTTAGTATAAGAACATGTTTCCAAGGCAGAGCTTTTGTATTATTTAGATTATCGTAGTTTATAGGTTGAGTAAGCTTTGGTGAACAATAAGTACATCCCGTATTCCTTAAAGGTTTAGGACATTTGTCTATTAACTTAAAAGACTTCATACCTAAATGCGGAACTTGACAGAATGCGTTGTAGTACGAATTTGGTGTGTACATAATTAAACCTGTACATACCCATGCACAATACAGCAAATGCAATCAGTGCACAAAATGCATATATCGGATACGGCAAGAACTTGCATATGGAATGTCGGATTTACATGATGGACTTTGATTATGTAAGAAAAAGAAATAGCCCCAATCATAAAAAATTTTTATATATTATTTTATATCAACTTAATTATTTTATAATATTTTTTAATCACCCGAGGAATAGTTAGTGCCTCTTGGGCCAAGATCCTTTTTAGTGCATATTACCTTGCATTTAAGTATCTTTACATACGCATACATTGTAGTTGACATTTTTACCGAATTTCATGACTTGCATTTTTCTATTGATCTTGTGCATTCTTTTTAATTTGCCAATTTTTATTAATAGCATCCCAATTACATAGTTTACGTAAAAGATTCTTAACTATTAATATATCTCTAGTATTCTTAACATCAACCTTCCCTCGAAGTCCAATAAGTATTTGATTACTTGTCATAACCTCCCGAGTCTCGAACATTTTTACTATATCATTTACTAAATCTGGTGGTTGTTCAATTTGTGGTTTCAGTTTTTTTTTAATATTTTCAAGTATTGTTTTACTTGAATTATCGGATTTATTCTTATTTACTTTATTCCCTCCAAAATTTCCTCTTCCAGCTTTACCAAATTTACCTGTCCAAGTTGGGGTACCAATTTTATTTCTTCTAGTTAATTTTCTTGATTCATTTAATAATTTTATGCTTTGATCAACAATTTTATTAACTTCTTTTTCAATTCCTTGATTTTGTTTATTTTCAATGATTTCTTCGTGTTTAATAGAACTATGAACTTTGGAATTTTTAAAGATTCCCTCCATAATTTCTTCTTCATGATTTTTTTCTTCATCTCCTTCAAATTTATCCATTTTACTTACTCCCATTAATTTAGCAACCTTCATCATATCATCATCATCTTTATCAAATACTTTAGATGTTTCATTCTGTTCTTCTTGATTCCCAAGAGAGAACAAATCATATAAATCATTCATCTTAAAAAACTTTCTTTGTTTTGGATCTTTAAGAATCTTATTTGTAAGAAATGTTTTAAAAATTTGTCTATGATAAATCTTTTCTTCAATAGATCCAGTTATCATTAATCTATAAATAACTATATCCTTCTTTTGTCCTAATCTCCATGCTCTTTCTCTAGCTTGCATATCTGTTGAAGGATTCCAATCTGGATCATAAATTATAATTCTATCGGCTCCTGTTAAATTTATACCTAATCCTCCAACTTTGGTAGTAAGAAGAAATACTGATATATTTGGATTACTATTAAATGAATCTACAAGATATTGTCGTTTAGAAATTGGCGTAGTACCATCCATTCGGAGATACGAGATATTGTCTCCGGTAATTTCATCTTTAATTTTCTTCATTAATATCTCAAGAATGTCTAACATTTGACGAGTTTGACAAAATATTAAAATCTTATGTTTCTTCCCAAGTGTCCATAATTGAACAAGCTTCTTTGTAACTTCAAGTTTACCACTTCTATTTATATTCCCATAATCAAAGGTGTTCTTTAAATCCTTATTTACTAAATCTGGATGGTTACAAATTTTTCTTAATACATCAACTCCCATTAACATATTCCTTTTCCCCTTAACTATGGCATTCAAATCTTCACTCTCAAGAAAACTTTCATACATTGATTGTTGATATTGAGTTAATTTTACAAAAAGTACCATTTCTTCTTTTTTGGGTAAATCTTTTGCTACGTCATGTTTAAGTCTACGAAGTAAATATGGTGATATTAAATCCCTTAAAATCGTGGCACATTTATAACTTGTTTGTACTTGTAAATTACTAGCATTTGAATATCCTCCCATATTAATTGGAATTGCAAATTGTTGTTCAAATACTGGTAATGTACCTAATCTACCAGGAAATATAAAATCAAATAATGACCATAATTCTATTAAATTGTTTTGTATAGGGGTCCCACTTAAAATAATTCTATTATGTGTTCTTATTTGTTTACAAGCAAGTGATATTTCTGAATTAGGATTACGAATCTTATGTCCTTCATCAAGTATACAATACCCCCATGACTTTGTAAGTAAATATTTTGAATAAATTCTTAATCCAACGTATGTAGTAATAAGTATATTCCCTCCTTTAAAAACTGAATCTACCACTTCTTTTGCATTGATTTGACTTGTTAATCCTCTTATTTTCGATTTGCCATCTTCTGATTCTTCATTTTGTAAAAAATCTTCAATCTTACTCTCATCAATTTTTTTACCCATTCCCAGTCCAATACTATGAAGAATTACACATCTTAAAGGTGGCCACCATTTATGAAACTCATTAACCCATTGGTTCAACACGGTGGCTGGGACAACAATCAATACGGGTTTATCAAGTAATTTCGAATAATGTAACCCAGCAATAAAACTTATTACTTGAATTGTTTTACCCAATCCCATCTCATCTCCAATAATACCACCAGCTTTTTGATTATATAATTCCCATAACCATTGCACACATGTCTTCTGATAATCAAATAATGATGGATGGATATCTCCGGGGAGTTTAAACCTTTCATCAAGCTTTGAATCTGGAATCGTTGGATGAGGTTTAAGGTATTCTGGTGTTGAAGGATTTTCATCTATTTGTCTAAGTTGACTTCTACGTTTGGTCCAGACCTTTAACCGTTTCTTGTAGATGGTGATATCTCCATCGTCTATATTCTTTTCTTCTTTGGATTCGACATCCGACTCGTCGTCACTTATTATATCGGTGGTCTTTTCTGGTTCTGACTCGTACGTATAATCCTCATCATCCACAGAAACTGGCCTACTCTCCCCTGTCTCCAGTGTCTCCCATGTCTCCCATGTCTCCCCTGTCCCCAGTATCTCTTCCACCTCCTCCCTTGCTTTCTCCTCCTCTGCTTTCTCTTCCCTTGCTTTCTCTTCCCAAAACCCTGGTTGTCTCAAATTAACATGACTCTTGACTTCCTTATCTTCTTCAAAATTGGTCTGATTCCCAAATGCAGTGATCTTTCCTATTCTGATCAAATAATCTCTTTCACTTTCATCAGGTAGTCTATCATTATCATTTGTCTGCTTAGATTGATCCATCTCTTCTAGTTGCTTTACACCATTTCTTAATCTTTCAGTAATCTCTCTCAAGTCTTCTTTTAAAGGTTCCATTTCATTCTCTTTAAACCACTCAATCTCGTCTCTTATACTTTTCCTTTGGGAGATTTTTGTTCTTGGATCATTAAGCCTCTTCTCTAGTACATTGATTTTGTGGCTAACTTTGTGAATTTCTGTTTGTGTTTTTTCAAATCTTTTTTGTTCCAATTCTTGGTCTTTGGATATCATAGCTTCATTAGCTTTCTTAGTGACTGAAGTCTCCAAGTCATCTTGGGCGACAATCTTTACACCTAAAGACTCTAATTCACTCATGTACGCGATGATTAGATGAGATTGTGATAAGACCGATGACACCGATGAGATAGTAGAGAATGAGTCTGGTTGAGGTGGAGTATGGTAGAGAGTGAGTGGGAAAGGGTTTAGAAGGGAGAGTAAGGTATATCCAGATTATATACACCACAGCACATACACCTATAGCATATACTCTGAACTCGGACACGATACTCTAGAACACATTAATCACATAATCAATTACTACACACTTACATCTTCTCTCTTCACATAAATAATTTCTATATACTTACATCTTCTCTTCCTTACTCAATAACCACTTTCCCCTATCTTCTCTTCACTACTCAATCTCCACTTTCCTTCACCCAATCTCCCTCTACATTCATCAATCCTACTAATACTCTCCTCCAAGCATTCATTGATGCTAGACCCCCTTTGACTCTTCATATAGCTCTCAAATAACCCCCGTTCATTCTCGAGTTCTCTAGACAAACAATCCAACTCAATTTGGATCCTATGAATTCTTTCACATACTTCTTTTGATCTTTGAACCCTTTCAAGTAAATGGTGTTCAAAAATTGAAGTTGAATTTGGTCTGACTTCATTCCCGCTCTGTTCCAGTGGTGTTCTAATAAACTCCTTTCTATCAATTTCTTCCTCTTCTGCCTCTTCTTCTTCTGACTCAGTTGATTCTCCGATAACATCTTCATAAACAATTGGAAGGTTCCCACTAATGAAACTCTCAGGTTTATTTGTTTGATTAAATTTTGATTGACTGATCTTTGCTTTGATAGGTTGTAAAAATTCCTTGATGAATTCATCCCTACTACTCTCTCTCCCATTACACATTTGTCTTCTTTCCCAGATATTCCTATCCTTTCTCTTCAAGACATGCTTGACTTTTTTTTCAAGAATCTTTTCCATTTCTCTTCTAATCTTGTTATCCAGTTTTTGTATTTCTAAACTAACCCCTTGACTCTCTTTATCTCCCTCCTCCTTGATGATTTCTAACCCATTCCCTGTATACTTAACCTTCTTTGGTTGTCTCTTCTCTCCCGAAAGATCTACCTCAAGATCTCTTTGATTCTCTTGATCCAACCCTTGGTGAATCTTTTGATAGTGTGCTACCATTTGATCTCTTTTAAAAAAATTCCTGTCACATCCATGAAACTCACATTTAACTCTTTGGTTTTGGTGTATGTGTATCAATTCATGTCTTTTCAAGGCATCTAATCTTTCAAATGATTTTGTACACTTTGGAAATTCACAAACCAATTCACCTTCCTTAGGACTAGTGGTTGTATTCCTTGGAGTTTGATCTGGTACATTCAAATTATTTATCTCTTGCTCGACTTCTCTATTATTCTGAGCCGGTGAATTAAATGCTGTTTGGTATATTTCATAGTCAGATCTAGTGATATCCAAACTGGTGTTTGCTTGAATAGGCCATTCTAATGAAGTTTCTACCGAAGAATCTGTTTCACTTTTCATCTTGAGCTGGGGGATTTATGATAGATATTTTGCAACCGCGATTCATATAGAGGGTCTGACTAAAATGTGATGTATCACTTTTGGCCTATAACAGTTATATATCTCTATTCTGAGGTTAGAGAGTCCATAGACCTTTTCTTTGATCTACAGATTGTTTCTTCCCTCCTTAATTAACCTCTTGTATCATTTCATCGGAAACCAGCCACTGAGATCCAGTATCGATTGAATCGTAGTTACGTCTTTCCTTTCTTAAGGTTCCTGTGTGGAAATTTTATGAACTCTTACCATCCTCTTGATTGGGACCTACACCAAAAACAGTACCTGTAGTGTCCAAATTTGTAGAGTTTTAGAGTAGAAACACTACCAAAACGAAAAAAAAAAAGATGAATTAGCTACACAATACTATGTATCACTTCTTAGCAGCATTATTCCCACCACTATTTCCTCCACTTTGGACAAAATTGTTAGCAGCATTAACATCATTGAACTTTTGCATTGAGTTTCCTGAATACTTGTTGGTTTGTGCATTAGCACTTTTAGCATTGTTATAAATTCCTTCGTGGCGACCTTTAGCAACTCCGTAATAGTTTGGCATTTTTTGATATCGAATGTGGGATTATTCTGCTTTATTTATAGTTTTTGAAGAGACAGGAGGGTACATGATATCTACGTACATGCATATTATTTTAAAAGGAGGGGAAAGAAAGTTTAAGTTATTTTATGTATACTGAAGCACAGATAAGAAAATAAAGGGAGAAGAGGTGATTCTGGAACGTTTGGTTGATATGTGCTATTATTACATGATTCAGCCAAAGAAAAGAAACAGAAGAGAATCTACTCAGAAAATATCTAAAACAATATTTATTCGTAATATATGCAAATCATGATTTAAGTTAGCCTAATGCTTCACTTATGCAAGTTGTCTATTTAAGCAACAACAGATAATTGGTCAACTTTTAATTTAACATCAACACATCCTTCTGGGGCTGGAGTGGTTGAGTTATAGTAAGTTAAAGCATATTCATTTTCTGAGTAACGGTATGGATCATTGATGTTCTTACATGCAGAGAAGACATCGTTAGCACCATTGATGGTAACATAATCACCTTCAACTTTAGCTAAGATATCGTAAGAAACACCAAGAGTAGCAACATTACCTGATACACCTAAATCGTATTGGATTTCTCCATTCTTTTGATATAATTGACCAACTTTTGGGAAAAATTCAAAAGTTGAATCACCATCTCCAAAGAAAAGATAGTTTAAGCCAGCACCTTCGTGTTTTCCAAAAATACCTTTTCCATTAAGGGAAGAATCAGCAGATTCAACAACGATTTTGGCGGAGTAATTTTCATTATCTCTTTTAGTTGGAGCAGCAACAGTTAAAGCAGCTAATGATGCAATGATAACAGATGTGAATTTCATTTTGATTATTTTGTTTGTAGATTTGGATGCTTTGTTTTTTTGTATTCTAAGATGAATGCAATGATAAAGATATAAAGGATTATCATCCCCTTTAAATAGTTCTTCAAGTATAACTGGTACCTGATCAGCATTCTATTTTTATCATTTCGCATCCATTACATCATTGACATATGTCTCGAGAAAAAGAAATTATAACCGTAAAATTTCTACGAACAATAGACAACACTTGTTTCTCGGTTATAAGCAGATAATTTTAGAAGCGATTGTTAATTTCATGTGATGTGTCTAATTATGTTTGTTTATAGAATATTCTTATTGGATGGTTTTGAGCTAAAAATAACTTGCAGGAATTTGAAAGAAATGCAGGTGAAACATGCGTCAAATAGTGAACCGAGTATGAAGATAGCTTTACTGATGGGACATTCCAAGTGGGTCATTGAAGCAATATAAACAGTCTAATCAGCAATGAGCTGCTGGCGTCATCAACTTTCTCTTGGAAATATCCCACTCTTCTCTGTCATCATTAGCAATAGTATTTATTAGAAGCATCTCGGTAAAAGTGCATCATCAATATAACCCCTTATATGTGACCCTTTTTTCTATTAATAATCAATGTAACATCGTTTTAGTGGCTTTGGTCACTAATTTTAGTCTTATCTATAGGATCTGATTAGGTTGCAAAAAGTTAAATCTGCAACACTCGCAAAATTCTAAATATTGACAAGAATCCACAATTGAATGCAGGGAAATTTTTAAAATGAATACTACCAACTAAACAGATCCCTCTATCTCTTCCTTTTCTCAATCCTTTCAACTCAATGTAATATCTCCAATACGTAGCCTAGTAATAATGCTTAAAGATCTGGAAAGAATCTCGCAAAGACTTCGATACTCCCCATACTTCTTTCCCTAGCCTCCACCCACCATCTCAACCTTCTTTATTAAGGTGGTTCTACAAACATTTATGTTTTCTTGAATCTTCCCCACTAAAAATCCTTGCACCCATTGATCCACACCCACCATTTTTTTTACCGCATTAGGTATAATAATGCCCCACATTATCTAAACTATATAAGATCACCACCACCACTATAAGCACTATCAGATAGTCATGGACACAGTTATCACAGGATTCAAGGTCTTTGACATAAGATTCCCCACCAGTTTAGATGGAATTGGAAGTGATGCAATGCATGTAGGTACAAATGGATCTCATCCTTATTTGCAACTATTCACCAACACTGAAACTATTGGTGAAGGTATGGCTTTTAGTAATGGTAGAGGGAGTGAATTGGTATGCGGTGCAATTGAGCCATTTGCTGAAAGAGTTGTTGGTAAATCCTTAGGTTCATTGGTTGCAAATATGGGGACTACATGGAGGTATATGGTCAGTGATAGTCAATATAGATGGATTGGACCTGAGAAAGGGGTGAGCCATCTTGCTACAGCAGCAGTTATAAATGCAATTTGGGATTTATGGGGTAAAATTACCAAAAGACCAGTCTGGAAAATTGTTGCTGATATGACACCAGAAGAAATTGTTAGATGTATTGATTTTAGATATATAACTGATGTGATTACTCCAGAAGAAGCCATTGAGTTGTTAAACGCAACACAAGAAGGTAAAGAGAAGAGATTACAAGAAGCATACAACAATATTGCAGTACCAGCTTATACAACTAGTGCTGGATGGTTAGCTTTTGATGGTGATAAAATGAAACAGGTTTTGAAACAAACAATCGATGAAGGATTCAAAGTATTCAAATTCAAAGTTGGAAGCAATTTAGAGTCAGATAAGGAAAGACTTAAAGCAGTTAGAGATATCATAGGGTATGATGAACAATATCAGGTGATGATTGATGCAAACCAGGTTTGGTCAGTTCCCGATGCTATTGAATGGATGAAGGAGTTGGTGCAGTTTAAACCTGTTTTTATTGAAGAGCCAACAAGTCCTGATGACATTCTTGGACATGCTGCAATTAGGAAAGCTTTAAAACCTTTTGGGGTTGGTGTGGCAACAGGAGAAATGGCTGCAAATCGTGTTATTTTTAAGCAGTTACTACAAGCAGATGCTATTGATGTTTGTCAAATAGATGCTGTAAGACTTGGAGGTGTCAATGAATGTCTTGCTGTTATGTTGATGGCATTAAAATTCGGTGTTCCCTGTGTGCCCCATAATGGTGCAATGGGATTGACTGAACTCACTTCACATCTCAGTACCATTGATTATATATGTATAAGTGGTCGTAAATCAATGCTTGAAGCTGCTGATAGTTACAGGGAAAATTTAGCTCATCCTTCAGTCATAAAAAATGCCCATTATGTGACACCTATGGATCCAGGATATTCTATAGGATATGTACCGGATGCAATTGAAAAATATCTTTATCCAGATGGTAGTTTCTGGAAATCAGAGGTGGGTGAAAAGATCAAAAAGGCCCCTAAAGGAGGTGAACATCTTTTGTAGATTTTATTTAGATAATATATGACGAGGATTGTTACCTTTGACCCAGTAGAAAAAGTAATACGTGGAAAGGGGAAAGGAAAGATAGCTTAACTCTGCCACTAGTTTAGGCGAATTTATGTTCAGGCGGAAAGCTGGAGAATAAGTATCAAGTATACTTGTTTTACATGTTTTAGGTGAACATAATTCATTAGGTTTATCATATATTTCATTAACTAAACACTATACATTAGATACCTGACTAGCAGTTTCAACATGTTCAATTTCAAGTTTCTTATCGTCATCCTCTCTAAGCTTCATGGCATTGATTCTTGCCATTTCTGCATCAATAAACTCTTGTGGTCTACTACGTTGCCTTAATTGTTTAATCTTTCCAGGGAAGATAGTATCGTACGATTCAAACATATAATTGATATCCTCCAAAGTACGTTTAGCCGTTTCAGGATAAAGATAGTAAACAACTGGGAAATAGCATAAAATAATCACAGCAAATAAGAGATAAAATCCCCATTTCATATTAGTTACAGCAACATCTGTGTATTGGGTGATACAGAAACCAGCTAACCAATTAACCATAACACTTGCTGCAGCACCACGAGATCTCCAAGATACAGAGTTGATTTCACTACCATAAATCCAAGGCACTTTGGCATAACTAATACCGTAAATGAAGTAATAAAGGAAAAACATAGAAACTGTAAGAATACCCATCTCATATGCTTTTTGGGTTTCAGATACTTTCATAGCACCTGCTGCAATGGAATAAACAATACAACATCCAATGGATCCATACAACATCATGATTCTTCTACCAACTCTATCAATTAATAGAATACACAAAAGAGCAGATCCAAAATAAGACGTGGCATTAATAGCAGTTAATAACTTTGCCATTTCAGTACTGAAATGAAGCTGATCCTTTAAAATCTTTGGCATGTAATAACCTAAAGCATTGACACCTGTAAATTGTTGCATGAATTGAGTACCCATTCCAAGGAGAACTCTTCTCAAGTTGTGTTGCTTATCCTTACAAAGAAGGACTTGTTTGATTGGCACAGCAGATTCTGCTTCTATCTCAATGGTAGCAAGAATACTGTAATATTCAGCAAGGACTTCATTGTTGTCTATTGGACAATCTTTTTCCCATAAAAGAGCAATTGTTTGTAAACCTTCATCGAGTTTCCCATGTGCCAACAACCATCTAGGTGACTCGGGGGCAAGAAAGATAATCACTGGCACTGACACAAGAGGAAATATTAATTGAAGAGCCAATGGTAATCTCCATTCTAAAGGACCACCAGTAAAGTAAAACCCATAATTACAGTAATTGGCTAACATAAAAGCAAAAGTATTCAGAACACTTAAAAGTACCACTAAACGTCCCCTATATGCTGCTTTACTCGATTCAGCTTGATATACAGGACAAGTACTGGAAGTGATTCCCATTCCAAAACCATTAACTATTCTTCCAACTATCAACATTGGTAAATGAAAGGATGAAATTTGAAGAATGGCTCCAATGACATTAAATACAGAACCAATGAGAATAGTTCTCCTTCTACCGTTTCTTTCACCAAAAGTGAAAGCAAAAATTGCACCAAAGAAAGCTCCTAAAGAAAAACAACTAGCAGCAATTCCAGAAATATTTGGATTGTCTTTTATCATAGGGAATATCTTAAGGAAATCATCAGAGACTTGAGCACCCAGATAAACAGATTGATCATACCCAAACCAACCCATTGTAAAGCAATTTCCAATTGTAATAAAGGCAAGAAGTGGTTTACCACTAAGGCCAAAGTATTTCTTCATACTGAACAAGATAACGTATGAATCAATGTACGGCAGGACAACCTAGTACTTATATGGTGATAAAGTGGGTGTTACCTAAAACAGACGTGGGGTGCAGCCCCACAGATCTCGTATTGATATACGCCCTGGGACCTCATTTATACTAAGAAAGGAAAGAGGTAGGCTGGAAAGTCTGGGGTAGCCCGATCACGTGTCTGTTCCCCACCACCGAAACCCACCAAGAGTTACCAATAATATTTTAGAGGCCCCACTTTACAAGTCTTATTTATTAATCTATATTCTTAAATTGATTAATACTATCTACTACACATTCTTCGAAACCTCTAAATTTCACATCTAAGTCATCCTCTATTGATTTGTAATCTAAATCATAACCTTTTGGAGGTTCATTATCGTATTCTTCTTTAATGAAGTCACCCAACCCATGTTGTTTCATAATTTTCGCAGCCACTTCATAAGAGAACTTATCTGGTGCAGAAGGAACATACCTTTTACCTCCAGCTTTGTCAACAAGTAAAGAATTAACATGTGCTTTGGCTAAATCTCTTACATCTACCCAAACAGAAACTCTGGTTTCTGGTAAAGGCGTAACTCCTTTATAAACTTGCCAGAGATTAGCATTAGAAAGGTTCAAATTGTCTGCACTATCCACGGGATGTAAAACAGGACCGAATGTCATTGGTGGACAAAAAGTAACCAAGTCGAAGCTAACTTTATTTTCTTTAATGAAATTCCAAGCTTCGAGTTCAGCAAATTTCTTGGATCCTCTATATGCTATAACTGGAACAGCTTTAACAGATTCTTCATAAGTAAGTGGGTTCCAATCATCTCCTGTGTATGTAAATCCAGGACCTGGACCCCTTTCTACATCCATTACAGAAGCAAATGATGAGGTAAGCACGAGTCTTTTGATACCTGGTTCTTTTTTGGCTGCTTCTAAAACAATTCTTACACCTTTTATAGCAGGTTTGATCAAATTCTCTTCAACATCCTTAACCGAATAATCCAATGGACTAGCTGCATGAATGATACTATCAACACCTTTAACTGCTTCACTAAAAGGATTTTCTCCCTCTGGTATTTGGGTATAATCTGGAATCTCAACTGGTTCAACTAGCTTTTTATACTCTTCATTACCATTTATGAAGGCTTGTGCCTTTTCAATTGATCTAGACGCAAGTCTTACACGAATACCTTGTTTGACAAGGTTATCAACAATATGGGCACCAATGAACCCGGTTCCACCAGTTACTAAAACAGTTTGAAAAGTCATTAGCAATGATCTGCAAAAATCTCGGGTTTATATACTCACTATCAAATTGCCGAAAAAGGAACCCCCACCAAAAGCAGAAATTGTAACGGTACACGTTACCCCACAAAATACCTAAACCTTGAGATGAACATGAGCTCCTTAATGTCAGAGGTCAACTTTCATTGTAGTTATGACGGATGTGAGAAGTCTTTTGTTAGAAGAGATCATCTTATGAGGCATGAATTGAACCATAAGGGTAAGAAATTCAAATGTGGGGTATGTAATCGTTCGTTTGTGAGAAAGGATGTCTATTCAAAGCATATAAAAAGGAAGCATGAGCCTGAAAAGTATCCAAAAGGGAGAGTTTCGAAAGACAAGAGTGAAGATTTAAGATTTATCATGATGAAACCAAAGGAAATAGGAACCAAAAGGAGAAAGGGAAATGAAGAGGAGCCTATGGAAGGCATTAATGACATGAGCATAGAAAATTACTATAAATCGGATGAAGGAGAGACAGAAAACATTAGTGGTGATATAGGAGGTAAACATCTTGGACTAGATACTGATTCCTTCAATTTAGTTTCTTCGGACGAGCTAATCCAATGGTTTTTCAGCGATTTTGCAGCCGATTTTTCAATGATTCCTCAAATCTTAGAAACCTCTTCTTCATCACATCCAAATACTTCCCCAGAGTCTTTCGATACATTCTTTGAACAAGCCCAAAAATTGTCTACGAGCAAGACGACAAACTTCCCCTTTAGCACCGAGCAACGATTTATTGATAAGGAGATAATTCTTTCTCTTCAGGACACACTCGACTCTTTGAAATATCAACGGTGTTTTAAAAAGCAGAACTTAGAAAAGTATTTGGACAATTATTGGAAGTATTACCACCCTCAGTTTCCAGTATTAAACTATCCCTCTTTTTCTACAAAAACAAGCCATCCTATTCTATTATTAATAATGATTTCTCTTGGATCCTTCATTGACGATAATAATACGGATTTGGTGTTTTATATTATGGTGCCAATTCGATGGCTAATATACAAATCCAGAGATTTCAAACCGCCTCCAAAGCTTTGGATTAGTCAAAGTCTTTTACTTCTTGAAACGTATGAGATTTGCTGTTCAACAAGAGATTTACACGAAAGAGCAAATTTACACCGTGGACTTTCGATTGAAATGTTAAAAAGAAGTCCTATGTTTGGAGGAAATCCCTGGACAAAAAACACTCCTTCAATAAAGATTCCTGATGATCCAACAAGTGAAAACTGGAAACAGTGGATTGATCAAGAATCCATGAGAAGATGTGCTTTAACTGTGTTTTATCTAGAGACTCTTCATTCGGTCGTGTTTGGACATGATATGATTATAGATTTACATACAGTGAAACCTACCTTACCATGTGATGAGGAGTTTTGGAGGACTGGGAAGTATACACCTGAGTGCCTTAACTCGCCAATAACATTATTATCAGCTATTAAAAGTATACTTAATAAGAAACCTGTAAAGGCTCGTGGGTTTGGGCAGAAAATAATTCTTGCTGGTTTAATAGCATTATCATTTGAAGTAAGCAACAGGCAGTTTGATTTTGCTATACCAGAATTAAAGAATATTAAACAATTCTGGCAAGACAAAATCACTGAAGCTTTCGAATATTGGGACACGATTTGTCCCAGTAATCGTACAGCATACCAATGGCTAGATTCTTATGCCATCCCATTGAGAGAGCTTTACCAAGCATATACTCAACTAACACATTATGATTTCATGGTTTATATTGGGGCACCCGGTCGGATGAATGTACAGATTAATCAAAGTGAACTCAATGTTGTCTATTCGAGGTTAGATACATGGACAAAGAGTAAGGATAGTAAGAAATGTATATTAATGATTTATTCGTATTTATGTGATATTCTATTTCGTAATGATGAGCCTATTGAATATATACCTTGTAAAGATCGGTGTTTATATAGGAAGCAAATGATAAGTCATTTGTTAGTTATATTATGGAGTTTTGTATATTATACCAAAGGCAAGGAGAGTGATGAATTTGAGAAGGATTCTAGTTCACTTGGTCATAAAGAAGGAGGACATTCATACCTTCAAAGAATAAAAAATGAACTTGTAACACTCACAGGAAAACCATTCACCAGTGTAAGTGTGTCTAGAAATATGACACTTTTCTCTGACAACATTATGCAGGTCAAAAGTATAGAGAATTTGGTGGGATTGTTGAGATTATTTGTTAAAGGGTATTCTCTTGATCTGTCTGAGATAGCAAGAGAACATTCAAGGCTCTTACAAAATTGTATAAATAGAAGTCTTGGGTCCAGGACTAGAGTATGTGATATATTTGAACTGGATAGAATCTAATAAACAATTCATGTTTTGATTTGATCTTGTAAAACATTTAATGAATCACTAAGATACTTTTCATCACCTTTATCTAACGCATCACCTTCACCAACTCCAAGATCTTTATCTCTACTTACTTCTTTCATCAATTTACCAAACCATTTATGTTCACCTTTACCAAAAGTGAAATTATAAGCATTACCTATATTGTTGGCTCTAGCAGTTCTACCAACTCTATGAACATATTCTCTTGAAGAATTTGGCATATCATAATTTATAACATCTGTTATACTAATTAAATCAATACCTCTAGCAATAAGGTCTGTTACTACAAGAATATTGATTTTACCAGTTTCAAAATGATTCAAAATTTTTTTCCTTTGGAGTGATGAATTATTTGTAGAATTAAGATATTCAACAATATATTTTGATCCTAACTTGTCAAGAAGAATTGGAAGAAGTTTAGCTAATCTAATGGATGCTTCATTTGATTTTGTAAAGATTAAAATGTTTGAATTCATTTGATGTTTCATAAAAAACTTTGCTAAAATCAATGGTTTTAACGAACTCTTATTACTTCCATATTTAATATGATATTCACTTAATGTTTTTGGTACACTAAACATTTCATTAACAAGTTTCTCTTGATCATTGATAATAATAAGTCTAGGTTTATGAAATTGAAGTAATGATAACTTACCAGCATCAGTAGTTAAGGTAGCAGAAAAGATCAATTTTTGTACTTTTGAAGACCAAGAATCTACTGATTTTTTTTGTAGAGATTCCAATTTATTTATTAGCACATTACTCCAATTTTGAAATGATTGATTTAAAAGTCTATCAGCTTCATCAATAACAAGATATTTTAAACTTTTGAGGTTTATCAGACCATTGGTGATATGTTCGACAAGTCTACCAGGAGTAGAAATAATTATATCAGGAGGATTTGATTCAAGTTTTGAACCTTCTTCTTTAATAGATACATCAGATTTGAAATTCATTATATATAAATTTGTACCTGTAGAAAGTTGTAAAAAAGTTTGTTTAACTTGGTTAATTAATGGTTTAGTTGGTACGAGGATTATAGCTCTAACTCTCGGTACTATTCTTGTTTTAAGATTCTCTATAATAGGTATAGAATATGCTAAGGTTTTACCTGAACCCGTACTGGCATTGACAAGGATATCACCATCAGAGTCTGGCTTAAGTTTTTTAGATTCTTTCATCATCATATCTAAAACTGATACTTGAACAGAAAAGGCATTTTCAAACCCGAGGCTTTCAAGGTTTTTGATCATGGTATTAGAAAGGTTGAAATCAGTGAACTTTTTGATATTATCTGGGGATGAATAAATTGGAGTTGCAAGCCAATTCAAATGATTTGAGTCAGTGATTTTTAGTCTTTGATCACGAGGAAGTTGTGGTTGTGGCATTGGTGCAATTGCTTGAAGGTCTTCATCTTCTGATTCGATATGGGTTTCGGTTGGTTGTGCTGCAAGGGAATTTTGCAATTTAGAAAATACATGCGAGTGTTTGGAGGTGTAGTCGTCATCTACCTCCATTGCATCTGACGGAGTGTCAGGGGAGACGGAGGGTTCCGAAGGTTCCTTTTCAGAAGCCTTCTCTTCATCAGATTCTTCATCAGACTCAGACTCAGAATCTTCAGACTCCTCTTCACTAGATTCGGTCTCATCGCTCATCGCATCAGATTCATTATCAGTAGTATCATCAGTACTACTATCACTTCCACTGTTACTCTTTGAAGCCTGTTTTTCTGCCACACCTTCATCCTCTGACACATCTCCATCACTGTCACTCTCTTGATCTCTCTTTCTCTTTTTCAGGTCATTTCCCCATTGTTCAGGATCAAATCTCTGTGCAAACATCCTACAACAAAAAAGGTTCGCGAAGATCGAAAATTTTCAGTTCACTATGAGACCAACAATTTCACTACTTCGTAGATCAGCATGGAAAGGTCCTCATGTTGTTCCATTACCAATAGGAGAAGCTTTAAAGACAGGTAATCCAATAAGAACCAATGCAAGAAGTTGTACTATAATACCACAATTTGTTGGATTAAAATTTCAAATTCACAATGGTCGTGAATATGTTGAAGTTCAAATAACTGATGACATGGTTGGTAACAAATTAGGAGAATTTGCTCAAACAAGAAAGAAATTCAGTTATAAATTCTCGAAGAATTAGTGTACTATATTACTTGTAAATACATAATACATAAATATTTAACCCCTATCATCTCTCCTAAATGAATCTTCCATTCTCTGTTGTCTTAATTCCCCAGTTCTATCTTTAACAGGCCAGCTGCCCCATCCACTGAGTCTTACAACCAAACATGTAGAATTATCATCTCCTCCAATATATTCAATGAATTTAACAACTTCCTCAGAACAAACTTGTGGTGTTGCCTTCTTATGACCTCTCATATTAAATGTATTCATTACTATATCTGCCGCTTCTTGGTCAGTGATCTCATTACTAACCCCATCACTGACTAGCAAAAGAAAACTCTCATCACCTCCAAGTCCTCCTATTGTATATTGAGAGATTTCATCTTTTGTTAATTTAGAATTAATGGTTTCTTGATCTCCTATTATGAGTTGGGTTATATCAGGCTCAGCGGTTACTCCCATTTGCTTAAAATCTATATCTCCAAATGCTCTTGTATTAGCAAGGGCAATAAATCTTTCCTCTCCAAAAGAATCTGTCATAAAAAAATTTGCTGCATATTTACGAAGTCTTGAAGCTTCTATTGGATTTGATGGATGATGACTTTGTGTTAATGCATGTGCTTCTCCTTTTTTATCTATTAAGATAGCTTTGGTATCTCCTACGTGTCCAATTGTAAGTTTTGAAATTGTCTTTCTATTGAAATAATAATCTTCATAAACAGGTTTGAAAGGTCTTTCGTCAGAGTAGATCGTTTCTAGAAATGCTGAAGTACAGGTGCTCCCAGACTTGTTTTCAGTTTCAAAGAATTTGTAATCACAACACAAAAAGCTTAAAGGTATTCTAGCAGAGAAGTCATCCTTCAGTGATATGTTTTTTAGATCAATCTCTGATTTCGAATTCACCATCTTCACAAAGTTATCTTTCCTGTGCTTGTACCATCTTCTCCAATACCCACCAATGTTCTTCCAGTATTTTTTAATGAGTTCATCTCTTAATTCTTCTTGTTTTAACATGTCATCAATTGATTCTATTTCTTCACTTAAATGGCACTTTAAAAACGTCAGGCATTGTTCACCACCATGACCATCAAACACATTGAAATTGAAAACTGGTTTACCATTTATATCTAGAACTGCTGCATTATATTTATCTTCATTATAAAGACGATTTACACGTGATGAATAGTGCCCAAAATGCGTAGGGCTTTTAAGAAGAGGGACAGTTAATCTACCGAATTTGATTGGATTTTGTTTAGTAGACGCTTTATCTAGTGGGGTGAAACTTACGGATGTGGATATATATCGATGAAGTCTCAATGACGACAGACTGGTTGTTTTAGTGTAGGTACTGAAGCCAATCATCCTCAGTATTGTATTGAAATTCGGAACTAATTTCGCGGTTGCAAAATGAGGGGAGAAGACTCAGGACGACTCAAACATGGAGAGTGTGGGAAGGGACACCAAAGACGGGATAAAGCCAGTGTAAAGTAGAGGATAGGGAACTATAGTAACTATAAACTAATGTCATATCGCTACTCTTGGCTTGAGGTACATATGAATCAGATGATTTAAAAACGGGACGAGTCCGAGAATGGAAGGGTGAAGCGAGACCGGAGTACACACATTCTCTACTCTACATTCTTTATTATCTATAAATATTAAATTACTAAACTATTATCTGGATCATCATCATAATCAAAATCATCTATACGTTCTATAGGTTCATCTTGATACCCTCCATCTGTTGACAGTCTAAATCTCTGAGAAACATTATCTCTGACTTTTGAAAACTGACTTCCAAGTCTACTCCATACACTTGGCCCCAAAGTCTTTATTTGATCATTTGGATTATCTCTAAATTCATCAAAATCAATTCTATTACTTAAACTATCTTCAAAAGTTCTACGATTATTATCATAATTCATATCGGCAGCTTGTTGAAGATTAAAAGGTCTAAGAGCTTCACTTGATGATCTTTTATTATATTCTCTTTGAACAATTCTTTTAGCTTCTACAATAATCATATCTTTACGTTTAGTATTTTGATCAGGATCTTCTTCATCAAATCCAAATGAGTCATAAAGGTCAGAAGTTAATCCGAGTCTACGTTTAAGTTTATCATAAACATTAAATACAGTCAAGATGATTGGTAAAACAATTAATCGTGGAATCCAATTATTCATAAAATTAAAGATTCCTGTAAGATGAATTGATTTACCGAACCAATCTTCAAAGATTGAAGCTCTAGAGATAAATAGCGTTATGAAATTATATGATAGAGGAATAGTTAATCTAGCTATATAAGTTGCATAAAAACAAGCAGAAATAGGATCAGATTTATGTGGTACTAAATGATATTTGTTAAAGATTTTTAATTTGGTAAGTGAGTTAAGGGAACTAATCAACATAATGGTGAAAAATAAACAACATATACAGAATTGTAAAAGATTATGATCTATGCGATTGAAGATGATATTAATGATAGATAATCTAGTTGAATGGAACAACTCACTTTCAATGATAATAAACAGAAGACCAAAGAGAAAGATTGATACAAGACGGTTAATACTCGTGTTGATATACGTATAGAATACAAATCTTAAAGAAGGAGAGAGGAAAGAATTGACACTTTCTATTCTAAATTGAGGATTTGATCTTGTTGAATTGATCAAATCTTCATACATCACGGCTTTCTTGAAGACAGTATCAAAAGCAGCTTCGTACGCTACAAGTTTATAGAGATTTGAGTTGAACCTACCAGATAATTTTGTCATGAATTCATTAGTTAATTGATTTCTAGAGATTACAGGAGCTTCAGAAGAGTATTGTAATTCCATTAATTCCTTCAAATCTGCAGGTACCTTATTATAAAGATCTAGAATCCAATCTCTATAAGATAACAGTTCTTCTATGTCATTAGCAAAATTCTTTTGAAGTACAAGAACTTGTAAGATATCTTCTTTAAAAGCTATCTTACAATCTTCTAATTCATCTACAAGATTTGGAATTTGAACATAATAGAAATTAAGGTTACCTATAACACTACCAAAGGTCCATTTGTTCCTTGGGATATTAATTAACCCATGAGCCATTAACCAAAGTGCAAGGATAAGAGGATAAATATGAGATAATGCAATGATAAGAGCATTCATATGACCAAAACTAAGACCTACTTCAAGCCATAAGTAAAAAACAGCAACAATAGAAACACCTAAAATGATCAATTGGAATTTGAGGTTAGTCTTTACAGCATCAACTAGACGATTTTTTGTATTGAATTGGCCAGATCTAAAGAATTGTTGAAGTAAAGGAAGCATTAGCCACGTGAGTAAGAATGTGATCCAATAGTTGGATTTCCAAAGGTATAGAATGACTTTATCAGGTAAATTAAACCATAAGGTGGTGTTATCAGTATTATGTTGAACATAATCTAAAGGTAATAAGAAGATGATCAGGATTGGAATTACAACTGCTAGAACCACGGGGACAGAAAAATAGATTGGGTTCTTAAATAGACTTATGTAGTGTTGGATACCCCATATACTTAGTAGGAAGGAGAATATATAACTTGTTAGTGTTGGAGCCCACATAGTATTGAGTGAGTAGATCTAGCAAGTGCGTAGATCTAGCAAGTGCGTAGATCAGAATAACACTATGAGTGAGATAGAAAGAGATATGAAGAATTTAGAATTGGATAGAAAAGGAGGCGAAGAAGGTGAAGGGGCTGGAGAAGAGGTCTTGAAAGGTAGTGAAGGTATGGTCGATGGTTTACGGGGAGAGGAAAAGGAGACTGGGATTGAGATTGGGATCGAGTCTGGGGTTACCGGTACAAGTGGAGAAATTGAACAAGGAGCCACAAGTACAGCTAGAAAGGCTACAGAAGAAGCCGCAAGTACACCAGGCGAGGTCACAGAAGAAGGTATAGAGACAGCCACATTGGTCACAAATACACAAGACACAAAAGTGTCCACTGAGGGTGGAACCGATTCACCAGAATCCAAAGAAACTAAACCCAAACGTAAATCAGTAGGATTTGCTCCTCTTCCTGACCTTACTGATCACCACAATAACCTCAAAGAAATCGAACAACAAAAAAAGCAAAACATCCCATTCCATCAATACCCTGCGGAGTTAAAATACCTTGAAAAGAAATCCCAACCACCTCCACCAAAACCAATCCCTTCATTTATCCCGGCCGATAAACCAGTCAAAAAACTGTCAAAAGTTTTAGGGGATTTGAAAATGGTTCATGTAAAAGATATTTCTGTAGTCCACAAAGACACAGAAGTAAATTTCAATTACCCAACTATTGAACTTCCAATCCCAAATCATAACGTCTTAGTTAGTATCAAATATTCATCTCTTAACTCTTTTGATATCAGTAAACTCAATAAGTATTATTATAACTTGAGCGATGTAAAAATTGGATTAGGGTATGAATTCACTGGGGAGATTGTTGATATTGGTTTTAATGTAAAAGGATTTGCAAAAGGTGATTATGTCATGGGGATTTTAAGTCCTTCAGGTCGTAAAGGAAGTTTATCTTCTACCCTCTTACTTAACCCATCAAAAGATTTTCTTATTAAATTGGATGACGATACCCTTACTTCTTTAGACCAAGTTGATCCATACCTTGAGTTATCCAAGGTTGAAGAACTGTCTGATGAAAGTGTAGAGCCACCAAAACCAGAAACAAGAAAGAAAGCTCTGTTTGTAGTAGAAGATGCTCTTCCTCCTCTTGCAAAGCCTGCAGCAATCCCTGTTTTATTTTGTAAAGCAAAGCAAGCCTTACAACATTTAGTTAACACCGTTAACCCAAAAATTCTTATTAACGGTGGTGATACTAATCTTGGATATACCATCATGCAAATCTTATCTTCTTCCACCTATTCGTTCGACTCTCTTGATATTGTTCTTATTGTAAAAGAAGATCATATGAAAGAAACATCTCAATTCATTAAAGACCTTCCAGAATTACATAATGGGGCTCCAAGAACAATTGAAATTGTTTCTTATGATCTTCTTAATGAAGATCTTGTTTTACCTGGTGAGAAAATTCCTATTAATTATAAAAAACCAGATCTTATAGCCATTGATGTTCTTGAAGCATTGCTTAAAAGTTGTAGAGAAAAGATTACTAAAACCAATATCAATGGTCATAAATTCGATCTTATCATTGACATTATTGGATCTCATTTCCTCCATAAAACATCTATAAGATATAAGAAATTCGATTATCTCAACTTCCCAGTAATGTCAAATTTAGAAGATGTTAAAATCTCTCAACTCTTTAAAGGTGATGTTAAAGAAGCATTCTTTATTAAAGTACTTAAACCAAAATCAAAAGGATCTGGTTATATCTCATTTTGTAATTTCTATATGAAAGAACCAAGTTATAGTATAGATAAACTCATTGATTATAATACCCAATCTAATGAACAATCTATGTTCAACCCATGGCAAACAAAATGGGCTTCAGGTCTTGCAAATGGGTTTTTATATTATAATTACTATGATGAAATAAACTTATCTACCAAGAAAGCCTGGATTCAAGAAGGTTTAGATATGTTTTTAAGAGGAGAATTGAAGTTTAAGATCGATGATTATGTTGACTGGAGAAATAATTTTAAAGAGCATATCAAGAGATTGAAGAGGTATGATGGTAAGGTGGTGTTCAAGGTTGAAGATTTTTAGTATGGTTTATAGCATTGAATATATTTATCGTTTCCTGATAGATGGTGTGAAGTGAGTCAAAGTGTGGATAATTAAGCTACGTTCTTGTATCTTATTGTGAACACCTTGTGTTGTTCTTTGTCTCGACCTCTTCTTGATCTACCCGTGTCTGCTCTCCCCACCCCACATTACTATTTAAGCTTCCTTATCAAACCTTGTTGTATCATAACTCATTGCTTCATTCTCAAACTTAACTTTCATCTGTGTAGTGATGCAACTTTAAGTTGCTTGGTATCATAAATGGACAAGCTATATAATCAAATGGAATCGAATATGTATCCAATAGTAATGGTGGTTTACGCTGTTATATATGGAAGACATCCTGGGATTTATGCAAGTGTTTTCACAGCTCAAGAACAGATATGGGGGTATCCAAATAATTTTTGGATGAAATGTTATAATGTTCCATGTGCAGAAGCTTTAATCCGTCTGATGCACCGAATGGACTCTTCACAGTCTGTCCAGTTTTATGACACCAATGAGAAACCAACGAATACGTATCAAGTGTCTAATACAATACCTAAATATTAATATTATTCGATTTTTAACATTTTATAATGAATAAATGGTGGCATTCGATAGGTCTGTATTATGTTTATGAAATCAGCCTTTCACGCCTACAAATTTACCAACAAACTCACATCTACAGACCATCACTGGCGCATGCTGACACCTACAGTCAGGCACTCATACAATCTCCATCCTTATGGTGAGGTGCAGGTTTTTGCAGCAATAAAATAAGCCGTTTGTGCATTTTGATTTTACAGAAAATGCATTACTACGCTGTGGCAATAGGAAGAATTCAGGGAATATATTATTCGGCTGAAGATGCTCTTGAACAAACCCACCGGTTTCTGGGGTTTCAAATGAAAAGATTCAACAACGTAATTGAAGCTGATGCTTATATTCAGGAGAATGGTTTTGAAAGTGATAGCGAATATGAAAGTGATAGCGAATAAGGTTAGTATATTGAAGAGGCAGATAGAAGTCTTGTATCCAGCTAGATGTATAGTTTAATCAATACAACTATTTATTCTATTTTTATCTAGAGTACACAGAGAAAGTAGGCACGCATAGTCAATACAATCTATACAAACCGAACACTTACGCCACGATTCAATGGTTTCATTTTATAACTTGTCAAACTAGTTCTAATAATAACAACCTTACTTCACCGAAACTGTGCCCTTCTTCTACCCTAATTCTAATAATAACCTTTTTCCATCTAAAGTCCCTTCACCTGTATATACTACGGGTGCGATTCCCGATCTTGTAGAAATTCGCCTTAATCCGTAAATCCTGCGCCATGACCTCAGCCCTTACATTGTTCATTTGTCTAAAGAACATAACGAACAAGCTAACAAACACATATTGGAACCCTCACCTCCAATTCTATTGTATTAATCTATTGTCGGACAACAATCCCAAAATTCCCAACCCTTAAACCCATTTCTCTCTTTGTTAATTAGTTTCTTGTTCCCCTGACTTAATTCATGTAGTAACCTTAAAACAGTTACAAGTCGACCCTTTCTGGAATAAAAATTAACCCTTTACGGAACGCATCCGGTCCAGAACATCTCGTTCCAGTTCGCACCAACTAATAATAGAGACATAACTACTCAACTAATTTTATAGGATAATTATTTTTATGGTATCTGGATCATGTCATCCAGTTCCATGAGTGTCCATTCCTTAATAGAAAAATTTCAAGGTAAGGAATCAAAAAATAATAAATCTTCATTAGAATCGCAGCAATCTCAAAAACAGCAACAAGAAAGACAATCATCCCTTCCACCAACTTTACAACCTCCTTTGATTCAACAATCTATACCATCATTACCTTCTCCTGACAGAATGAATCCTTATCTAAATAACCCTTCAAATACTTTTTCCCAATCTGATATCTCATTATTACAAAAATCAGGTATACTACCCTTAATTGGTGATGAGAAATTACCAATCTCTGATAATTCCTTACAAGAAATCCTTCGACTAAAGATAGAACAAGAACGGACAAAGCAACAACAATTGAAGTTGGACCTTGCCACAAAGAATTATAATATTCTTACAACTGCTTTACAAGCCAATATCCCAAGTCATTTAATACCCAATATGTGCATAAATCCAAATGATTCAGAATCCGAAAGCCGTGGCCATAGTCGTAACAATAGTCAAGATTTTGGTTCATTACCTTTGAATTATAGATTTGGAGCTGGCTCTAATTCAAGACCTGAATCAACAATTTCTACCCCAATATTAGGTCCTCAAGTAACAAGAAGACCTTTGTCACCTGCTAAAATTGGGGCTCAACAAGTTGCTAATTTATCTTCTCCGACCATGGGGTATAGATTTCCTGGTAGGAAGCCTCCTTTAATACCACATCATCAACGTCATTTCTCAATGCCTGTAGAGCCAAGGGCAAGTATTGATTTAAGTAAAGTTGATTCTCATTATCAACAGTATACTCCTCAACATCAGCAAGCTAAACCAATACCTTCTGTATATCTCCAACCACCTCCAACTCTACAAATTCCTAATCCACAAATACAACTGATGAATCTGCCAACTTTATCACACAAACTGCCAACTAGAGCATCTCCAAGATCTCCAAGTCATGCAAGGAGCAAATCAAGTGCTCCGGTTTTGAGTAAACATTCGTCATCAAGTTCTGTTGGTTCAACTACTATGCAAGTCAAACCAACTCCAGCACAACCTCTTCAAAAACAGTCAAAGCTGTCTAATGTACCAACTCAAGAATCAATGACTTCTTTTCAACATGTGATTCAATTCCAACATTGGAAACCTGAGTATCCTGGTCAGACAGAGAAAAGTCATAAGAGGCACAAGCTGAATGCTGATAACATGTCAGTTGATTTGGGACGAAGAATGTCGTTCAATGAGGAGGATGAGAGGGATGTGTCGATGGAGAAGGAGTAGAAAGGAATCAGAGAAGTAGGTCAAATCAAGAGCCAGGTATATCCTGTCTCACACGCATAGTTTCATTTTGGTTATCGGTTTATTAGGTTTAATGTTCACAGAAATTAATAGTTTCAGTTATGTATTATTATAGAATATAGACATCATTAAGACACGTCTCTTTCCAAATTGCCTATTCACCCTCGTCCACCCCGTCGATTCATCTCTTTCCTAATTGCCTATTCACCCTCGTCCATCCCATCACCTACCATGGCTTCAATCTCTGCAATACTCAAACTTATCAATTCATCACCCTCTTCTTCCTCGTCTTCATCATCACTATCGGGTTCTTGGAAATCAGGGTCTGCCTTCTCAAATGTTATTACCAGCTTATCGATCTTTTCAACTTCTCTCTTTAAATCATGTGCCAATTGTCTTAATACCATTTCTGAAACTTGATCACTAAGAACCCATGCCGTTAAATCTTTCATCCAAATTTGATCATAAACATAATAAACATCATGATATCTGAACAATTCTTTGATATCAAGTAAGCTCTTAAGTACTAATCTCTTTCCACCTCTCAAATTATAATAAACATCATCCCATACTTTCATAGATAAATCATAATTTCTATGAAGGGGATAACATAATGATCTTCTTATACTGGTAATAATATTAGCCTTAAGCAGGTTATCTTCGTTATGATCATCTTTTATAGAAATCTTAGAATCCAAGCAGGATATTTGTGGTACTAATCTACCAACAGTCCATGAACTTTCAACGTTATGATCACCTTCAGTTTCTCGAAGATCAAAATGGTAAGCATAGAGAAGTGATATTATAAGAAGATAAAGTTCATTAATATATTCTGGTGTAAGGATGTATGATTTCTTTGGAAGATCAAGCATTTTTTCCTGTTCTTCTTTAGAGAATTCAACTGGCATAAGATTTGTTTGTGGTTGATCTTTTTGTGATTTATACCATTTTAAAAATGATGTGGTGACTGGATTCTTCCATTTCATTAAAGAAGCATAATCTTTATCGTCAGTTTCTGGTTGTTGAATCATCATATAATCAGCAGCATAATATTCTGGATCGAATTTAATATTTTCCTTTATGAGTCTTTCCATAATTCTTTGTGGTTCTGGAGTATTTTCTGGATCTCCTAATTCATTTATATCATTTCCATTTGATACAGAAACTGACACTATTTGATTATACTGGTTGTTGAAACCATAAGAATTAGTGATGATTGGATTCTCAGGAACTTGTTGGTCGATTTCCCAATCGAACTTTGTCCCTTCTTGAAGTAAAGAATTATCTTTATCTTGACTAATTTCATTCTTTACATCCATCTCTTCGATCATGGGTTTTGTATCAGTTTTCCCAATCATTTCATTGGTTCTTGCTAATAACTTTGCAGTCAAGTCCAAATCAGGGAATTCTTGTCCTTTTATTTCTTTTGGAATCTTTATCTTTACACAATCAGATTTTGTATCAAATTCTGCATGAGATCTTTCATCATCTATACAATTATGAGGTAATCTTAATCTTAAATAATATGGAGGTAAAGAAAAAATAAATACCAGTTGATCAACAGACATCTCTATAGTCTTAGCATTGAATCTGATATGACTAATTTTTACCTCTATAAATATAAACTCATCATCTTGAGTTATGGTGAAGAATGGAGTTATCATTAGGTCCGCGATGAGATGTGAAAATTTATGGTTGAATCAAAAGACATACAAGAACCAAAAGTTCAAGAACCAAAAAGAAGATTCGTTGGTAGGAAAGGAGGTGATGGCAAGTCTCTCGTCCGTACCAACAGATCCAAAATTATCTCAAGAGTAATGAATCAAATTCCTGATGATATTCTTAATAATAAAGATCTTAATCAAGCTATAAAATTATTACCATCAAATTATAATTTCGAGATCCATAAAACCGTTTGGAATATAAAGAAGCATGGTGCCAAACGTGTGGCCCTTCAAATGCCAGAGGGACTACTTATTTATTCCCTTATTGTAAGTGATATCTTAGAACAATTTTGTCAAGTTGAGACCATTGTAATGGGTGATGTTACTTATGGTGCATGTTGTATTGATGATTATACAGCCAAAGCTTTGGATTGTGATTTCATTGTTCATTATGCCCATTCTTGTTTAGTACCTGTTGATGTTACATCTATCAAAGTACTTTATATTTTTGTCACCATAAATATTGATGAAACTCATCTCATTAATACTATAAAACTCAATTTCCCAAAAGATTCAAATTTAGCAGTATTCGGTACCATTCAATTCAATCCAACTATCCATAGTGTCAAATCAAAATTAGAAGTTGACCCTGAACATCCAATTTATTTAACACCTCCTCAATTAAAACCTCTTTCAAAGGGTGAAGTCTTAGGGTGTACTTCACAAAGGCTTGATAAAGATCATATACAAGGTACTATATACGTGGGAGATGGTAGATTCCATTTAGAAAGTTCTATGATCCATAATCCAGAAATCCCTGCTTTTAGATATGATCCATATTCAAGAAAATTTACAAGAGAATATTATGATCAACAACAAATGGTTCAAGTTAGAGAAAATGCTATTGAGATTGCAAGATCTGCAAAAACTATAGGTCTTATTTTAGGTGGTCTTGGAAGACAAGGTAATCCAATAACTGTTGGAAATTTAGAAGGTAAACTAGTTGAAAAGGGATTTAAAGTGGTAAGAATTATTTTGAGTGAAATCTTCCCACAAAAACTTGCAATGTTTAATGATATTGATGCATTTGTACAAGTAGCATGTCCAAGGTTATCTATTGATTGGGGGTATGCATTTGAGAAGCCATTATTAACCCCATATGAAGCTATGGTAATGATGGAACAAGATGAGAAATGGGATGATTTTTATCCAATGGATTATTATGCAAGTGATGGTTATGGTAGGGGTAAACAGCCAAAGAGGGAAAGTAAAGAGATTGTGGGTAAGAGTTAGTAATGGTGTATTTATGATAGAGTTATAGAGTAATTATGATATTAATGATAAGAATGTAGGGAAAGTGGAGAAACGTCAGAGTGGGCTCAGGGAGGTAACTGTATCTTCTCTATAGACTTCTATACTCTAGACTCCTCTCTAGACTCCTATACTCTACACTCCTATGCTCTAGTCTGTCTTCAATTTTTATACGAATCCTCTACACCAAGCAAAGTAGCTACCTCAAAATCAGACCATACCAACTTTGTCTCCAAATAATGTTTCACTATTTCATCAAATTTCATATAAAACTTGGAAAATTTAATACAGACATCATGAACTATATCGTTTGATGTTATTGGACTATTCAATTTTAAAAGATCAGATTGAAGATCAATTAAAGCATTTGGTAAATACTCACTAACTGCTTTATTTGATTGTTCTATGTGATCCTTAGTAAAATGTTTATTCTCTACTATTGGTTCATAAATAGAAATCTCAAAGAAGTCATCCTCAAATGGAAGAATCATATTAATAATATTTTGAAAATCATATAGCTTACATTTCTTCAAAAGAGTATCATATTGAAGATCAAGAGCTTGAGATTTAAGAGTTTCAGATAAATTATTAAGTTCAATTGTTTTATCATTAAAAATACTCATTGGAAGAATCTTTGAAAGAATTAAATCGATGAAATTAAGTTTCAAAACAATTTTTTCAGACAATGTGAAATCTTTTGATGTTATATGTTGATCAAGAATTTCAATAGGTTGATCAATAATCATATTAATAAAAGACTCCGTTTCTTCAGAATTCAAATTAAAAACGGTTTCAAACGCAATAACTGATTGATCTATTATTGGTAAGATATTTGAATAAAAATCAATAATCCATTCAGGAGGTTGAAGATCAGTATTCAAATCAAGTTGTGCCAGATTACTTGTTTTAATACTTTTAAGTGAATTTCGAACTAAATCTAAAAGTCTTTTTTGACTAAAAGAAATGAGTTCATGAATTGCTTTAACAAGAGAATTTGATTGATTGAAATTTTTATCAAACATAAGTTTATATAGTTCAAGTAAATTAAAAATTGAATATACAATAGGAGATTTAAGTTCAATAGAAATAAGTTGTTCGAATCTTGATTTAATACTCTTTGAAATTCTTTCAAAAATCACACTCAAGAGGGAATCAATAGATGATTCGAAAAGAGAAAGGTCTTGTTCTACTATATAGTTATTAGACTGTAATTCATTTGATGAGATTTTAAATATAGAATTCATTAATTCTATCTCATTAATAACCATCGAATGAACGTATGCTAATAAATCTCCAATAAACCTCACAGGGTCCAAAGAGTTATAATTATCTATTTGTTTATTGAAATCTTCAATCAAAAGTTTTGATCTTTCTAAAGCAAAATCATTAGTGACTTGATCAAATAATTGAGGATTACGATTTGATAGAAATTTAATAGAGGTATGAAAGTTTGATAATTTTTCAGGAGAGTTGACCCAAACTGGATGTATTAATGATCTTTTAATAAAAGATGAAAGAGTATGATTTGATTTATCTATCAAATTCGAGGTTCTTTTCATTATATTAACACCTAAATTCGAATTATCAATAGTAAGTAAAATTGAAGATGATTCATTTATTTGATCTAATTTTTCAAGAGTTAAAAAGAAATCAGAACTTATTTCATTATTTGTAATTGTAAATTCTTCAAATTCATTCAATACAAATTTCTTCTTAAAATTAATCAAGAGATTCTTCTTAAGATTAACCATCAGTTTCTCTTGATTTAACAGTTTGAAATCTTTATTAAAATCAGAAAGCTGTGAATAAATCTCATCAATTTGTTTGGTATTAATCTTATTGAGATCATTAAGAGATTTTAGAGTTTGATCAATTTGTTCAAATTGTTTAATTAATGGGGAATATTCTTTTAATAAAGATGACTGGTTTCTTATAAGATTGGCTTCTACCATACTCCTTAATCTTTTACGGCTAATTGACCCTAGAATGCTTGAATTAATTAATTCATTCTCATTCAATTCAAGGTTAAAGATTTCTCTCAAGAGTTTATCATCAACTGAAGTATTTAAAACCTTTGACAATTTATTCGATAAGTTGTAATTAGATGAAGGGGAAATATCATCAGATGTTTGTTCTTCTTTCACAAGATCTAGAGAAAATTGGGCATATTTCTGAGCTGCTAAATCAACTTGTTTCGCCGTGGGTTCTTGTAATTTTTCATCAAAGTTAAGAAAGTTTTTGAGGTTATTTAAGTTGGGAATTCTTTTACTAATGGTTTCTATATTTGAAGGGATTGGTATGGACAATGCTGGTTGGGGTTGGGGGATTTCGTCTTCATGAAACGAGTCGAAATCAATGAAGTCCATGTCGAGGTCTGGGTGAGGTCTGGGTGAGGTCTGGGTGAGGTCTGGGTGAGGTCTGAGGTAGAGGTCTGAGGTAGAGGTCTGAGATTGAGGTTGATCTACCACCACAAATGCCTCTCCATCTCTCCTCTCTACTTACTCTTCTAATTCATTTATTCCTAACTAAATACACTATTGCCTGCAATAGAATGATAATCAATATCATGTTAATAAATCATTTATCTTCATACTAATTCTTCTCTTTGAAGAATTCTCTGCTAAATCAGCAGCTGCTAAAAGCGAATTAATACCATCATTACTATTTATTCTTCTCTTATTAGAACTAACTTCGGTTGGTGGCAGTGGAAGTGAAAATTGGTTCGTGGTAACATAATTTGGGGTTTGAGGTGTGAAATTTGATTGGGGTGTAATTGGTGTAAATTGAGAAGAGGTGTTTGATTGATACAGAGTATTGATTCTAGGGGTATCAAAAGGCTTATCCAAAGACCTTGATCTTGAATGGGAGGGAAGTGATGTTGGATAAGAAGAAGAGTGTTGGTGTGAACGGTGTGGATTTGGAGGAGGAGCTCTTTGGAGAGGTGATCTGAGGAATGATGGTGATGATTTGGGTGATGTACTAACACTCTTTGTACGATAAGAATGTTGTCTAGGGCCTGTTGGTACATTAACGGGAGTAGATACATTTCCACTAACATATGGACCCATATGACCTTGACCCTCAGTCCTAATTGGTGGTTGTTTCAATTTCAGTAAACACTTAGATGCTTCAAAAACATCAAACCCATTCTCTTCAATCTCATCAACATCATCAAATCTTAATTCTCCAAATTTCTTATTATATGGAGTCAAACAATAATCTGGGAAATCACTACCAAAAATAGGAATCAATTCATATCTTATATAATAACAAAATCTTCTTGCTAAGATTTTACATAAATGATAAGGAAGCCATGTACCTTGAATCTTTAAAAATCCACCCCTAATTCTCTTTATATACTCATGATACTCTTTTGGAGTACTATCAAGTAATTTAACTATATCAGCTTTTGATTTACCATTAGATGTATTATGATGTTTACTAGTGGCAATTTCTGCAGCTTTCCACATACCAGTTAAATGAACAAATCCTGTTTCATAATCCCAAATGATCCATTGATCGTTAATAGAATATTCATATACTGTAAGAAAATTTCTTAAAGGATCAATAGCTGAGGTTGCATATTTCTTAATCTTAATTACTTGATAAAGGGTGATAAGAATATTATATAAGTCATATGGTAAAAAAAGGTTGGTCGAGAGTTTATGGATTGGGAACTTAACAGTTGAATTTGAATCTGAAGGTTTAAAATCACCTTTTGAGAAATCAGAAGCCAGGGGTTGAATAATTCTTTGAGATGATTGATCTGGGTTTCTTCTATTTGAATCTGGAATCATATATTGACCTCCTTGATACCCCATACCAACCTCTTTCTTTGGATACTGATATTGTAAATTGTAAAAATTTTGTGGTTGCAATTTAGAAATTCCAGGATAATAAATTGAATAATTTGCAACCGAGGACATTGCAGGGTTATAACCAGATTGATTTGTATAAAATGGATGATTTGGATTCGTTGTATAATTAGTCAGTTGATGTTGTTGGGAAGATGGACCCGTTGACATTGAATAATTATACATAGTCTTAATTCAAAGATGTCAAGGGGTTTAATAATGAAAAATTATTTTTTGGAACAATAGCCTCAACCTGAAAAATAAATTTCAAACCTTAATCGAGTTAATAATGCAGGTAGTAGCGATAAGATGTAAGAAATAATAAATCGAGAAATAAAAGAGGGATAAAATGACGTTATGAAAATAGGGGGTAAATAATAGATCAAGTGGCAGTAGTCGAAGGGATGAGAAAGATTCGATTGCTAGAAGGGCTCTTTACAAGTCTAGACTTTTATATATTTTATTATATATTTTATTTCTTTTATTTCTTTTGCCGGTTATCCCATCCGTCGTGCAATTAACTTTTAATCTTTGTCTACCCGATTCAGAAATGATATGAAATCGATAAGACTCGAATAAAATAAGGGATGCAGTAGTGGGATTACCGAAAGATTAGGAGTGGTTAAGAATAATGATAAGACAACCAAAAAAAAAAACTTTTTAGCTTAAGCTTTCGGATAAGCTCAGTTACGGATCACACAAGTAACTTAAATATTGTGGATTGGTGCATTCTAAAGCAAGTACATAATTTATAGCAACATTAATATTGAAAACCGATTAAAGGGGAATGCAAAATGTATTAAGTCGCAATTAGTAGTGTGGAGGTAGAAGAGGCTTTGTTAAGTTGGCAGGTTGTTATTGTATACAATATGAGATGTGACGTGGTCTCGACGTCTCAGCCATTTTGGGAAATATTGCGTACATTGAAGTTATAGTTTTAAATCATGCAGGTGTTGATAATGCGGTTATGAGACATGATATCAACGGGAAACGTGCTCGAGGTAGAAATTCTATGATGGGAAGTTATGAACGAGACTTTAAAGATCATGGTTAAGATCAGTAATATCCAGGGGTTTATTTAAAGAAACTTTTAAAGAATTTTGACGAAAAAAACCTTTATTGATTTATCCGATGAGCCTCACTAGACCCTGACGGATAAAATCCGGGAGGTGCGTAAGCCTTGCAGCCTTGTTGTATAGCCTGAGTTTATAGCCTACAGTCACCTAATTGCTATTTTATGGTTGGGTTCAGTAATAACTATAACCATGGAATCTTGGTATGGTTGAGGAATAGAAAAACTAAAGTTTCGTAACCTCGCCTTAATCAAATTGACGTAAAGGCTTAGAATCAGAGTATATAGTTAAATTATTGGACCAATTTGAAGTGTTAGAAACACCGTAGAATTTATATCTATCATTTAAGAAGATGTAATAAAAGAGTGTAGATATATATAAAATTCTGACTTGAAAGCAAGCATTTACATATAACCAATTCATTATATGACGAAGGTTTATGTCAATGCTACAGGGCTCGTGTAAGGCTAGCCCTGGGCCATCGAATTATACCAGGGAATAAAACGAACAAGTAAAAGAAAAAATGTGGAGAGCCAAGAATAGTCTCCACAATTTTCCTCTTGTGTGTTACAAATTTTTATCAGTCTTTCTATGACTATATACTATCTAAGTACCTACTTAAATTGACTTTTGTAATTTTTCTGCAACAGCATCTAAAAATTCAGTTGTTGTAACATAAGAACTTCTATCAGTTTTACCTTGAGCTAAAGCTAAATCTTTAGTCATAACACCATCAATAACAGTTTGAATAGTTGAAGATTCTAATAATTGAGCAAATTTAACAACATCAGGAGTATTATCTAATTTACCTCTTTGAATTAAACCTCTTGTCCAAGCAAAGATTGAAGCAATTGAATTTGTACTTGTTTCTTTACCTTGTTGATGTTGTCTATAATGTCTTGTAACAGTACCATGAGCGGCTTCACTTTCAAAAGCTTTACCATCTGGAGTAATTAAAACAGATGTCATTAAACCTAATGAACCAAATCCTTGAGCAACAATATCTGATTGAACATCACCATCATAATTTTTTAATGCCATAACATAACCACCTTTAGATTTAATCATTTGTGCAACCATATCATCAATTAATCTATGTTCATACCATAAACCTTTCTTTTCAAAATCAGATTTATATTCAGAATCATAAATTTCTTGAAAGATATCTTTAAATCTACCATCATATTTCTTTAAAATTGTATTTTTAGTTGAAAGATATAATGGTAAATTTTTATTAAGAGCCATTTTAAATGAAGAATGAGCAAAACCTTTAATACTTTCATCAGTGTTATACATAGCTAAACCAACTCCACCAGTTTCTGGATAATTATAAATTTCTTTAACAATTTTTTCACCACCATTTTCTGGAGTGAAAACCATTTCTAATTTACCAGCTTCTCTAATAACTAAATCACTTGCTTTATATTGATCACCATGAGCATGTCTACCAATAACAATTGGTTTTTCCCAACCTGGAACTAATCTTGGAATGTTTGGAATAATAATACTTTCTCTGAAAACTGTACCATTTAAAATATTTCTAATTGTACCATTTGGTGAGACATACATTTTTTTCAAATTGAATTCTTTAACTCTTGCTTCATCTGGTGTGATGGTAGCACATTTGACACCAACACCGTATTCCTTAATGGCATTAGCAGCATCAACAGTGATTTGATCATTGGTTTTATCTCTTGATTCAATACCTAAATCGTAATATTTCAAATCAATATCTAAATATGGGTGAATTAATTTATCTTTAATTCTTTGCCAAATGATTCTTGTCATTTCATCCCCATCCATTTCAACAACAGGATTGGCCACCTTAATTTTAAGGGCTCTGGCACTACTACTAAAACATCTAATTGATTTGAACATAGTTTTTTGAGTAATATTTCACCGATGCTGATACCGATACCGGTCGGAGTGGAGTAGTGCGAAGGCAAATTGACTCATTTGCACCCAAGAACTAGACTAATCTTAGTCTGGGTGTGTGGGACCAGGGGCATAGATGGGTATGTAGTCGATGAGAAGGTGAAAATGGCGAGAGGCACTGGAGAGTGTGAAAGGTGGATCAAGGAGGCGGATCAAAAGGGGTGGATCAAAAGTGTAAGAATGTAAAGGTGGAGTTTCCTTCGTCCTGTACCCTATCCAGTCATAGATCACTGTCCAGTCATAGATCACTGTCCAGTCATAGATCACTGTCCAGTCATAGATCACTGTCCAGTCATAGATCACTGTCCAGTCATAGATCACCCAATCCCGTCCACCATATCGTCTATAGTTGTAAGTCAAATAATTCAAGATCCTATCTGATTCTACTGACTATCTCGTCTCAATTTCCCTCGTCTCTGTCTCATTTCCTCACTTGTTCTGCTTACCTGGTATATCTTCACATTTTGTATTTTCGCAAAAACCATCTTTCTCTATGTCAGATGAACTAATTGACAAATTTCAAAACTCCCTAAACCAACTCACCCACGGCTCTAGAGATATCATCAATGACTTAACAGCCATTGCTGAACAAAACCTAAGTCTAAGTGAAACTTTCGTAAAATTAATAGAACAAAGAATTCATAAATGCGTTCCACGTTATAAACTCTTTGGATTTTATGTTCTAGATTCAATTATAAAAAATGTAGGTAACCCTTATACAAGTCTTTTTAGTATTAATCTATATGAGTTATATACTGAAACTTATCTATTAGTTACTGACGTTCAAACAAGACAATTTTTAATAGACTTATTTACAACTTGGAAAAAGACATCTTATCAATTATTTAATACAACTTTATTAGATAAGATTGAAAAATTCATTATTAAAGCAACAAGTATAAAACAACCTAAAGAACAATCTAATATAACCACTCCACCTATTCAATCACAAATTCCAAATAATATATCACCTGATCACTTTCATAGAGAATTTAATTATCTTCTACAATATATAATTCAATTAAATAAAGATTTAAAAAAATTTCAAGATACTTTGTTTTCCAGAAAACATTTAAGAATACGAAATAGTCTTGTAAGTAGAATCAATGAAGTAGATGAAACAATTCTTAGAGACAGTAGAACAGAATTTAATATGAAGATTAATTTTTATCATCAACAAGCTGTTGGTATAAGAAGAGAATTGGATAGGGAAAACTTTTTACAGAATCGATTTATACAAAAAAATTTTCAATTAGATCCAACTCCTGATCCAAAATATCTTGGATTATTTAAGAATCCTTTTGAGATTGTAGAAGAGAATGATTTATTATATTTTTATATAGAGGATTTTGGTATAGAATTGAAACAAGGGGTTTGGGAGAGAATGGATAGAGAAGACAATGTACATGAAGAACCTGAAGTTGAAAAAGTTGAAAGTGAATCTCTTGGACTTGGATTACTTGGAATCGATGGTATAGATTCTAATCCTTTAGGACTTGGATTTAATCTTGAAGATGAAAACACATCAAAATTACCTGAATCAGTACCCACCAGTTCACTTCCTCCTGCACTCAAGAGAACTTCATCAACTTCAGATTCCAAAACATCTAAAAAGGTAAGGTTTAATGTATAAATCAAAATTCATATATATTCAATAAATGCATACGTAATATCATCTAGACACTTCCAGATTTCTTTAAATGCCAATAAGTTGATAAAAATGGGAAGGCAAAAAAGAAACCTAAAACACCCCAATAATAAACTGATAAAGGAATGAATTTTCTTTTAATTTGAAATGGAATATTTGAGTAGACACCTTCTTTTGGACTACCATAGATACTCATGACTCTTGAGGAGCTTTGGAATTGTCTTGAAACCAATCTATTGGTATTAATTATTCTTTGACTAAGTAATCTGTTCATACTGATTGTTGGTGAAAACTTCTCTTCTCTTTTCGCATTATTTTTATTGGACTAAAATATCGTGCGATTAAGTCGGTGTAGACACTACACCCTCTCATCAAATATTTCGCACTATCCAATAGTTTTTCAAGTAAAACATTAACAATATGGCTATTCAACCAATTACTGGTACTTTAAGAAGAAAGATTATTACTGATATTACCATGGCCTTTGGTATTGGTTTCGTAATGGCTACCGGTTACTGGTATTACGAACATAAACCTTTAGTTGCAAAAAGAGAAGAATTTTATAAACAATTAAAGGCTCAAAAAGAAGCTGAAGATTCTGTTTAGATGTATATTAAGCTAAATACCAGGTAGCATAGGAATGTGTAGATAATGTCATATTCATAAGAATATCAGGGTGTCATGAGATTGGTTATTCTCAATCGCAAGAGATTTATGCTGATATCTATTGTGATCTCTCATCTCTGTCCTCTGTCCTCTGATCTCTGTCCTCTCTGTCCTCTCTGAACCTATCCCCGAATTGGTCTCGTAACCTATCATACCTCTCTTATATTCCTATATACCCTTCAATCCTCTGATAAACTCATCATTATTAACAACTCCGTTAGTCATCACTAAAAATTCTTCATTGATACCCCTCTCTTTAAGCTTCTTGTTTAAATATTCAATACACAGAATTTCTCCCCATGTTAAACCACCAATGAAAACAAGAATCGTCTTCTTACAAAAACTAGTCTTGATAGTTTCTGTCACCTTCCCCTTAAACATTTTATCGAGTCCAAGATTTTCCCAGCTTGGCTGTTTTGTGATCTTATTCAAAGGTTTGTATGTTAAGAATTCACGTACAAAAAGTGATTCAATTAATCTAATAGTAAGAGGAATTGTATTTGAAGGAAATGCAAAAGATGCTTGAGTATAATCTTCAATTGAATTGATTTGAGATTCTTCAGATTCTTCAGGATGAAGATTCCAAAATTTGTTTAATAAGGTATAATTATTATTATGAACATTCATACCACCAGTTATCCCATCTACTTTTGTATCTATCATCTCAACATCACTATACTTTAAGAGACAATATTTAAATAGAGTATCATAAAGAAATATGATTTCTATACCAAAATTTTCAAAAGAGATTTGTTTAATAGATTCAAAATCTTTCTGTTTAATTCCAGAGTTAAGGATTGAAACGAGGACTAATGAATTAATAATAGTTTTTGATGATAGATTTTTTTGTAAAAAATCCAAAATTGTTTGAATTTGTTGTTTATAAGACATTTGAAAGATTTCATTTTCAAAGTTCAATAACTCTTCATATTCATTATATTTATTTAAACCACCATTTTTCACTTTATCGAGTAAAATTTCGGAAATATTTGTATGTTTTTTAACCAAATCTTGTTGTCTAGTTAGATCAGAAAGGGAAGAAACAAGATTCTTTATATCATCAAGATTACCATCGACAGAGTTAGAATTATATTGATTCTTTATACACTTTGCTAATTGGTTTAATTTTGGACCAATTAATGAAAAATTCAAGTGTTTCAAATTATCAAATAATTCATCTTCAACCTTAATTTGATCAGGTTGTTTAATTAAATTAATATTGAGAGAGATCAAATCATCGATTAAGCCTATATATGTTAGTTGATTAAGAACCAATGGAAGAAAATCAACGTTTCTTTCAAGAACTATAAGATTATGTGTACCTCTTAAATTATTAAGGTAAAATTCTTGTTGAAGAGAATTATATTTTTTATCCAAAAGGCTTTGAAGTTGGTTAGTAAATGTGTTGACAAAGATGTTTGAGTTAACTCCTTGTGCATATGTATTGTTGATTTTAATATTAAACTTGTCTACAAGATTCACTAAACATTTTGAGAGTTGATTTATTTGATAGATTGGTTGAGTGAAATATTTATTCAGAGAATCTTCAAGAGATATGACATTATCTAATGCAATCCCATCAAATGACCAATTGAAGATTTTTAAACCTTTTACTCGAATTGTATCTAATTGGCTTTGAATAATTTTATCAAATTGTAAACCAAATTCATATTGTTTATTGAGGTCATATAATCTCAGTTTCGTAAGGTTTTTAATGATGATGTTTACTCTAGCATGGTTGGGTATAGATATGGGAGATTCTTCATCAACTAAGATGATTATATTTTGATACTGTTGAATAATAGTTTGGTTAAGGTTATCAGTGAGAATTACTTTATCGAATTTCGCTTTGGATTTGAATTGTTTGAAAGGGATTAAATAATTGATAATTGGAGAAAGACATGTATCTAATATAAGAAGATTATCATTTGTATAGATCTTATCGAAAATATCTAGAAGATTAGATATACATAGGTTATTTAATGAATGTGGATCCATAGAGTTAAAAAATGAGAAACGAGAAAACGTCTATTATAATTTAGATTCTATACTAATTGAATTTGTTTGTTGTATAGAACAAATATGTACACCTCTAGTATTAAACACTTCAGCTTCCATCAACAATCTACCATATTTGAACTCAATCATTCTTACTTGAAATAAAACGTAATCATTAATATTAAAATCGTCATCATGTATATAAATAACCCTCTCTTCAACTGTAGATTTATTAAGATAAGTTCCTGTTTTAAATTCAAGAATTTCTATGGCACTGGAAATACTTGAAATGTAGACATATTTATCAGCAAATGACCCTGAAGATCTCGTGAAAAATAAACTGGTATTATTATAAAGATCTTTTTGTTTAAAATCTACTGTTAATGGTGATACTAATTTGAATTCAAAATCTCCAATTACTAGATGTTTTGCTGATGATGTATCATAATTTTTTAGAGATTTTGGGAATGGAACTTGGAATTTAAATGGTACTTCAACTGGTCTTATTTCATCTTCTTCATCATCTTCTTGTGTTTTACCTTCTTTTCTTCTATTGGCTATAAGGCTCTTATAATCTTTATGTTTGTTTAAAGATGCTGTAAATGAGTTTCTAGTGGTTAATGAACAGTTCATAAAACATGTAGTCTTCCCATCCACTAAACATTTTAATGACCTATTTGCAAAGTTATTTCCTTGACTAATAGTCTCAACAACCCAATCTCCATTAGTTACTGGATTTACAAAGAGAAGATGTATAGCATGAGGATTGAATTTAGTATCACACGATTCAATTGCTTTAGTGACACCGTTTTGTATAAGATTTGAGTTCATCTTGGAAAGATTGAAATGTGGTGTGAAATGTGGTGGGAAATGTGGTGTGAAATATGGTGTGAAATATGGGGTGGTGAGTGAGTGGTTAATCACATGATGAACTCCAACTCCGCACTGGCTGCAAAAGCTTATGAAAAGATGCGATCTTAACTCTAATATTTATTACCTATTTAAAGCTTGTGTCTTTCTATAAACTTATCCGTAACCTCTTTCTTTAAATCAATTAATCCTTCTTGTGTAACTGTGGCGATTTGTTTCCCTTGTAAATCAAAAAATCCTACATAACATAATACTCTACTATTACTCATTCTTGAAAATTTATAATCAACAAATAACCATTGAGTTGGATCAAAATCTGTATCATGTATAAATACTGAATGATCTAATGATACTCTAAAGAAATCAGGTGATTTGGCTGATAATCTATGTCCAAGAGTTCTTGTTATTAATCCAAGATAAAAACTATCTGATAAATATAATAAACCTGCAACTTTAAATTTATGATGCTTTGATTCATCTTTTGGTAATTCATCTAAGATCTTAGCGAAAAATCCACTTGTTCTATGAGACATCGGAGTTCTAAGATCTTCAGGTCTAGCATCTTTTGCATACCAACTTGGCAACCCATGGACAATTAATCCATGTGTATGCTCTAATTGTAAAATATCTTTCAGTTCTAGTTTATCACGATATTTATAAAAAATTGGATTTGGCACAGATTGGAATTCTATTGGTACTCTTTTTGATTTCCCTTCTTTATATTCTTCTTTCCTCTTCTGTATGGAATTATTAAAGGCAAACGAACAAATAAGTTCTAATACAAGATCATTTGTACCTTCTTGTAAACAATGAATCGTAAGATTAATAAAACTTTTACCTTTAGAATTTACAACAATTTCATATCTTACAGGAGATTTTGGAGATCCAGCTTTAACAAAATAAGAATGAAGTGAGTGAAGATGATAATTTTCATTATTAATCATTTCATAACCTGCTAAAACCCCTTGAGTAATTACTTCACCTCCATATGTACCTCTTGCACCTTCCATATAAGGTTCTAAAGGATATTTACCAACAAATGTTGATTCATTTACTTTAAATAATTGGAATTTTTCTTCTAAAACACATCTTTCCCTATCATCATAGACAGGTTCTAATTCAGGTATTGAAGCCATTAAATTTTATCTATGTGAGATGATGTACTTATATATGATTTTATGCCTCGGTTAAAAGGTGCGAGGTTTATCTCCGGTAGTATTTTCACAAGCGAAGAGATGATGTATTGTAGATTTAGACTCAGTAGAGATCCCCACAATGTGATGTTCACGTGAGGAGACTGTGAAATTGGGTAAGATTGGACTCAATGTGATTGGGTTACCACGAGTGTGGAGGTAACTGTAACTGTGGACTACTGGTGTAGATAAGCATTGGGTGGTGCACTACCTTGGCACGGACTACTGTTCTACCCAACACGTATAGATCGGCTTCTCTACATTCCCCTACCCTCTTCACTTCTCTACACTCATCTACCCTCTTCTCTTCTCTACACTTCTACCCTCTCTCTACTTTTCTTTATTCTCTATAAATCTATAATTTTGCCTTTAAATCTGAATCATTACTAAAAAATACTAACCCTTCTTGTACTATACTTGCTATTAATCTCCCCTTTTGATTATAATATCCCCCTACAAACATCACTCTATTATTTGAAAACCTTGGTGATGTATAATTAAAATAAAGCCATTGAGTTGGATCAAAATCATCGTCATGAAAATAAACTGAATGATCTAATGATACTGAAAAGAAATGTCCATTACCTCCACCACTACTACCAAGTGGTAAGCCATTTTTACGTGGTAAATGTAAAATTCTTGTAAGTGATGTAAGATATAAAGAATCTGTAACTAATCCCATTGATGCATATTTATATGGTTGTTCAAGATATGTATCATTAACTTTAATATAAAAGCCTAATCTTCTTTCACTAGGGGCTTTAGATAATTCTTCCTTCTCATTTATATCAATAAATTCTGGTGTTAATTTATGACTTAAAATTTTATTTGTATTATGATTTGGTAATTGATCAATATCATGTTTCAGAAATGATACATCTGGAGGTAATTGGTATTCGAATGGTCTTGGTCCTTTACCTGTCTTATCAAATGCTTCACCTGCTTTACTTAAACTGTTTTTCTTTGTTAGTGATATCATAATTATATATTTAAGTTTATCATCTTGAAATAATTTAACAAGTCTATTAGCAAAATTCTTACCAGTATTAATATCTTCAACTTTATATTGACATACTTTTGAATCATCACCAGCTGCCACAAAGTATGAATGTAATGAATGTGGAACAAAATCTTTATCAACTGTATTCATTGCAACAAGTATAGCTTGACCACATAAATTACCTCCATACACACCTCTTGAATTTGGTGATGGTTTTGAAAGAGGTGCAAGCCCTTCAAATTCTAATGGGCCGATTTGTTTTATACCCAAAGCTTCTTGAATCTTTGAAACATTTACGGTCTCTATTGACATTTTAATCTAATTATCATAGATTGGATTTCGTCTATTATTTATATATTTCTCAGTATTTTACATCCGAGGCAGGTGAAAAAATCACCTGAAATGTTGGCATTGGCGCATCGGTTGCAAAATTAGCGGAGTCGCAGTCCGAGACTGTGAAGATGAGAAGTAGCATTCAGTCTTCATAACTATCTATTCATTAATACTATATACTATATACTCATAAAAACCATCTAATTCTAGCCTCTACAAACCCCCATGCCAATATCCTATAAATAATAAAACAAGCTATCAATCCACCAAATGTACCTGGTAAATAGTTATCTAACCCATAAAGGTCAAGTACACTCTCACCTGAATTGAGTAAACAATCATTACCTCCACCAGCACAAACAAACTTTTGACCTCTAAATGCCATTTCAGCTCCAATCCCAACTGCATATTTCAAAGGATTTAAATAATTCCAAGCTTTGAAAAATTCAGGCATGTGCAATGACATTGTACCACCCATAAAAATTGCAACTGTCATAATAGCAGCTAAAATATTCATTGCAACACCAAAATGACTGAAAATACTATTAATTATAATTCCTAATGATTCACCAGCATTGACACTAACTATACAAGTCAATAATACACTGAAAAACATTGATGGAGTTCTTGGAAGCCCTGTTATAAATACAACAAGAGCCCCAAAAACAGTGCAAGTAATAAATTCAATTAAAATTTCAACTACAAAATAAACCGTTTGAAATTCAAAGTTAGTATAAATCCCATCTCTAAATTCTTGATAAAACAAATCTCTTTCTATAGGGTAAACGGCAAAATTGTTAACAAATCCAATAAAATAAAAATTAAGTACTTCTTGAATGAGACCGAGCCTATTATCTATACCATCTTTATTATGACTTATTGGTGTAAAGAAAATAATATATAAAACCCCTAACGCAACCACTTGAACTGATCTTGTAACTAAAGCATCAATTGATCTAAAAGTACTAAGAAATTGTCTACTAAAGAGGGTACCAAGTCTAGTAGCGAAAGGAACTCTTGATTTCTTGAACAGCTTAACATCAACTGAATGATTATTTTTGATATCATTATTACCTTGAATTCTCCATTCTTGTATTAATGTCTTTATACGAAGATCAAATTCATCTTTTTCTTCTTCAATACTTTGACTAACCAAATCAAGAATATAATCTGCTACATTGACATCAACAGGTTTAACAAATTTGATTGAAAGTAGGTATTCCTCGATTTTATCACTATTACCATTATAAACAACATTACCACCTCTACTAAGTAAAAGTAAAGAACCAAATTTTTTAAAAATCAGTTCACTTGGTTGATGGATGGTAGCAATAACTGTTGTACCATTTTCATTGGATAAATTATGTAACAAATCAAGAATTGAAACTGAAGTTGTAGAATCTAAACCCGATGTTGGTTCATCAAGGAAAAGGATTTTTGGCTTACCAAGTAATTGAATACCAATTGACACTCTTCTTCTTTCACCACCTGAAATCCCTTTAACAAATTGACTACCAATTGGTGTATCGGCACATTCAATTAATCCCATTTGTCTAATTAAACTATTAATGGTTGCAGGTATCTTATTATGTTCATCAACAGGTAATCTTAATTTGGCTTGATAATAAAATGTTTCCCTTACAGTTAAATGTGGAATCAATGAATTGTCATATTGTGTAACATAACCGGCTATCTTATTTAATTGTGAAGGGGTAATTTCAGTTCCATTTACCTTGATGTTACCTTCGGATGAAAAATTGGTTGTTTTTGGAGTTCTACAAGAAAGAAAATTTAAGAGAGTTGTTTTACCACTTCCCGAAGGTCCCATTATAACATTAACCTTATTAGCAACAAAACTTGCACTAATATCATTCAAAATCTTGAAATCATTCTGTTTTTTAAAATTAATCTTTGGTGCTAACGCCGTAAGATGAATATTATTTAATTGAATATCAAGATCTTGATGTAAATCATTATCAAAATCATGACATTCTTTTGAACGATCCAATTGCTTTTCTTGTTTTTTATTAGTTAATTCTTCATCACCAAATTTATTCTGTTTCTTTTGGGCCATTGCAACATCATAATTACGGAATTTTAATCCAATTCCTGCAATAATCAGGAACCCGAATATCCAAGCAACCAAAATACCTAATGGTTCACTAATCCAATGCTTAGGAAATCCCAAGACTTCTAATTGGTAGTTTCCTGTAAATTCAATACATTGCTCTTTTGAATCATATGGACAATCACCTTCCCAATTTGTAAATTGATTAGCAGCAAGTGTTCCAAAAGAATACCAAAAATAAGTTATATATTTGACCCATCTAACATAAACAGGCATTGTAGCTGCATTAATATAATATCCACATCCCAAATTTTGAATTTGATAAAATAGATTTTCAAAAAATGTACTATATGAAAAGGAAGGAGCAAGAGAAAATATAGCAATAGCAGACATCATAGCTGTCAAATAAACCACAACACAAGTTGCCAAATAAATCCAAAAGTAATGCCACGTAGTAGGACCATTTTCTGTTTCACTCATTCTTAAACCATACATAAAATAAGTAATAAAGGAATAACCAAAACTTGATGGTAAATCTTCCAACAACACTTTACCCAATCTTCTTGATATTAAAAATCCCACAATGCTTACTTGATTTTCAGTGTATTCTCTACAGAAAAGGTTACCATCAAAGGACCATAATCTTTCAATTTCAAAAAATAATGGTATAAATCCAATGATTTCAGTCATAACAAACAAGGCAGATGTTATAGATCTCATACCAGCAAGATCAGCTTTAGGTTTATAAAAAATCCACCCACAAACAAGTGCCAAAAATATACAAAGACCATTAAGTGTAAAAAGACCAGCTTTATCTCTTCTAGTTATTAAAAATGTTCTTCTTGTTAAAATCAGAATTTCTTTCCATAAAGGTAATCTCATACTTCTTGGTGTTTCAAAGATTTTTAAATTAGTCTTAAAATCAACTTGCTCTTCTGTTGATAAACAATCTTGTTCTAATTTCCAATTATTTACAAGTTTATTGATTTCTTTATTTGTGCGTTCTTCATTCTCTATACTTGAATAATCTTTAACTGATAATTTCATAATAGACTCTAGTATCTTTGCAGGTTGTTGCTGTTGAGTTGATTGGGTTGTTTCTGGTAAAAGATTAAGTTTATTAAAATAATCATAAGAATCAATCAAACTTCCATAATAAACTAATCTACCACCACGAGTTAAAAGACAAATCTTATCAAAAAGTAAAGATATTTCAGGTCTTGGTTGATGGATTGATAAAACAATTGTTACTCCAAGATCATCAGATGCTAATTTTCTTAAAGTTTGTATTAATTTTAAAGAACTTGTTGTATCTAAACCAGTAGTTGGTTCATCTAAAAATAATACTGAAGGTCTATTCATAAGTTGTGCAGCTATGGAAACTCTTCTTCTTTCACCTCCACTAAAATTAATTTCATTTGTAAAGGTACAAATTATTTCATCTTTAAGATGATTAATATCTAAAATATCTAATAATTTTACCAATAAATTGATTTTTTCTTCATTACTACAATATGATAGAGATAAATCTGCTTGGTATTTAAGATACTCCCAAGTTGTTAAACCAGCAGGGAAAAAATCAGATTGTAAAAGATATGAATTCTTTACATGAGATTGAGAGTCCGTAACCAATTCACCGGCTTTAAAATAATTTATTGAACCTTCAAATTTCAATTTTTTATTCTTTATGTTTAACCTTTGTGAAAGGGTGTTAAGTAATGTGGTCTTACCACTACCCGACCCTCCCATAATAGCCAACATTTCATTTTCATGTAAATCAAATGAAATATCATTTAAAATATAATCTTTTTCAATTGGTTTTTCAATATCGTGAGATTCTTTAGATTTGGATTTCTTGTTCACAGATACAGACAAGTTCCTTACCTTGATAGATGCCCTATCAATCAAATCAATACGAAGAGTATCGTAACTCATATTACTGATCAAATACTAAGGATTTTTAGAGTTATATAAGAAATCGCATGGCATCCTGTATACGAGCCCCTAACTAAAAAAAGGTATTACGAAATGAGAAAGACTGTGGAAATAACGAAAAAGAGGGCTTAAATATGTTTAATGAAACAGTCATAATAAGGTTTGACATGTTGATGGATTAACTTTGTGGAGTCCTTGCTACTAATCATAATGTGGTGTCTTTACTGTTTGAATTTTGATATTTTATTAGATGACTCAATTGGGAAGTTGTTTGCGTTCCCTATATACAAGAAAATGGTAACGCAGGAAATACTTACTCCGACCCGATACAGTAATTAAATGTATAATGACTTAAATTGAACAAGACTAGAACAGATTGTTAAGAGGATAGAGGAAAGTACAAAAGGTAAAAAGGCTAGACTAACTTTTTTTGGAAAGGTTCGAGTCAAGTATACTATTTTTAGAAAAGTGTCTTTACGATTGCTGAAACTGTAGTTTAACTATACCAATTACATACTTATATAACCATGTGTTCTCCTTAAGTCCTCTTTAAAGAAATCAAGGTTTGGTAAGCCTTGTATCCACAATTATGTAAGCATTGGTTTAGTATATCTTTCCTCATTACATGTCCTGGGCTGAGAACCATTAAGGTAATTAAAGTTATAGAAGACTTAATAAAGTATAAAATTTGTAGAAGGGGTAATTAAATGGTTAGCGGAGGGAGTGTGGGAATCGTGGTCATAACGATTCTAGACAAGAGAAGAGGAAGTGTTGTAAAAACTGGGGTAAGCCTATTTCATGATTCTCGCAAATTTAAGAATAGAAGAATAGAATAATAAGGAGAGAATAGGGTCTGACAGTGATGACCTAGAGGGAGCTTATGAAGATTATTGGGGGAATGAGAAGGTCCAATAATGGTTTCACTGTATTCTGGTACTACCTGTGACACCGGTGGTACTACAGCGTTCTTTAAACAGTTCTTTTTATACAGTTCTTTTTATACTGTTGTGGTATATAGTCATAAGATCCATTGACACCCGTTTCTTCCTTGCAAACTTTCCCATTTCTGCCTTGTAAACTCCCACTCCTCCCCTGTAAACTCCCCATTTCTCCCTTGTGGCTTATGCCTGCGTAGTCTTGTGGTAGTTTGTACCTCGCCGTGCCTAGCACTAAGCCCATCGTCACTATCGATGCGCAGTTATCTAAAAATATCAAGTTACACGAAGCTACCGGTAGCACAAAAGTTGTAAAATATCTTTGAATATGACTGGACGTAAGAAATCCAATATTCGAAATCCATTTCTTCCACTTAATGAAGACCCCTTCAATGAAGGATCTTCAACATCTTTACCACAAATGACAGATCAAACAAGAGAATCAGGTCAAGTCTCATTTGATTCAGGTATAAATCCTTCTGAATTAAATCCAAAAAATAGACGACCTAGGCCCAAATCATATCATAATAGAACTGGAAACACAGACGAAAACGATTTCAATACGACGTCATTACTTGAAGATGCTGCAGAACATCAAGATTTTAATATAATCAATGAACAACTTAAATTTGCATTAGGAACTGATAAAGATTCAAGCCACTGGCTACCTGATACCAAGAGTCTCAAGAGGAAGGAACCTCAAGATGAAGAAGAAGAGGATGAGACCATACCAGAAATCACTGAAACAAGTGAAATTTCACCAGGTTTTCTTGGGTCTAGAAACCATTCATACTCATCACCACAACATCTTGGTCCACTGGTATCAAAAGATCCAGAAGGTTCTAAGCCAGGTCTTTCTATTGATACCAACCATCTTTCACCAAATCCTTTCAAAGATTATCTTTCACCAAATCCCCCATCTCCATCACCATCAGCAAATAAATCGTTTTTGACATCAAAAGATCTCGAGAAAGGTCAAGGGAATCTTTTAACTCCAACAATTAATGTTCTGCATGAATTTCCTGACTCACCAGGTAAAATTACAAATATCATCACTAGAGTTTCTGATCGTATTGCTGGTACAGGTACAGGAGCAGGACCTTCAAGTGGGAGAAAATCACCATCTCTAAGAGGAGATGAAGGAAGTGTCAGATCAACACTCTCACCATTGAACAGATCACAAACTTCTTTATTGTCTGGAGCAAGTGATGATAATGAACTTCATCCAATTCTTTCTAGAAAATCAACTGGTGTTGATATCTATTCTCAAATAAGTGTAGGGAATGAACATTCAGTTGAAGAATTTGGAGAAGTAGATGAAATAGCGAATCTGATTCCTGAACAAATCCCACCTAAAAAGAATGTTGGATTTGAAAATGTTCCTTTAGCAAATAAAGTAACACCACAAACCATTAATATTAAAAACATTTGGCAAACTGATATACTGAACATGTATCTTTTTGGGAATTCTTTGAGATTGTTTGGTCCTAATAATAAACTTCGTCAAAGATGTCATAATTTATTAAGTCAAAAAATCACCAATACATTTTTTTTAATTCTTTTAGTTCTTCAAACAATTCTCTTAAGTTATAGACAATGGAATCCAATGAAGAACCATGGATATGTGGTTCATGGATACAACTGGGCAGATTATCTTCTTGTGGTGATTAATATCATCTATACTGTTGAAATGTTTGCCAAAATCATTGCTTATGGGTTCAGTGATGATAAGAAGATGTTTGAAGAATTGAATTTACCATATCCAGAAAGTGAAATTCGAAGTAAAATTTTCCGGGGAACTTGGGCTACAGAGATTAAAAATTATTTAAAAGTATTTTGGTCCAAAAAAAGTAATTCAAAGGGGTATAACTCTGATCATAAACAACTGTATGATTCATCAGATATTGAATTAGAAGAGCATGATTGGTCAGACACAAATTATTTAAGAAATAAGTATAATACCTCACTGCATCATCCTACAGAAAGAACCGATGTGGATAGCTCTCTGGAAATAAATGTTGATCTTTCTACAGATCCTATTCTACCCAACCAACGTCTTAAATCTAAAAATACATTTATGAAAGCTTTGAGTGGGAAAAATATTGATACCCTACAAATTAGAAGAGCTTATATAAGAAACAGTTGGCATAGGGTTGATTTTGTATCTATTATAACATTTTGGATTTCTTTAGCTATTTCTATTAATAGATATGATGTTAAGAATCATATCATGATATTTAGAGCATTAAGTTGTTTAAGAATTTTAAGACTTTGTAATTTAACAACTGGTACAAGTATGATTTTAAGAGCATTAAAATTGGCAGTACCACAATTAATTGATGTAAGTATATTTATGGGATGTTTTGGATTATTTTTTGGAATTCTTGGAGTTCAATCTTTTAAATCAACTTTAAGACGTCAATGTGTTTGGCATGATCCTGATGATGAAACAAATATTTGGGTTAATGCTGAACAATATTGTGGTAGTTATCTTAGTACAAGTGGTACAACAAGACCTTATATCATGAAAAATGGTCAACATTCTTCAAGTATAAAAGGATTCAGATGTCCAGTAAATTCACGTTGTGAATATCGTACAAATCCTTTTGAAGGTAGTGTTAGTTTTGATAATATTTTTAATTCAATTGAATTAGTATTTGTAGTTTTAAGTGCAAATACATTCACTGATTTGATGTATAATACAATGGATGGTGAAGGTATGGTTGCAAGTCTTTTCTTTATATTTTGTTTATTTATTATGACCGTTTGGTTATTAAACGTATTTGTTGCCATTGTTGTTACATCATTCAATTTAACAAGAACTGATAAAGAAGAAGATGAAGGAGTTTTCGGTCCAATAAGTCATCCACTTTCAATGCATAAAAAATTGTTGGATGACTTAAAGAAAAAGAATTTCAAATTGGCAGTTTATTATAAATTTGAATTCTTATTCCCACTTTGTATTTTATTTGATTTTGTATCTCAATGTTTTAGAGATCATAACGAAACAAGAGCTAGTGCCCATACCCTTTATAGAATCGAAGCCTCGTTTACTCTTTTATTAATCATTGAAATTATTGGTAGATTCTTACTTTATTTACCTCATTGGAGAATATTTTTTAAACTTAAAAGAAATTGTTTTGATCTTTTTTTGGCAATTTTTACAGGTATAATTATTATAGAACCTGTTAAAACAAGATTAGGTCAAGGATATTATTGGTTGACAATCTTTCAAATCATGAGATGTTATAGAATTGTACTTATTTCAAGATTTACAAGAAATTTATGGTTAAGAATATTTGGGAATTTAAAACAATTGATTGATCTTTCAGTATTTCTCTTTTTAATAACTTTCTTAACAGGTATAATTTATTCAAGATTTTTTGAAGGATCAATTAGTGCAGAAGAAGTTGAAGCAAGTGAAGTTGATTTTAATCTTCAAACATTACCAAATGCTTTTGTAAGTTTATATATCATTACATCAACAGAAAATTGGACAGATATTCTTTATCCGATGCAAGGATTTCAAAAAAATTTATCATCAAAAGTATTTGCTGCATGTTTTTTAATTGGATGGTTCATACTTTCAAATTTTATTATACTTAATATTTTCATTGCTGTTATTGCAAATACTTTAAATGTACCAGAAGCTGAAAAGAAGAGAAAGCAATTATTACAATTCATTGAAAATATTACTGCAAGTATTCAAAATGTTGATAATGAAAGTGGATCCTTATCTAAATTTAAAAATAGATTTTTCAAAAGAAAAGATACGAAAGAACAATTACAAATGGCGGTTGTTAGTTTATTATTGAGTGGAACTGGAGTCCATGATTTTTTAGATAAAGAAGATTTAAACGTTGAACATGATGATGAAATGGTTCAAAATTTACCAAAGAATAAAACCAAAAGATTTTTCGTTGTAAATTATCAAAGGGTTAGAAATGTATTTAATAATCCATTTAGAAAACAAAAGGCAAATATCAATTCATTGGCAGAATTCGATCCAACAAATTATGCCAAAAATATTTTAAAGGATAGAAATGTATTGATTGATAAACAAAATCAATTTTTAAGAGAAAATCCTACCTATAATAAAGTATTTTATGTTATGGCGCCACGTCATAAAATTAGAAGGTTTTGTCAAAGAATTGTTGCTTCAAGTCATGGAGAACGTATTGATGGAGTTGAGCCATTTAAAAGAATAAGTGATACATTTACAATTCTAATGTTTTTAGCAACTATTGCATTAGTTGTTACAGCATGTTATTTAACACCTTTATTAAGGTCTAATATGACAAAAATGTATGGATTATTCAGTTGGACATTTTGGCTAGATGTTGGATTTATTTGTATATTTAGTATTGAAGCAATTATTAGAATCCTTGCAGATGGATTTTGTTTTACACCAAATGCTTATACAAGATCACCATGGAACATAATTGATTTTATTGTTCTTTGTTCATTATGGATAGAATTGATTGCATATTTAAAATCGGAAGGAGATTTATCAAGATTTATTAGAGGTTTTAAAGCTTTAAGAGCTTTAAGAATTCTTACTATTAGTGAAACTGCAAAGAATAATTTCCATAATACAATGATTAGTGGGATTGGTAAAATTTTAAATGCTGCATTATTATCATTATGTTTACTTATACCATTTGCACTTTGGGGATTGAATATTTTCAATGGTAGATTGGGATATTGTTTAGATGGAGAAAGTGATTATTTAAGTTGTAAAAATGAATATTCTAATACAGTATATAATTGGGATATAATAAGTCCAAATGTTTATGCTGAACCATTACTTCATTTTAATGATTATTCAAAATCTTTTTCTTCATTATTTGAAATTACTTCATTAGAAGGTTGGGTTGATTTATTAGATAATGTAATGGCAAGTACAGGAGTTGGTACACCACCAGAACCTTTTTCGTCACCTTTTAATGGATTTTATATTATCTTATATAATTTTATTGGGATTGTATTTATTTTAACTCTTTTCATATCAATTATTATTCATAATTATTCCCTTTCAACTGGTAGAGCTTATATGACAGTTGATCAAAGAAGTTGGTATCAAGTTCAAAAATTTTTACTTCAAGTTAGACCTTCAAAAAGAGAAAGTCAAGAAACTTTTGGTAAATTTAGAAAATTTTGTTATAGAATGACTGTTGAAAAGGAAAGGGCATGGATTTTATTACTTAATTTTTTACTTGTTTTACATGTTATTGCTTTATTAACAGAATTTTATCCAAATATTCGTGCTTGGGATGCTTGTAGATTTGTTGTTTATCTTGCAGCTTCTACATTTTTTTCAATAAATGCAATTATGTTATTAATAGCTCAAGGATTAAAATTTTTTTCAAGGTATAAATGGCTGGTATTTAATTTGGTTGTATCAATTGGAGCTTTAATTACTACAATTATTGGTATTAAAATTTCAGATCAAAGTGCTTTCATCAATATTAATAAATTGTTTCTTTTAGGTATGTTACTTTTTGTAATTCCAAGAAGTGATAGATTAAGTCAATTTTTAAAATTTGCTTCAGCAAGTTTACCAAATTTATTTTCTTTATTATTTACTTGGTTAGTATTATTTTTATTATTTGCAATTGCTTTAAATCAAGTTTTTGGTACTACAAGAATTGGACCAAATGGATCAGATAATATTAATGTTAGATCAGTTCCAAAAGCTTTAATTCTTTTATTTAGATGTTCTTTTGGTGAAGGTTGGAATTATATTATGGATGATTTTAAAGTTGAAGTACCATATTGTTATAGTGATGAAGATTCAACAAATACAGATTGTGGTAATAAACAATATTCATATTTTCTTTTCATTTCATGGAATATCATTTCAATGTATATTTTTTTAAATATGTTTGTTTCATTAATTTTAGATAGTTTTAGTTATATTATGAATACTGGAGATCATGCAAAATTAATTGAAAGAAGTGAAATTAGAAAATTTAAAAGACAATGGCAAAAATATGATTCTGAAGGTACAGGATTTATATCACCAAAAGATTTACCAAAATTATTACATGGTCTTGAAGGTACTTTATCATTTCATTTTTATCATGGAGAATTAGAAATTCCTGTCTTGTGTAAAAAATGGTTTAAAAGAAATGATCTAAATAATCCTTATGATATAACTGTTAATTATGATTCAATTGAAAAAACCCTTAATTCTTGGGATATTTCAAAAATTCGTGAACGTAGAAGATCTTATGAAATGTTTATTGAAGAAGCTATAATGAATATGGAATTAAATAATGAACCTGGTATATCTTTTAAAAGAATTTTGTTACAATTACCACTTTATAAAGTATTTGATACTGGTACATGTCTTAATTTAGTTGATTTCTTAGAAAGAAGACTTTTACTTCAAAAAGTTCAAAAACGTTTGAATCAAAATAAAGTTTATGAAACAATAACTGCTTATATATTAAGATGGCAATATGTTAAAAATAAAAGATTAGGTATAAAGAATAATGATAATTCTATTGGTCTTGATAGAGAATTAAAGAGAAGAAGTTATTTATCTGGTGAAAGATCTCCAACTCAACAAGCTTATTTTGATAATAAGTTTGAGAAGGATTTTGGTATAGATAGGTCTTCAAGAAGTTCTGATAAAAGAAGTTCTAGATTTGATAGTGATGATGAAGAAAAAAGTGGGATTTATATTCCTACATCCCCATTGAATACTAATAAAAAATACCAAAGTCCAAGACTTACTGGTGAAGTACCAAAATTATTTCTTGAAGTTCCAGATCAAAATAAATTAACACAACCTCCAACACCAACATTCAAATTTGGAGATTTGGAACCAAGAAGTGGACAATCTATAAAGAGTAATCAATCAATTTATGATTCTGATGATTCTGATGATACCCCTGAAGGAATACTTGGAACCATTGATGTAGGAGAGAATTTAAGAGACAGTGAATGGTTTAATACATTAAAAGATTTACAAAAGAAAAATAGCGAAGAGAAATAGGGAAAGCTTTATAGACTTACATAGATAATATATGGACATATTTATATTACACTTAATCAGTTTTCATATCATTTAAACCTAAATCTTCATTTTGTTCATGGGTTCTTTCAAAATCTTCAATTTCCATATTTGGATCATTATCTGGAGCATAAACATTTTGAATATAAGAAGATGCTAAAGGATCAACCATAATAATTGTAAATGGAATCTTACCATCAATTGCATCCTCTAATCTTGCGAAAAAAGTAGACCATCTTGTTTTTGTTTCAGAATCCATTGAATCAGAAGTTTGTTGGAAAACTCTTGAATGTAATTCTTCTTTAACTTGAGTTAATAATCCTTCAATGGTTGTAAATCTACCACCTAAAGTACCAGGAGTTAAATCTAAGTTTAATTCAGGAACATTCATTCCACAGGTTTCAGATTTAAGAATATCTCTTGCTAAATCTTCAGGATCTGTAACTTTTAATGTAACTTTTCTACCCTTTTCAGGAATAGATCCACCAGTTTTAACTTCATTGGATTTATAACCACAGTTTGTACAAACTGTTGACATAATAATAACATCTTTAAAATGTGGGATATTAACAGTTTTCATATGTGTAGCACATGGTTGGAAACATGATGAACATGTTGCATGGAAAGTTTGAACTTCATTTTCTAAATTTTCAATTTCTGTTTCATCAGATATAAATCCTGTAGTTTTAACATCTTGTTTTAACCCACTTGAAACATTTGAATCAGTTGCATTACGTTTACTTTCTGCTTCTTGTTGTTTAGCTTGTAATACTTCATCTTCAGAAATTAAACCTAAAAATACATTTTGTTCTGCAGTTCTAGCATATTCATACATGGACCATTTATGACTTGGTTCATCTGGAACATATTCAATCCATGAATTACCTGCTGGATCATCAATAGAAAATGTTAATGGAAGAGTACCTTCTTCACATTCAATATATGACTTGATTTTATTAATAACTTGATTAATCTTTTCATAAACTTCTGGTTGTAAAGATTTTCTAGCATCTTGATCACTTTCTAAATCTTCAATCATTTCTGTTAATAATCCTTCAACATTAGTTAATTGTCCTCTCTTTGGTGGGATTTCAATATCTAATTCATGGAATTTACATGTAGATGATTCACTCTTAACAACTTGTCTATTGAAATCTTTTTTATCTTCAATTTTAAGAATATATCTACTACCTTTTTCAGCTACTTGAGCAGCAGGTTGAATTTCACTATTCTTAAATCCACAATGAGGACATTCAAATGACATGATAATGACTTCTCTAAAAAATGGAATTCTAGTTAATAATAATCTTGTAATACCATTTTTTTCACAATTAACACAATAACTTTCAACTTCTTGAATTGGATGTCCTTCAGCATCTTGATATCCTTGTTTGATGTCTTCATTAATAGCTTGTGCTTGGTCTCCAACTGTGTTGAAAAACTCTTCTTTTGGTTCGTTGCTCATGGTACGTTGCTTTTTTTCTTGATTTGTACCAGTAGACTCTTCAGGTCTTTTCATTCTATGAATTTTTCAGTGCGAGTACCTGAATCAGCTCATCTCATCGCACGATTAGATTATTCTAGAAGCTCTGAGGAGTTGTCGGAAAGAAAGTTTAGGGACCGATGGATTGGGTTTAAATAATTAAACCATCTTGTATACAAGGTTTGATTGGATTACTTCGGGTCAACTGAGCCTTGCTTTCATAAAGCCACACGCAATACTCGGTTCAGAATTGTGGCCAGGGTTGTCGCATTATATTTCTGTTTCCGTGAGTCTATTTTATGAGCCGTCTAATCCAGGGCTACCACAGTATTAGACGAACGCATGACAATAGACGAGAATCTGGGGCCGGTGAACCCTTGGAATGTAAGAAAAGAGAGCGAGCCACACTTTGATAATGCAGTATGCTTGTGTCATTCAATTTACTCCCACTTCCCCTTCCTCCCGAGCCTCTCCTTATCTGCATATCTAAAAGATCTTCTACACCATCGCGATAACAAGAACTCTAATAAAGTTTAGTCTAGACGACGGCACCAGATGAGCTCCTGAGGCCCTAGTGTCCCAAGCCGTAACTTAGTGACCTATGGTCGTACTCATGGCCCTAGTAACTCCTGGCCCTTGTCACTCATGCTCCTTGTCACTCCTGGTCCTAGTCATATATGACTATCAAGGTGGATCACGCGCAAATCCCCAATATCCAACACCTCTAACTCGTGTCAATTTTCTTACACAATCCTCTCTCGTCTCTCCACACATCCCATTGTTATCCCATCACAAACCTTCTCTATCTTTTCTTTCCTAATTCGTTAAAAATTTATCCATTTTAATTCATTCACGTTCACGACTATTCGCACTGAAAAAACTGTGGTGTCATCAAGATATAAGAAATATAAATCTTTGAAATTCCAAAAATGACGACTCATAAACACGTTATGGAGATTGAAGAGAAGACCGATTCGAAGTATCAAACTCCCGAACCTGTAGAACGTCAACCTGAATCGGTTCTAACTCCGTTTTTAACAAAACATATTGGAGATTCAAGTCTCATCCCAGAAGATAATTACCACAAATACTGTTATAGACATAATCCTGATATTCATAGAAATAAGAAACTGGATGAAAATAAAATGTCAAATATCCAAAATCAAATGGATAAACTTTCACCAGAAGATAGACAAGCCATAACTCATGTTTGGTCTATTTTTAGTGCAGCACCAAGTCAACATAGACGTCTTATTTTACAAGGAATTTTAAGTCAGTGTTGTTTCCCAACCTTGTCATTCTTATCTACAGAAGTGAGTAGTTTAATCAAAATCGATTTCATATCAAATTTACCTGTTGAAATTTCATTAAAGATTTTATGTTATTTAGATTGTGCTTCTTTATGTAATGCAGCTCAAGTTTGTAAGAAATGGAAAAGTTTAGCTGATGATGATAGAGTTTGGCATCATATGTGTGAACAACATATTGATAGAAAATGTCCAAATTGTGGTTGGGGGTTACCTTTAATGCATATGAAGAGAGCTAGAGAAGAGTATGATCAATATACTAATAAGAAGAGGAAACTTGAAGAAGAGAGTCAAAGGGAAAATGGGGATCTGAGCCAAAGGGAAAATGAGAATCTGAGCCAAAGAGTATCACAATCAAGTCAAGAAGTGTCTAATACACCAGTTGCACAATGTGTAAAACCTTCCTCTGTGTCTCCTCCTGTAACTTCTAAATCTCTTGAGCTCAAGCGTAGACCATGGAAAAGTGTTTATTCAGAAAGATATAAGGTGGAAAAGAATTGGAGAAAAGGATTCTTTAAATGTAAAGAATTTGTTGGACATACAGATGGTATTACATGTCTTCAATTTAATGTCAAGTATCTTATAACAGGATCATACGATGCCACTATAAAAATTTGGGATATTGAAACCAAAAATTGTATTCGTACTCTTAAAGGACATACCAAAGGAATCAGATCTCTTGTTTTTGATAATCAAAAGCTTATTAGTTGTGGATTGGATTCTACTATTAAAGTATGGAATTATCGTACAGGTCAATGTATTAGTACATATAGAGGACACGAAGATGCAGTTGTTTCAGTTGATTTTTCAGATAAAACAATTGTTTCTGGATCAGCAGATCATACAGTTAAAGTATGGCATGTAGATTCAAGAACTTGTTATACATTAAGAGGACATAGTGATTGGGTTAGTTCAGTGAAAATTCATCCTCAATCTGGTACAGCATTTTCTGGTTCTGATGATACAACTATAAAGATGTGGGATTTAGAAACTCATAAATGTTTACGTACTTTTGGAGGAATTGAAAATAATGGACATGTTGGACAGGTTCAATGTGTTATACCATTTTCATATAATGATAAATTAATTACAGATGAACCCAATTCTGAAACTTCAGAAAGTCCACAAAATGATGAAGAGTCTGATGAACAAACTGGTCTTGAACAGTTGATTAATCAAGAGAATGAAAAAAATTATCCTACACACCTTCTTAGTTCATCCCTTGATAATACCATTAAAATTTGGGATATTAAAACTGGGAAATGTATACGTACACAATTTGGTCATATTGAAGGAGTTTGGTCAATTTCTGCTGATAATTTTAGAATTGTTAGTGGTGCCCATGATAGACTGATTAAAGTTTGGGATTTACAAAATGGTCAATGTTTACATACTTGGTGTGGAGATTCAAGTGTAAGTTGTGTAGCATTAAGTGATTCAAAATTTGCTGCAGGATGTGAAAATGGGGTTGCAAAATTATTTTGTTTCGAATAGTGATTTGGGTAGTAATGTTTGGTTTGTATAGTATGTAATATATAATGTGATGAGACATGTAGACTACGAATATCAGAGATTAACACCATTTATTCTCTATAAACTAAATACCAGTCAAATAGACTAAACCTGAACCAAAATGCTAATGGCTAACAATAAACAAACAGCCTAAAAGCGAACTATTAAAAAGAGAGTAAAAATCAAACAAGTACAAAATAAAAAATGCAAAGAAATCGATGCTAAGTACCTAACAAGGAAGACACTGTAAATGTTGGAGAACTTAAGTCTGTTGAAAGATTGTCGAGACGATTGTTGGCACTATCATTGAAGATAGGGCTTGAAGCAGAGCAAGAAGAACCAGACCCAGAACCAGACCCAGAGTCAGATCCAGAACGAGTCCCCGGAATAGCATTAAAATCGGATGGAGATCCTGAAGGACTAGAATCGGATTTATCAGATTCTGGACTCTCAGTACCAGGACTTGATTTATTTGGCGAACCATTTTCTTTGCTTGGTGAACCATTATCTTCAGGAGATGTGTTTTGGCTTTCCTTTGCCAGATTGAAAAAACAATAGTTATCAATTAAATCTTGATATGATTGAGAATTATACTTACCATCAGTAAACATTGAAGAATTTAAAGATTTTAAATCTAGAGGTTTTGACTCTCGTGAAGTTTGGAAAGTATTATTTGGGATTAAAGTATCAGTTGAAGTATTTGGTTGCAGTAAATCTTCATTACTAAATCCACCAGAATTAAAATTTGAAAGGAGTGGCAGAGAAATATAAAAATTATTCTTGACATAATCAACATCTGAATCAAGTGAAGATAATTTTGAATCTGAACTTCTTCTTCTAAGATATGAAGAAGAATAACGAGGTTTGAATCCATTTTTCATACTTGAAATACTATCAGAAGAATTTGTATGAAATATAGAATGATCACCAAATGAATCTTGAACTTCAGGATTTGAATGAAGCTTTTTAGTTAAATTAAATTGATAATTCTTCCCTTCATTATTATCCCAAAACTCTTGATTATTAGCAGAATACTTAATACAAAAATTATACGTATTAGTTTGTTTTGTAGAAGTACCAAAATTATTGAAAAGTTTATTCAATTGAATCTTAAATATGAATCTATCATATTGACTCTTTTTAAGGATTGAAGGGATATCTGGTACATAAATAGTTGGGATTTCAATAATTGTAAGCCAATTATCAAAAGAATATCTCATGGTAACGGACTTTTCAAATGAAAGATTTTTAACTGCAACATGGCCAAGTAAAAATTTTTTATCAATCGTGATAAACATTCTTTCAAGGAAAACAGGAGAACCACGAAGAATTTTTAAATCATAATTAAATGGTGGGAAATTTAATAATTCAAGATTCCAATCGATAAGATGAGGATGATGTGGATTTGGATAATTTGTTGATCCAGAACCAGAATTTTTGGATCTTCTTGAAGTTCTAAGGTTTCTTGTTTTACCTAAAAGATCATTGACATCTCTAGTAACTTCATCCTCATCATCATAACTATCAAAACTATAATCTGAATCATCTGAAAATCCACCAGTTAAATCTGGTGATTGAAGAGTTGGACTATTCGATGCAGATATAGCTGTAGGTTTATCCTTTTTATTAAAATATTTCACATCAAATCCATCACCGAAATGAACTGATTTATAACTTGGGGTAGTTGGTAAACTTTTACTGACATTAGCATCAAAATATGAATTTAATTTGAGATTGGATTTAACAATTTCTCCACTTTTTTTACGAACTAACTTATACCTAAAAATTTCATCTTCTAAGAGATCGTCTCTTGGTTTTTCTGATGTACTTGAACTTGTATCTGTATTTGTATTTGTGGTTGTTAATTTATAATTTTTATCTATCGCATCATTGCTATTCTCATCAACGGGATTTATTACCGACTTATTACTATCACTATTTCTACGAAGATTCTGTTCTCCTAGACTACGGTTATACCATTCCTGGGACCGGGCTGGTTTATGTGTAAACTTTATCGATAACGGTTCGTCAAAGTTCATTCTTGTAGATAGGTGGGGGATAGATTGTGGGAGATCTTCTGGAATAGATCTTGTATGATATACGGGTTTAATGGGGTCAAGGGGTTTAATGTGGTCAAGGATCTAAAAGAATCTCTATCTATAAGTGCCTCTCTATATGACCTTGTGTTTTGGCAATATGCCGTTGTAAGTTGTTCTTCTCAAATGTGATGTGTATCTTAAAAATAATTTTTCACTTGCTCCCTAAAGATACCACACAGAAAAAAAAAAAAGATCAGATAATAATGTACTTTATCAGATATGATTTCTTATTCAAATGTGGGTGTATAGGATTAATATACTATAAAAATTTCACCAAATACTAAGATTTATCCCCTTACAAATATGTGTAACTTTTTTTAATAATTACTTAAAAATATTTTGTAGGTACAAGCTGGAGTGTATATAACCACGAGATATACCTGTATAGAAAATTGGTTGGAAACCGGATTAGTCGGTGAGAGATTGTTAGAATAAGGATAATACTGTGGGGTATAGAGTAAACGAGTTTGAAATTATTGAACCAATTCCAGTATACTTATATTATTGCTACTACGCGTCTTCACCCCTCTCGCTCCAGGGTTTCCCCATTCACCCCCCAGATTGTTGGTGCGGTTGAGATGCGAGTGTGTTTCTTCCATAATTTCCGAATCATGACACTTAGTTAGTGGGTTTGTCCAAATAAGGTTGGACGGGATTATTCTTCGTATTTAGAAAAGCGCAATTCCCCATATTATTGTATTGATTCTTTTGAGTGGATCTAGCCATTTGGTTACGATCTATTTATGGCCAAGATGAAGGGTCAATATTGGCCAATGGTAATTCCGTTCTCTAAGGTACTTGTCCCCTCTCTTGACCCCACACTTTTTTCACCTATTCTAGTGTAATATTGTGTTTTCCGTTTCGTCCGTTTTCTCCATTTCTTTTTGTATGTACCTTAACTTATCAATGTCATTCCTGTCATTCCATCGTATCCAGTTCCTCATCATACCACCACTCAGTTTCTCGTATCCCAATCCTTGTTGAACTCGGGGCTCGCAACAAGCGCATCTAGCCAAAAAAAAGTGGTGCTATGTACTGTATAGTGTATACTATAACATAGTTAGAATATCGTGTATCTATGTGCCTGGTATGGCTGGTATGTGGAGTGGACAGGGTCTGTGAACCACTGGTTATGTGCCTTGGCAACGGTATATCTACGCCCGAAGTTAAGAGACCCTTATTGTTTGGCAATGGTTTGATATTTTTTACCTGATAGAGGTATATGGTAATATTTTATACAAGCGCAAAAAGGATAACTCTGTCCCCGTAATGGCCCTGTTCCCGTAGAATCTCTGACCATTAAATCTCTAGCCACGACCCGTGCCCCTACAATAACTTGACTTTTGCCCACGATCTCTCCCTTACGTCCCCAACATTCCAGCCTTACATCCCACTTCCTACACTAACATACTTCCGAGGGTCTTAACCCCTATTATAATTCTACTATATAGTTATAATTATATACACTACCAAATGAATAACACACACCACCTCCATGAACAACTCTAACTATGTTTCCTTCTTGTAATACATTATGTCCAATAAATAATGGTGGAGACTCTTCCCAAAGCTTATCGGGTATTCTACAATAAGTGATACTGTCACCAGATAAATTGGTTTTGATTATCAAATCATTCTGGCCTGAGATCTTATTAAAATTAATACCACCGATTATCAAAATTTGCTGGTCATAAACTGCCAATTTACAATCGACTCTTTCAAATTCCGGATCTGCTTTTATGGGTTCATATTTGAATGTATTTTGTTCAACAGAGAATCTAATTAATTGGTTGCTAAAGCGGGGGCTTTCTTTGTTAGTTTGTCCACCAACAATATATCCAATGTTCTTCTCATTGTTATAAAAGCATCCAAAACTAGTTAATGTACTAAAATCAATTGTTTGCTCTTCTCCACTAACTTTTATAAACTCAGATTGTTGGGTCTTTGTGTTATATTTAATCAAATCACCTGATTCTTTTTGTCCCCCGATTATTAAATATTCATCTAAGCCTAATTTTATGGTGTGATGTCTCGCTACTCCTTTAGGTAAAGAAGTAAGTTGCTTCCATTCGTTATCTTTTAACTCAAAAACATCTGATAAATTAGATCCGGGTTTAGTTCTTCCTCCTATTAAAAACCCATCTGTAAATGTATGACACATTCTTCCTGAAGGATTGTTCTTTGTCTCTATTTCATTTCCATTAATATACGTTTTATCTGATCTAGTTTGTTCTAAACCACCGTAAGTAAAGATATCATTTCCCTTTTGGTAACTGGCAGGGTATTTTAAATTTAAAACAGGGGTCTCATCTGATTTGATATTTAAATCTTCAATTGATTTCTCACTCATTTTTGCAGCCATTTCTTTATAAACCAATTTCCCATTAGTTGCATGTAAAACAACATAATGTTGACAGAAAAGAATAAACTCTTCCCATTCATCAAAACTTTCGACCTCTTCAACTTTGATTTTTGTTTCTTCATCTATTAAATCATTCCATGTTTCGAAAAGATCTTTTATTTCTACATTTTGATAATAGTTCTTGAATCTATTAATTTGATCTTCTTTTTGTGGATATTGTTCTACACATTTCAATGAACTTCTCAACTTGGTGAAATGAGCTAACATTTTTTTAGCAAAAGCTTCATCTTTTCCACAAGGTAAAATTTGTTCAAGAATTAAAAAGTGACTATTTGGAACTTGACTAGAATGATTAATGATCTTATTAGCATCTTCATAATGCATATAAGCTAATGATACTTCGGCAACAAATATATTTGTCCCTTGTAATTGTGACAATTGTTTTTTAAATGTAATATCATCTTTCAAATCGCAACCAACTAATTTATACTTTTCACAATCCAAAACGTAATCTTTGTTTTCAACACTTGGTCCGATAAGGTCTGTGATTTCCTTCAGGTTCTTGATCATTTCAAGTTTATTCTGTACTAATTCTGGATAATCGAAATCATAAAACGTAATATCATGTCCCATACTAAGAAGTTGGAAAGGTAATGGATCGAATCCACATCCTAAATTGATAAGATTTATAGGAGTATCTGGATTACTTTCTATTATCCGATATACCATTCTTCTGATAGTCTCCATACGAATCCAATACCCTCTATTAATAGCAGGAGATCTTCTTTTACCTTTAGGAACAAAATGCTTAAACCATTCTCCAGGTGGACAAACATCTTTATAAATCATTTCTACAGATCTTTTGGAAACGATGGAAGAATTGTTAGTTCCTTGAACTTGAAGATCATCATACTTCTTTCTTCTTCTATCCTTTTCTATCTTACGTAACTCCTGTGGACTTGGACCTGATTTGGGTTTCATTGCGATGAGCAATCGGTTGGGCGATGAGATGAGATGAGAGAATCATCATATACGAATTTCCTATTTGTTTATACTCTATACATAATCTAGTTAACGTTATTAAATGCTCTTCTTAAAACACGGTCGATTTCAGATTTTGGTACTTTTTGACATTCTGTTAAATATTTTGCTGCTGCTAAGGTATATTTAAAATCTGTTGTACTTGTTTCTGACATTTCTTCTCCTTCTAAAACTAAACCATCACCACACTTTATCCATACTTTCCCATTTAATCCAATGGCAATTTCGAATTTACACTGGCTAGCTAATTTTTCTAAATATATAGAAGATGCATTATACAAGAGGTCATTAGCGAAATTTAATCCAACTTCAAATACATAACCTGCTTCATCCAATAAACCGAAACCACCGTCCTTACCAGTAGTTGGGTCTATACATTCGATTTCAATATCTATATCTGGACTATCTTGACTTACTCTTGCGTAGACTACTTGACCAGCTTTCAAATTTGGACGGTTCTTTTTGGTTGCATTTGGAAAGGCCATCATAGAGAGCAAAACTGTAGCTGAAAAATCTTGTAAGCTTACTTTATATGCTTCTCCTATGGTACCTGTGATCACACCTAGAACAAGATCGTTAACTTTAGGGATATATCGTTTAGTCTTGGATTCAATATATATTAATTGGTTGGTTTGTTTTTTGTTGACTTTCAAGTGAAGGAATCCGGCGGTTGTAGGGATTATATCTTGGGTCTTTGGGTGTTTGTACACACCTGGCCCTATAGTATGCTTAACATCCTGAAGGTCAAGGGAATCCCCTGGTGATATCTTCATAGTCATTGAGTTAGAAGTCTGCGCGAAAAATCTGCTAGAGAATGGTAGACAGAGATTGAAAGTGGTGTGTAGAACCAAGTATATAGGATTCCAAGTGATTGAAAAGGGTTGTCTTCTGTCTCCTGTCTCCTGTCGTCTGTCTCCTGTCTCCTGTCTCCTGTCTCCTGTCTCCTGTCTCTTGTCTCCGGCCTCTCTGTTCTCTCCCTTTATGACACACTGAAGATTTGGGTTACTTTTTGCAGCAATTCCTGCTCTAAAATATATTCTACAATAATTCCTTATCATTTCTTCATTCACTATAAAATCATTCTGTTAAATCTACAAAGTAGATTCTAATCTATCATCTTTCATTAAAGACCACCTCTTGTGATCTATTGGTTGTTTTGTCTGAATTCTTGAATTATAAACTTTCTATCTTTCAAATAAAAATCTAAATCTGCTTCATTTAATGGAGGGAAATTAGCATAATATTGATTTGGAATTGGTCTATAATCTCTTAATAATGCCAGCAGCAGATAATCAAATTGTAAAACACAATTAGAATCGAAAAAATTCAATTTTTCAATATTTCTAGCATATAATTTTGAAATCATTGTTTCATCAGTTCTAACAAATTTGTGACCATCAATATTTTCATCTTCTATTGTGGTTGCATAATGTTCTGGTCTAACCAAAGTTATTGCAAAAGACCGTATAGGAACTTCAGATATATTTTTATAATGTCTATTAGCAGATTTGTCTGTTGGAAATTCAGAATGCCATTGAGTATTTTTCATATATAATCTAGTTCTATGTCTTAAGAAAGAATAGATTCTTAATGCATAATAATTATGTCTTTGTAAACAATCTTGAACATTTTCTCCTTGACCAAGAGAATTAACTATTGGAGATACTTCAAAGAAATTCTTTGTTGCGTATAATTGAAGAGTTGAGAATCCAACTCCAAACATATAATTAGTATATGGGAAAAATACTCTTAATGCACTTCCAATAACAAAATAATAACTATAAACCGTAGAAGTTAAATCTGATACAAGTAAATCATCACGATTTCCAGATGATGAAATTGGTACAAAACTAGCACTTGGGAATACTGTAAGCCATTTCTTGATAAGATTATAAGTAGAATCAATTGGATAACTAATAACCTTATCTTCATACTTCTTATTCTTTAACATTGGTATCAATTCAAGTTTTATAAAATTCATAAGATTATAAAATTGAGTTTTAATAACTTGATATTTTGGATTTGTTTCTGGAAGAACTGAAAATATTGGGAATAATTTTTCTAAATTTTGAGTAATTTCATTAACAAATTCCGAATCATATGAAGGTAATTTAAGTGAAAGAATTTGAAATTGTAATGTAGAAAATATAACTTGTAATAAAGTTTTCATTGGTCTACCACGATTATATTTCATAAAATTCTTCATTATAGTAATACCAAAAGAATTAATTTTATTATAATTTTCCATACTAAAATCGAGTAGTATGATACAATAACTAATAAAATTATTAGAGTAATATAAAATAGGTGCCATGTCATTCATATATTCATCATTTTCTGGACTTATAGGTTCGTCAGCTTTTTTATTATATTCACTTAGTTTCAACCTTAAATCAGTTAAACATTTACTATGATTTTCAAAACATTGTTTGGTCATTATACTAATCAATGGATCAGTTGGAGATCTCGACTTTTTAAGTTCAAAAAGAATAATCAGTTGTCCGAGACAAATACTAAGTTGATTGAAAATATCCATGTTTGGAGTTTGATAAAACATCTTGGCTACAAGATAATCCAAGTTTGTACCTTTCATAAATTGATATTCATGTACTTTGATATGAGGCTTGATATGGATTCTATGTTTGAGTTTCCTGAATGATACTGGCATAGCTCGACTTCCTGGAAGACCCTTATATGGTCTTAACATTGGAGTAGGTTCTGGTGATACTTCACTATTATTTGCAGGATCTGAGACATTTCCAAGATCTTCATCTCCTTTAAGATCAAGTTCAATATCTTTTGCACTTAACATGCGATATTGTAAGGTTGGATATGAAAATGTTGGAATTCTAACAGGTAAATGATTTAACTCATGTTTAAATTCTAATTCATTATAATGACCAACATCATCAAGATTTGATGTAGGTAATCTATAATCAGAATTTAAAAGTTTATTTTGTGAGTTTCTTAAAGAATGAGTTAATCTGATTTTATTTAACTCCTTTGGTGATAATGAAAGATATGAACAAACTGATTTCTTACCCTTTGTACAATTTTTACATTCTGGTAAATTCTCATCACATCTAATTTTTTTCTTTTTACAATTTGCACATCCTAATTTTGAATTTGTATGTTTTCTACGAGTTGCATGTCCTGTGGCTTGTTGTCCAGATTTCCTTTTCATTTTAAAAGAATTTGGAAAACGTAAAACCTATTTTTTTCAAAAAAAATCCGAACTTTCAACGCTTTATATCTTTTGCGAAAAAATCTCTCGCAAACTGATTGATTTACGATAAAAATAACTCGAAATTCCGCTTTATAATCAAACGGCCGAACAGGGTTCGGGAGATAACCGGATTTTGAAAAAAGGTTAAATACGGCAATTGAATACGATGGTAACGGGAAGGTTAATACATTAACCTTAACTTGATATACACCATTTAGCCTTTCGTTTACAATATTATTTAGTCGATAAACCACCCACCGGTTTAGTTGATCGGGTTTCCCGTGTAAAATAAGCCACTAACAAAACCCGATCCTGTATGTATGTCCTGCGGCTGGAATTGACAGGACAAGAATCCAGGCAATGATATGATTCAAGGAAGACCCGAATCATCATCCCAAAACATACATTCAGTTTTATAGGTCCGGGACTTCAGGAATCTACTTATCATGTTCTTCTTCATGATCCCAGATATTAATCTTTCTGCAAGATCGATATCCACGGATGCGCCTCCGGAGTTAAAATAGGATTGCAACATTTCTCGCAACGCTGCCCTGATTATACCGATTAAAAATTACATCATATGTGTTCCAAATCTGCAACCTTGATAGCCTGTAGTTGGCTAATGAGGCTTAATCAGAGGTAGGCTTTCTCGACCGACGCTTGGCTGATTTTTTGTAATCTTTACTAAACTACTAAAAAGGCTGTGGTTTGCGGGTTTTTTTGCGCTTGGAATATTATTTTTTGCGATGCAAAATTTTCCAGAGTTCTTCCGAATCGTATCATCATTAACAAATGGTCCAGTGCTTTTTTGCAACAATTTGTATATCTCTTGATGTAAACTTTTTTCAGTTTAAACTTTGAAATAATCTCCGACTACTGCAATCATTGCTTTCAATCGCCTCTGGCTGATTAATTTGTCGGCCGTCAAGTTTGAAAGTCTATTCTATTGTGAATCGTATCTACATAGGTTTTTATTCATAAGGGCAACAAATGTTCTGAGGGCGTGGCCCTTAAAATCAATTCCACAAAAGGAGAAATAGTACGAGTCAATAGGAGAAAACCTCAAAAAAAGAAACAATTAGAGAATTTCGTTAAAACACAATAGAATTTGTTATTACCATTGCGGTATTTTGTTTTACATTCATATATAAGATTTAATTTATAATCATTAGCAAGCTTATCTAGTTACTATTTCAGCCAAGGTAAAAAGTTGTTCCGTTATATCGGTACATGCGTGTGGCTGCAAATTTTAGTCTGGTAGTGCACATGCGAAACGCATATGGTTCCCCTTGCAGGAAGCATCTACGTCATCAAATAAGGTTGGTTTTTCCATCCGTATCAGTGGCTCTTCTATCAAAAAAGAAAAAAAGTCGCCTGATATTTTTAGGTTTTAAATTCCCTTTCATAACCTGTTGTATTCAAATGATAAATCCGTATTTGATTTCGAATACCCCTTCGTTCCTAGCAATCTAGGTCACACGAATACATCGCGCAAAATCATTTGCGCAATAATCTCTCCACAAAAACTCAAATGTCACATCCAGCAGCCAGTGTTAAATCAATTTACAGTGGAAAAATTAACTTTGATGGACAAGATGATATGGACTCAATAGGTTATAACTCAGCAGATCCTGATCTAAAATTTTCTGAAGATTTTTCAAAATTTAGTAATGAGTCTTTCTCCTCGAGAAATCAAAGTTTCAGAATTCCAAAACCAGATGATTCTTCGTTTTCAAGTGATGAAGAAGGAGATCTTGGTATCCCAAATCAATCACCTAGTTTACTGAGAAACTCTACAACTTCATGTTTATCTACAACAGCCACAAAGGATGGAATTGAAGGAAGAAAACTACATAGAAAGGGTCCTAATGCTTATTCCAATCAAGTTATTGCTAATATGATTCGAAATTTAGATGAAAAGAGAGGTTTAGTTGGAGGGGTATCGAACCCACTGACTCCATTAGTTGTTTCATCAGTAGAAAACACCCCACAATCTAGTTCTATGCCAACACCGGGTGAGGCTAGAACACCAGTTGCTACTCCTAAAACCGAAAAAGCTTCTTTGACAGATAGTGAAGGTTCCGTTGTAACTACAGATGCTCAATTTAATGGTGATACAGGTAAGCAATCACATCTTGACTCAGACCCTGGGTTAAGTTTACGTGCAAAAGTTGAACTTTTAGAAAGAAGACCAAGCTAAAAAAATCCAAACACGAATGATAATGAATTTATTTATATAAAACAATATATATTGTTTAGGATTATATTAATCCTAATGTTTTAAAAATCTCATCTAGCGGTTGCAACTTTTTTTTGCAACTGTTTGTGCTACTTTTTGTGCTACTTTTTTTTTCGCAATCTGACAAAAATTTTCAACAATGTTCAGATCTATAAGAACCTTTAGACCAACTAGATTAGGTTCTAGAGTTGTCAGAACCAATGGTATCAAGCCATTTGTAAGATTTAATTCATTATCTAGTGAACCAAAAGAAGTTCAAACCAAAATCTCAGATACTTCAGATCCAAATAGAACTCCGTTCTTTCAATATTCTTGGGGTACTTGGATGAAAAATGATAAAATAGAAAAGGCTAAAAGACAAACCAGATTTTCTATTGAAGGAACCACTAAATTAATCGACTCCTTATTAAATCAAATAACCCAAGAATCTGGTATTTCCAAACCAAAATCCCTTTCTGATGGAACAGTTGTATTACCTCAAAATACTTCATTAGTTGGTAAATCAGGTGAACAAATTGCAATCAAATCCATTGCAAGTATTCATGAAGGTAAGCATCATAGAATTTACCAAATCACCTTATCTAATGAAAAAAAATTAGTTTTAAGACTTCCATATAAATTAGCTAGTGAATATTCAATTGGTGAAAGAATTAAAAGTGAAGCTGCAACTAATGATTTCTTAGATCTTAAATTAGGTTTAAAAGTTCCAAAAGTTATTGCTTATGGTACAAATAAACTTAATTTCCTTCAAACTCCATATATGTTAATGGAACATATTGAAGGTGATTTATTAATGAAACAATGGGAACCACTTATTAATGATGATATTCCTGATTCACAACAAAAACTTTTAGATGTTATTAAACCTATTTCTGAATTCCAAAACTCTGTTAATTCTATTACTTTTAATAAATTTGGTTCATTATATTTCACTGATGATGTTGAAGGTACATTACAAACAGATTTACCATATGATGGAGAAACCAATGAAGATTTAATTAATAGATGGAGAATCGGACCATCAGTTGAAAAACATTTCTTCAAGAATAAAGATAAATTGAAATCTAATCAAATTTCTAATCATAATGGACCATGGCCAGCAGATCAACCAGAAGCTGTAATTTCAAGTGTTGCTAAAATTGAATTAGAAAACTTAACTCATAGATTAGGTCTTGCTCAAGCTGATTCAAGTCATAAACCAGAAAATATTGAACTTTTAAAGAATCAAATTAAAGCATTTGAACATTTAGCTACAATGGCACCATTATTAATCAATAAAGAATCTAAAAACATTCCAAATGTTGCAGAATTATTTAAACCAAGATTATCAATTCCAGATTTAGATCCATTAAATGTAATCTTTAATGCTAATAGAAATAATGAATTATTTTTCACAGATTTTGAAGCATCAACTATAAAACCGTTTATTATTTCTACATACCCAAATTTTGTAGGATATTCGGGAGTTAAGATTTATAATTTAGAAGAAGATGTTGAAGGTTATAAAGATCTTGATGAAGTAGATAAAGAACAATACAAATTCATGTATTATAAGACTAGAAATGAGAGATTATGGGAAATGGAATTAAACAAGAATAGACATGATTTAATTGCGATTGCTTCACCACATATTAAAGTATTAAAATCTCCATATGTTCAAGCTTTAGAATACAAGAGTGATAAAGATTATCTTTATATTGAAGGATCTATAATTCAATTAAGGGGTATTTGGGATGCTTATGTATCTAATGAATTATGTAATTCTAAATCTTCTGAATTCCCAATTAATTATACAGAAGAAGAACTTGAAACCTTCCAATTAAATTTACAAGAATATCAAGCTGAAATTTCTTCTACACCATTTGCAGCTACTGGAGGTTGGGTTCCACAAGATTTATTTGCTCAATTAAAAGAAGCTGGTGTTATTGTTGAAACCCTTGATGGTTATGCTATTGAGACTGAAAAAGTTCTTGAAAATGAACCAGAATCAGAACCAGAACAACCAAAAAATTAACTGTATATATGAATAAACATTTTATAAATATTTCTTAGCCAATAACTTGATTCTCATATCGAAATCAGGACTTATCAATGGATCATTGACTGAATAAAATGGATTGGTTAGTATTTTAACATACAGTTCATTGGCCTCAATGAAAAATTGTTTTATAGCATTTTCGTCAGTCTTTCCAGTTCCATCATAACACATGATAAATTTGATATTTCCTTGTGTTACAAAAGCATTGACCAGCAATCCATAAAACGTATCAACTTTACCTAAATAAAATTGGTTATTAGTCCATTGAGCATCTTCAATCATATCGATTGATGAGTGGGTTACAAATGGTAAAATTTCTTTGACATTATTTGGGAATTGGGATTTCCCTATTACTTGCAGGGTGCTTGAAGACTTGAAAGAGGAGAATTCAAGTTCGTATAACGGGGTATCATTAGTGCCTACGATAGTGAAATAGAATGAGCTCATGATGGAGGACTGAGACTGAGATCTGAGATTACTGAGACAAGAGTCCTGAGAGAAAAGACAAGAGCCTGTCCTGTCTTGTCGTGTCTAAGACTCCGACGCTATGAAAACTAGAGGATACGCTCAAGAGATCGACCAGTGCCTTTCCGTCCACCATAATATCCCTTCTTACCTCTCTCCTTCTCCGTACATGTCTCTCCTCAGTGTCTCCCTCATTTGGCCTCACATTTTCTTGTTTCATATTTCTCCCTTCCGCACTGTTTGTTTACTTTTCAAAACATCATGACTAAAGGATTGAACCTTAGAAGGTACCAATCATTCCATTGTCATCCGACATCTCATGATATGTACAAACCCAATTTCATATTCTCCTCGGACATTTCCGACCGAATCAAGTACCTTATAGACGTTTATTTATCATTAAAAAACCATCAACAAAATGCGATTGATTTGTGTGAATCAGAAGAAATAGAATTCACCGTTAATGTAGAGCTAAATACTTTACTTAACAGAAACAGACACTTACGTCCTTCGGATTTGATAAAGGACAATCTTATCTTTTTGGCCAAATCAAATGAAAGTACAAACACTGTAGGATCATCAGCGTCTAATGAAGATGACCATGACCCCAGTGTTGATATAAGTTTCGATGAAACTTATACGCCATCACCTCCATCTAACCTTTGGTTCGATAAACTCATCACCAATCCAGAAACATTCATAACTGATGAAGTATTCATCGTAACTCTTACACTCAAAGTACTCAATTTTATTATTGATTCAACCCATATAAATCTTGATTTCCTAAAAGATGAAAATTATGGAATCCTTTTACTCTGTGACTATAGTTTAATCAATCAAATTGAAACTTACATATCTCAATCATTTATTGATGGACTTGTTTCTAGTCTGGTAAATCATAGTTTAAGTGAGATAAATGACATAGCAGAAGTATCACAAAGTGAAGAAACAACCCTTGAATTATCTGATCAAAGTTATGAATCTTCATATTATGAAGATCATGATGATGATATGACATTAATTGGAAGACATTCTAATCAAAAGCCAAATTTGAATTTTGGTAAATTACTTAGTAGAACCACTTTAAAGAAAGAAGTTGATGATAATTTTATAGACAATATGGCCAATTTGAGACATAACGATAATGAGGAAATTATGCCAGAGAAGAAATCTTCAAAAGTATCTGATCATGCATTAACTATACAACTTGCGCCAGATTCAATAGATATTGATGAACTTGAAGAATTGGAAATTGATCCAGTGCCTTTAGTTGATCTTCATAATGTTGAATCACCAAAAAAGGAACCTTCTGAATCTGATTTCCCACAAGTTAAACTTAAACCTTCTAATTCATTTCTTCCACAACCACCACCAACTCCAGTTTTTAAAGACATTGATTCACTCTCTAGAAAACTGTCAAGTGGTAAACTTCCAAATCCTAAACCAGTTAAGAAACCATCTTTTACAATTGATCTTCATAACTTTGATACTTTAGATCCAGGTGCTTCATATATAAATATCAAAGGTGATAAGAAATTTAAATTTATTAAAGTTGGTAAGGTTCAAAAATTTGTTAATCTTTTCGAAGAAAAAGTTAAAGAAGAGAATTCCACATCAAGATCTCAAAGCCCAAGTCATACTGGACCAAATAGTCCTTTAAAATCCAGACAACCTACTCGATCAAATAGTCCAAAAATAAGAGAAACAGAAGAATTAGATAGTGAAACCATACGAGATGATGACACCATTGATCAATTCGATGATAACGACGATATCCAATCATTCAAGTCGGGAAAATCGTTTACTGACAATCCAACACCATCGGCAATATCTATATAACGCATAATGAATGAACGTATAATGAGTAACGTCCACCCCTACATCCCTCTATTCTCTACTGTTTTCTATTCATTATCGTATGTACTATATTTCTTCGAGACCTTATGGGCCCCGCACTAACCAAACCACGGTTATCGACGGCTTAACCCAAAAGCTTGTATCTCATTGTCTTTGCCCTAGGTCTCTATGGCACGAGGCATCTGCATCATTACGCCTTTCGTCAATTTCGCCTAATTCTCGGAATTACTCTAGGCCTTCTCGTATTCAGATATTTTATCTGTCAATTGGTTAAACTTATTGAAAATACTCATCACTTCGTCTTCCTCTACTTGTTTATTCTCTACTGGGTCAACCTTCATACTATCTAAACACCAAGATTCTCTTAACCCCTTCGTTATACCTAATAAATCTTCACAAAATCTTATAATTGATAATGCATCGGCTTCTATAGCTAAAGATTCAACTGCTAATAATTCTTTTGATTTATCTTGAATTACCGCCACATCAAATATATCTTGAAATTTCTGAAGGATCTGTTCAATGTGTGAGTCAATATTTTCTAACAGTTAGTATAATTCAATCGTCAATACTTGTAAACATACCTAATAGAGCTATGGACTTTGGTTGCATTGGATGAAAAAGTGCGTGCGCATCTACCAAATGTGTAAGTGTAAAAAGAGTTGCAAAAAGCTTATTTGTGACTCACATTAATTAACTTTTAAATTACAAATATGGAGTTGGAAAAAACATCAAAATCTTTATTAAAACAAGATATCCAAGGTATGGCTATGAATCTGGTGGAAAATCATAGAGATTGGGATATAAAATCTTATAGTCCTAATTTAGATGGAATTACGAATTTTGAAAGACTCGAAAGGACTTCTTCTAATGGATCAATGAATTCGAATTCTTCACTTCCTAGTTGGAACTATGGTACCATCCCCCCATCAAGACCTCAATCCCATGGTTCAGGATTAAATCTTTCTTATAAAGGACAAATTGCTGTACCTCTGCCAGAAGTTATACAAAGTTATTTATATCCATTATCGGAGACTTTACAAGAGAAAATTATTTGTTACAGAAATAAGATATCGAATATAATTAATGGATCAATTGAAGCCAAGACTCCTTTATTGGTTATTGCCGGACCTAGTTCGATTGTTGACTCCAATCAAATCAAGGCTTGTTCTAAATGGATTGCAAGATTAATGGGGAAACAAATCGATATATCTACAGAATTATTACCTCCACAAGTATCCTCAATCTATAAAACTAGGGAAACCAAGAATTTAATGGTATCTTTAAGAGCAAATTTCTCTTGTTATACTACAAACTATGGAGAATATGAACCAATGTCAACTTATGAAATTTCACAAGGAATTCCATTTTGTAGAGCATTACTTGATGAAATATCTGAAACATGTCCAATTACAGGAGAATTAAGTGATACACTTACTCCACAATATTTATCAGATTGTTTATGTCTTGGATTAGTTAGTTCTACATTATCAGAATCTCAATTACATAGAGAATTAAGTTCTGGAGTATCATTCCCAGTTGGATTTGGTACCCAAGATTCAAAATTAAAATTTGATAAAGAAATGTATTGTCATAGAATTCAATCAGCAATTGATGCAATCTATGCAACAAGTCAAGAACATCAATTTCTTTCAATTACTAAACTGGGTACCGTTGCAGTTGTAGGAACATCAGGAAATCAAGATACTTTTATAATACTTGAAATTAACAAGGATATGAATACCCAAGAAGTTTTAAATCATATTCAAAATATTTACAAAAAAGTAAATGGTGGAGCAAGGATTTTATTAGATGTTGGTAAATTATCAAATAAAGAATATTCTCATAAGATGACCATAATTGTTAATATATTAATGAGTGAAAGATCTAAGATTCTTGGAGTAATGATTGATAGTGGAGATTTTTATCATCCAAAAGGAAACTTGAATACACCATTAAATCTTGATGATATTTCAAGATCTCTTACAAGAAATAGATTAAGTTCGAATGAAAAACCAAATAAAAAAATTATTGAAGCTAATTACGAATATTTTATTAATGCAAATAAGTTCATAAAAGAACTTGATATATTAACTACATAGTATTAGAATAGTATTGCCTTTATAATTCTCCATATTATCTTTAATATAAATAACATCACTTTATATACATTTACAATAACCCATACCATTCTTAAGAATACAACAATCATATTTTCTAAAACTAAATAAAGTAATCTATAATTACCAGAATCTAGATTTACTTTTTGATTTCTATTAAAATCAAGTTTTGTTGCAAGATTTGTACCAAAAAGTGAACCGTTTAATTTATCTAATTTTTCATCAACTTTTCTTAACTCAAGTGATAATGATGTGTTAATTTCACCAATTAATCTATCACTATTAGTTAAAAGATTATCAATTCTTATAGCATAGTCATCATTAATTATCCCCATTAAAGATTTAACTTCATTTAAAACTGTGTTACATTTAAGATCATAAGAAGGTATTGTATCATCATTTATCTCAATCATCAATGTACCTAATTTAGATGTTTTAGTTGATATAATATCATCAATATGACCTAAATTCGATTTAAATAAATGTGGATAAATATGATTTAAGAAATGAAGCTTAATTATAGTTGAATTCCGAAATATTGTTTGATTATCATTAATTGTCATTAAGGGATCATTTACATCTATAAAAGATTTAATTTCAGGACTTTCCGATTCTAAAAATTCTGAATCATCAAAATCATTCTTCTTTTCAATTGATTTTATTTTTATTTGATTCAATGGATCATTTTTTTCATTTATTGGACTTATAAAATCATCATCTTCATAATCATCTAAATCTTCAATTTTTTCAATTTCAAATGCTTCTTTAAGATTTGGAAATTCTGATGATGAACTTGAATCAACAGATTTAAATCTTCTTTTAACTCTAATTTTAAATCTATCTCTTCTACCTTTTGGTTCTAGATCATTAGATGATTCATATGATTTATTTGATGTATGAGATTTGGTACGTATAAGATCATCATCTGAAAATAATTTATCATGTAATCGTTTAGATATATCATGTCTTTGTTTTGGTTTTGGTTTTTTAATTGAATGAGTTGAAGATTTTGATGATTTAGGAAACCAAAGTTCTCCTTGACTATTTTTAAGTTCATGAATCCTTGATGCTCTCCAAGCAGAATCACTTAACAATTCATTCAATTCAATCCCCCATATTAATTTCCATGGTCTACCTTTATTTCCTGATGTATTTTGACTAAACACTGTGGATGCTAATGGCATGGTTTTGAATGAAAGTGGTTTAGGATATTCTCGATGTTTTGAACGAATCTTTCTATTCCTCATAATTTGAAGTGGATTATAAACCCCATCTATACCACGATAACTTATAGGTGCTTCTTTAATTCTTTCAATTGCTAAATATTTTAATGCTAGTGTACTTTTAACTCTTTCTGCTCTAAGATAAGTACCTCTAGATATTGTCAAGGATTTCTCTTCGGGGTTGGTTTCTAGTTTAATACTTGGATCAATGAAATTATTCTCTTGTAAAAACGTTCGTTTAGTATCTAGGATTACTCCTGCTAATTCTCCTGCTTTCTTTATATCTGATGAATCGGATGGTTTTGGTTTAGACGGTATTTTGATCGGATCTTTGTGTATCTTTGTGCTTCTATTGATATCAATTGTGTTTCCATCAAACTCAAATCCATTAACATCAATAGGATTATCTTGAATAATAATATCACCAACTGGTTGGGTAGCTACCAGATGATTTCTTGAGTTTGTGTCATGTGACAGTCTAGATGAATGAGGATCTAGAAATGACAGACTTCTTGTATGTGAACTGAACAGTTCACCTGTTTTTCCAAAGAAACCAGGTGGTTCAAGACTCATGCCTTCATTCATAGTCTTCGCGGTCGTGGTAAGTGGGGAATACAAGATCTAGGCAGGGATTAGATAAAGGGGAGTATAAATAGGACTATTTGGTAACTTCTTGATATTTGGGTAGCTAGTCCTTTGTATTGGTTTTAGTTTAATGTAAGAATCTGTAGTTAATGCTTATGCAATGGCTTAAGTAACGCTAAGATATGATCTATGAAGACTAAGGATAAGAGTGTGTAGATGCAAGTTAGAGTACATCATATACGCTTCAAAGGACTACTAAATCTGGGAAAAGAGTGTCAGAAGCTACGTGAAAAAGACTGACACAAGACACTCACATCACTTGCCTGATTCTACATAAGCACATAAGCACACTATACCCCTCTCACCAACGCCATCATTTCTTCGATATGACATATACCCACCCTTCATACTCTACTCGAAAGCCATTCGCCATCTCTCCCATCTCTCCCGTTTCTCCCAAATCTCTCCCTAATCTCTCCCATCTTTCCCTAATGTCTCCCTAACCTCCCCCATGTCTCCCCCATCCATCTACTCATATCGAAAAGTCGCAATTCACCACCATGTCTATTCAATTTGTCAAATCATCCAAAGATTTTGAATCTTATATTTCCAAAAACAAATACTTGGTAGCCAATTTCACAGCAACCTGGTGTGGACCATGTCAAGCTATTAAACCATTGGTCGATGGAGTTTATCAAGATTCTTCATTTGAAAAAATCGAAATTGTGAGAATTGATTTAGATTCCCAACCTGAATTAGCTGGTAAATATAATATCACATCTATACCAACATTCTTATTCTTTGAAAATGGTAAGGTTATCGATACCATTAAAGGAGCATCACCAAAGTTAATGGATTCATTTGTTCAATTCAAAGCTAAAGTTGATCAAGATTCATCAGCTTTAAAAAGAGCAGGTAATGGTGCAACATCTGAACCAAAAATTGCTGGATCAATTCTCTCTGAAATTAAAGATTTCATTCCAAAAGGATATAGTGTATTGAATGATACAGTTTATGGAGGAGAATTCGAATCTCTTAATTCTATTAGCTTAAATAAAGAAGGTAATGTTAAAGAAGTGTTTGATTTAAAAAAATCAGATACATGTATTTATTCAGATGCAGATTCTCAACTCTTATTATACGTACCATTTACACATATCTCTAAGGTTTACTCAATTCTTCTTAAAACTAAAAAACAAGTTGAAGTAAATGAACAAAGTACATTAGATGAAGAAGATATTGAAGAAGTTCAAACACCAAATTTGATTAAAGTATGGGTAAACAAGTTGAACATTTTATCATTTGATGACGCTACAAGTGATAATTCAGCCCCACATATTGAGAAATTAACAGAATTAGAAGATGGTTGGTATGAATGTAAATTAAAGTATGTTAGATTTCAAAATGTTCAAAGTTTGAATATTCTCTTTGATGGAGAAGATGATGATTATCATACTATGGTTGAGAAGATTGTATTTGTTGGGGTTGGGGGGGAAGAAAAGGAGCAAAATTTTGATAAACTCAAGGGAGAAGAAGAAGGGTAATCAAGGGAGATAGAGGGTAATCAAGGGAGATAGAGGGTAATCAAGGGAGAGAGACGAGAGGGTAGGGCCAAGGTACGGGAGGTGGGGTCAAGGTATGAGGTAGCCAAGGTACGAGAAGAGGTGTCACAGAGAGGCCAGTTCAGTCAAGAAGTGAACGCAGTAGTTAGCATTTATAGGCGAATAGATACTTGTATGTCTTTTTTGTCTCATTAGTAAGTGGCTGGATTACATGTGAGAAAGTAAGAGACAATCCCTACATAAACAAACCCCCTCAAAACTCCATTCTATATATATACCCTTTTCCGAACTAATCATAAATCAATCACTAGTTCACTTTCAACAATCTCTATAATCTCCCCATTCAATGCCATTTTTTAAATACCCGAAAATATCCATCGGGTCGTGTACAATCCAACATTTGGTCAAGTTTTTAGCCAGAAATCCGCGACACTGAAAATATTGACAGGACTGGAGTATGATGATAAGACGTTTAATATTAAAAAATAGTTTACCTCAACCTATAAAGAAGTCCATAATTCATAGGGGGTTATTGACCAGTGTCAGAACCCCAAAAAGAAATATCAATAAAGGGATTATTCAAAGCTTTATTAGGTTAAATAGTGGCAAGACCGAACCAAAACTTGATGCTAATAAAAGTGAATCAACAATCCCAGAAAAGTCCGAAGTAATCCCAGTAGAAGGAAAGAAAACCTTATGGGAAAAAGTTAAACATGAAGCTCAACATTATTGGGCCGGAACTAAATTATTAGGATATGAAGTTAAAGTATCGACCAAATTACTTATGAAGATGTTTTCAGGTTATGGGTTAAGTAGAAGAGAGAGTAATCAATTACAAAGAACATTGAGTGATATGGTTAGATTGGTACCATTTGCAGCATTAATTCTTATTCCATTTGCAGAATTATTAATTCCAGTTATTGTAAGAATTTTCCCAAATTTTTTACCATCAACATATGAATCCAAAAAGGATAGGAAAGCTAAAGCAGCTAAATTAAATAAAGCCAAAACTTTAGCATCACAATACATCAAACAAACCATGGAAGAAAGTGGATTAAAATTATCAAAAATTAATGATAAAGAAAGAGAAGCATTTGTATCATTTTTTTATATTTTATCAATGGGTAAACAACCATCAAGAGATCATTTAATTCAAGTTGCAAGATTATTTAAAAATGATCATGTTTTAGATAATTTATCAAGACCTCAATTATTAGCAATGGCTAAATATATGAATATTACACCATTTGGTACTGATTCAATTTTAAGATATCAAATCAGACATAGATTACTTAATATCATTAAAGATGATAAGGCCATTGATTATGAAGGAGTTGATAATTTAACAATTCAAGAATTAAAATATGCATGTCAACAAAGAGGTATTAAAACAATTAATGTATCACCTGGTAGATTAAGAGATGATTTAGAAACTTGGTTAGATTTAAGATTAAGACAAAAAATCCCTTCAACTTTATTAATTTTATCTTCAACTTATACATATGGAGAAAATTCTCATGATATTGAAACTTATTATGATGCTTTATTAGCAGTTTTAAGTTCAATTCCTGATGAAGTTTATAATGTTGCAAAATTAGAATTAAGTGATGATTCTAAATTGAAATTAAATATTTTGAAAGAACAAGATGAATTAATTAATGAAGAAAATGAAAGAGAAAAAGATACTGTTACTCAAGTTAAAGATGAAATTAAGTTAGATGAATTAGAAGAAGCTGCTGAAGATGGTATGAAAATAGAACCTGAAGAAAAAGATGAACCAAAAAAAGATGAACCAAAACAAGCTTCTACTTGAAGCTTTTACTTTATGTCTTGACTACGGTCTAATTGTAAATAGATAATGGCTTATTTAAATATATAAAATATAAATGGATTATTTCTTTCCAAATCCTCCTGTTGATCCAAATCCTCCTTCAGCTCTTTCTGTTTGATCTAATTCTTCTAATGTTATTGATTTAATATCGGTCATTAAGATTTTTTCTAAAACTAATTGGGCAATTCTATCACCTGTATTAATTTCAAAATCTTTATCTGAATGATTAAATAAAATGATTTTAACTTCTCCTCTATAATCTGCATCAATAACACCTGCACCTGTAGATATACCATGTTTGGCGGCTAATCCAGATCTTGGGGCAACTCTACCATAACATCCAACTGGAACAATAACTGTTAAATCGGTTGCAATCATTGCTTGTCCATGAGCTGGAACTATTCCTCCTTCTGATGAGTAAAGGTCATATCCAGCAGCTAATGCTGATCCTTTGGTTGGAACTGTAGCTTTATCTGATCTTAAGTAGACTTTCAATAAAGGAGTTTCTTCTGTCTTTTGTTTCTTAGAGATTTGATCGGTTGTAGTCATTGATGTAGACGCAACTTTTCAGACGCGTTGTGATGGATGGAAGAGGTGGTCACGTGATAAAGACCAGAAATATTCACGTGATACAAGTGAACACTAATCTAATCTATGGTTCTTGAACATATCAATAAGAGTTGATACTGATGAGTCTTCATCGTTGGAAACATTAACTTGATTAAGATTCTCTGGATTAAAGAATAAAAACCTGTTCAACTTCAATCTGTTCTCCATAGTATCAGCAGCATTAACATTTGGGAAATATGCTGACAAGAGTCTTTGGAAATCTTCAGAACTCATGGATTCAGCATCTAAAAATTCTGGTGGTTCAACTCTTTCACCTTTTGAATCAACTGGTAATTCAACAATTGAAGATGATAAGGTATTTTTAACACGACTTTTCAATTGCCAAAGTCTAATAGTAGTGTCGGATTTGTTACCATTTAATACATTGATATATAATACCCTTCCTTCACCTTCATAGGCTTTTACATCAATACCTTCTCTTATTAAAGCCTCGATCTTTTCGTTGATTGTATAAGGAGATGCAAGAAAGACTTGTTCAAAACAAGGTAACATTGCTTCTTGGGGCAAGTTTATTGTGGCTCGAATTGGAAACCAGAATATCAATTCCAACCACTCGTGCAATTCGGTTAAATTTATATTTGCCATGGTTGTTGTATTCGAAAAATTTTGCAACCACAAAAATATGCATGCTGGTGCGTAAAGAAGCAAGTATAAATACTTTCAACTTCTATGCCTCTCCTCCTTTTCTATCATTTATTTATTAACTCTATAATTTTATCTCTACCTGCTCTGGTCCATCACATTTCACTAAGAAATTCCAAACTCAATTCTCTAATATTATTATCCTCTCTATACAAATACCAGTCAAGATAATGACCATTTACATACACCTTTGACCAGGGTACTTGATTTCTCCAATCAAAATTATCAAGGTTAACATCATATATATAATGAAGAACTAAAGCTGTTTTCCATTGTGTCTTTTTAAGCTTGGATACTAATCTTCTGTTTTCTATGGGTAATTCGTATGCTTTTCTTTCTTCTGGAGTCATTTTGGTCCATGTTTCCAAAGCATCGGAAAAACACTTTCTAGGCTTCTTCTTCATAAATCGGTGATAACCCAGTCCTACTGCTGGTGGTTTATTGGATAAATAAAATTGGTGTAATTTACGCAAAACATACCTCTGTTTGAGTAAATCACTATCAACGTAATTAGGTAATCTACCTTGGTACACTTTCTTTGTGATTGGATTAAAATCATCAGGTTTCAATATACTATATGCAATTTGATCCAATATAGGATCTTTTAGTTGAAGTGCACTCGTTATAAGTTTATCATAATAATCAGGTTCAGGAATTTGATTAGGTACGGACTTTGTTAATTTATCACCTATAATTTCCCATGGTTTTAAACCTGAATAGTAATGAGGATTCCATGATTCATTGGAATACCTCTTCAAAAAATTAATTATTTCATACCCTTTCCAAATCTCTAATTTTGTTTTATAAGACCTTTGAGCATAGTCTATATCATTATATCTAGCCAATATGTTATCTGAAAGTTTGGGATAGTTTAGGAATGATTTGCTGGTGTTTTGTAATTCATACATAGCTAATTGCTTCCCTATCAAATATTGTGGTTTGGGATTAGAATAAAGGGTGTCAATTGGTAATTCAGACCCATCGATAATCTTACGATCAACGTTAAATTTTTCACATATAGAATCTAGGATATAAGACGAGGTATCATTTTCGAAAAGTACTTGTTTGAGGATATGGTTGTATTTATGTGATGTTTCTGTGAATGGCCAGCCTATTCGAAACGGTTCTTTCAACCAAAATTTATTATAATAGACATTAACCATGAAATAAAAGTATTTTTCGCAGACTTGCAAATTTTAGAAAAGTGAAATCTGGGGAAAAGATGAAAGGAAAGGACAAGTGAGAAGAGACAAAGGACAAGTCAGAAGTGAAAGAGACTCATTATCATCTATTATCTATCATTACTGTCTAAGAACTAATGCTTCATACAAATTCACCTTCAAAGCTATTGGAACTAATTCTTCTTCTTGTTCCATATCTCCAATAACTCCATCTATATCAGTTTTTCGTCTTAATCTCATATATTCATCTTGTGGTAATGGCCCGATTCTCGGTGCTGCTACAGATTGTTTAAAAACAGCTTGGAATATAGTCAACTGTATAAATAGTATTAATAAATCAGACAATATTAAACCTACTAAACCTAATCTTAGCATTTTTGTTATATAACTTAATTGATCCCAATTCTCTATATCTCTATATTCACCCATGAACGAAATCACATACCATGAACCATTGGAAATGATTTTGAGATTATCATCATTACCTAATGGTATTAACCAGAAACATATAAATCCAATATGATATAATATAACTATAAGGCCAGACCAATAGACGGCGGATGAAACTCTAGATATGAATGTGTTTAGTATTTGGGTACGACTTTCAACATCAACACCATCATCAGTAAGTGTTGTTTCTACACCTCTTAAATAACTAAGGAAATCTCTAGGATTAGTAGTATCCTCTTGAGTATAAAATTGACTGGAACTCAAAATCATTTGAACAGATAAATGACATACCACAGGTAAGAAACTTGCCAGATGGCCATACTTAACAAATTGATAAGTCACAAGAATAAAAACCAATTTATCAAGTTGATTCATAAGATTTGATTGCCTCAAAGTCTTTTTTAAGACATTTTGTTTTTGAGAAAACGATGCAAGATTTTGTTGATCAGTAAGTTCTTTTGATAAAGACGATATCTGAGGAATAGTATTATCTTGGAACGCCCCAGGCATTGTAACAGGAGCTGGATTTGACAGAGACCAAAAAGAACTAAAGGGTAGCATAGAGGAATTTTATAAAATGAGGTGCGAAATTAATAAAATACATGATATTATTATACGTAACCTAACTAACCTAAGAAAATAAAGAACCAATATCAGCAGGTAATTCTTCAATTTGAGTAGAGTAGAATTTTTCAATTTCTCTCATCATACCAACATCATTATCAGTAACAAAATTAATAGCAACACCCTTTCTACCAAATCTACCACCTCTACCAATTCTATGGATATAGTTTTCTTTGTTAGCTGGTAAATCGTAGTTAATAACTAAAGAAACTTGTTGAACATCAATACCTCTAGCTAATAAATCAGTAGAGATTAAAATTCTTGAAGATCCACTTCTGAATTCATTCATAATAGTATCTCTTTCACTTTGTTGTAATTCAGCATGAATGGCAGAAACGGTAAAGTTTTCACCTCTTAATCTGTTGGTTAAAAATTCAACTTTAGCTCTGGTGTTACAGAAAATAACAGCTTGAGTAACAGAAATTGAATCATATAAATCACATAAACAATCAAATTTAAATTCTTCCTTTTCAACATTAATGAAAAATTGTTTAATACCTTCTAAGGTTAATTCATCTTTTTTAACTAAAATTCTAACTGGATTTTCCATAAATTTAGTTGTAACTTCTAAGACATCTTGTGGCATAGTAGCAGATAATAAGACAACTTGAGTAGTAGTTGGTAATAATCTGAAGATATTGTAAATTTGTTCTTTAAATCCAGATGATAACATTTCATCAGCTTCATCTAAAATGAACATTTTAACTTTATCAGTTTTAAAGAATCTTCTTTCAATCATATCGAAAACTCTACCTGGAGTACCAACAACAATTTGGACACCTGATTTGAAAGCTTCGATATCATCTCTGGTAGAAGTACCACCAATACAAGCATGGACGGTAACATCTAAGTATAAACCAATATGAGTAATGACATTTTGAATTTGTAAAGCTAATTCTCTAGTTGGAGCTAAGATTAAAGCTTGAGTAGTTTTTGAAGTTTCATCAATTCTTTGTAAAGCAGAAATGGTGAAAGTAGCGGTTTTACCGGTACCTGATTGAGCTTGAGCTAAAACATCTTTACCTTCAGTAATTGGTAAAATAGCTCTTTGTTGAATAGCTGATGGTGCTTCGTAACCGTAACCGAAAATACCTCTAACAATATTTTCTTTTAAGTTTAAATCATCGAATGAGTAAACAACGTTATCGTAGTTAGTTTCGATTAAATTGGCGTCGACTTCTTGGATACCTGACATTTTGAGTTTTTAGTGGGATGGAAAATTTGATGAAAAAATTTTTTGATCCTAGAGTGCGAGGCCGGGTAATTTTAACACTATAAGCATATAATTGTTAATTATATAGGAGATATTAAGGGTAAAAGGTACTAGTTAAATAGAAATCGATAAGACATTTAAGAAGTAATATTCCAACCTTTGTTTTGATAGATTTCTTGTTTTGGGTGCCTATTAGATCTTTGTCTCGATCGATGCCATCTATCCTGATTGTAAAGGTATTATTTATTAAGGAGGGTTTATTATATCACTAATATTTAATCTATACATACGTATGCCATTGATAAGAATGAATGCCCGAGGGGATGATATTATTGGTCTAAACGTTGATCTATACTTAAACAATTATCTTCAATACACTATTTCACTTACTTTACTCTACTTCACTCTACTTCGTTACGTCGTAACTCGCTACTCGCGTTCCTTATCTCTCTAGTCCACCAGTCCCTAGTCCTCTAGTCCTTAGTCCCCTAGTCCTCTAGTCCACCAGTCCCTAGTCCTCTAGTCCTTAGTCCCCTAGTCCTCTAGTCCTTAGTCCCCTAGTCCTCTAGTCCCTAGTCCTTGTCTTTCTTCAATCTGAGCTTCTCTAACTTCTCGTTCACTTCATGGACATTAACTGCTCTTGAATATCCACTTTCTTGAGCTTTCCTAGCTTGGATTATCTCTTTACTCTCATTGGTTTCATCCTTCTCCTTTCTCTTCATTATCGGATGACTAGGCTTGTACCTCTGAGTATTTTCAAACAGTCTCTCAGGTTGTTGGAATGGATGAAATCCAAAAACTGATTGTCTTTCTCTTTCCCTTTGAATCAGTGGTGAAATCTTTGGTGCTTCTACTGAAACATGATGTTTGGACTTATGACTTCCTCCAGTTGACAGTTTTAAAATAGATTTAGTCTTTTTATTGTCCCATGTATTTGAATATCTTGGGATCTCTCCAGTCTTCTTAGGTGGTGTCTTTGGTGGTGATTTTTTACCTGCATCCCATAATGAATCATCTGTTGTGAATTCAGGATGTTCATTTGTAACAAAGAATGGATCAGTTCCAAAATATTTATGCCATAAAGCCCACCATTCTGTGTGGCTTGGATTATACGGAAATTTCCAAGGTTTATTTGGCCCAATGTAATGAATAAGCTTGACTTGTTTTCCAAAATGAGATGAAGCTGTATACCCATAAGCAGATGCAGCAGACGATGGAGGAGAAGAAGATGATGATGAAGGAACAGAAGATGGGAATGGTACCATTGAAGAAGTAGAAAAATAATTGTATGCTGGGCCATACTCATATTGAGTATTTGGAGTTACATTATAAAGAAATGGTACCTTAATCCAATTTGACAGGGTCACATCAGTAGACTTAACTTCATTTGTACCCTCCTTAACCAACTTTGCAACCCAATCAGGATCCTGATTAAAATACTGATTCAAAAACCCTTGATCAGCACCATCAAATGACTTATCATCAGATTTTGATAATTCTAAAAGATTGTTATAATCCTTTTGATTAGGTTTAATAACGAACATCCCAGAATTGAAAACATCAGGGAACCCAGAGTCTGGACTTGCTAAAATCTTTGAATCAGGGAAATCAACACTAAGTAAATCTAATAAATTAGATTCAGGATTTGGTAAAGTATCAGCATCTAAATATAAAATCTTTTCGTAAGGTAAATTCCATAAATTGATCTTGCTGAATGTCTTATTGAGCTCTGGTCTCTTCAAATCATGAACTAACTTAGAAATGTATTTGTCTGATACAGTCTCAATTATCTTAGTATCATGAACTTTGAAAATTTCACTTATCAAATCAAGTTGTTGTTTTGAAAAAATCAGTGAATCGGTGATAAGACCTAATTGGATCTTTTGGGGATGTTCCTTGATCATATCTTGAAGGATTGATCCAAGTAATAATACCCCTGGAAGGTATGAAGTGTCATAAAGTAAAGTAACAATTGCAATTGTCATTAGTTTGAACTCCTTTTTGGGTGCGAAAGAAACTGGAGAAGCGGAGATTGAGCCACATACATGAGACAATCAAAGAGCGAATTCTCAGAGAAAACCATAATACATTTTCCTATTCTGATGACATTAATTAACTATACAATTAAATAACTTAACGGGAATAAGACCAAACGTTCTTTAATAAACCGTCTTGTTGAGCCAATCTGTTTAAAGAATCATCGGCTTCACCTCTACCTCTAATGTAACCACATAAAGCATAAGTGGTGTTATCACCAGCAATAGCTCTACCTTCAGCATCGACGTTAGCGATGGAGATTTGGACTGAAGCGTGATCTTTGGCTTTGATAATTCTGTTAGTAGCAGAACATTTTCTTGGAACGTATAATTCGACCTAAATTGTTAGTAGAGAACAAGGGGATAAAGAATTGAGCCATGATAGAGATATTGGTGTTGGAGTTCTGAAAGTGTTTGGGGAAAGAATATATCGTCCCGGAAGTTTCTGATATTGATGGTATTTCATGAACATCTCACATCTTCTCTCGTTGATTCTTTACATCATGGACTGTAAACACACTGGGATCTTTCTTTCCTGGTTTCATGGAGAATATATTCTGTCTATGGCTCAAAAATCTTTTATAATTACTTTAATTAAACATACTAATTGACCTTTATCGTTTTCCATCTTTGTTAGTGTTAAGTATGTACAAAATTTTTTCACTGTAATTTTTTTTCTCACTTTTGAAATTTTCGGTAATCTCACGAAAATTGGCGATTAGGGCTAAAACCCGCAGTCACAAATAATTAGATGGTTGCAAAAAATATACCCTTCCAAACACTCTCTACAGTCCTTTCTCTAAACACTACAGCCTCTTCACTATCCTGTCTCTTCACTATCCTGTCTCTTCACTATCCTGTCTCTTCACTATCATGTCTCTTCACTATCCTCTCTCTTCACTATCCTCTCTCTTCACTATCCTGTCTCTTCACTATCCTCTCTCTTCACTCTCCTCTCTCTTCTCTATCCTCTACAGTCTCCTATGAACACCCTTCTAATCCTATGCTATTAACTATATATTTATGCTATCCCTATTTCTTCAATCTTAACACTGCAACACTCTCTACATGATGAGTTTGTGGAAAGAAATCAAATCCCTTTATACTCTCAACTTCGTAATCATCACCATATTTTGTGTGGTTTATAAACCATTCAACATCTCTAGCTTGTGAATGAACATTACAACTAATGTAAACAATCTTAGCGGGATGAAATTCTGATAATTGATTAAGGAATACTTCATCACATCCTTTTCTAGGAGGATCTAAAATCACAGATGTTTGTTCATGTGGAAGATCAATATCCTTAAAGATTTCTTCTGCTTTACCTACAATAAATTTAGCATTTTCTACTTTATTTAATTCAGCATTTGATCTAGCAAATTTAACAGAATCTGCACTAACTTCTACACCAATTACTTTTTTAACATTTGTTGAACAAGTAATGGAAAAGAGACCAGATCCACAATAAGCATCAACCAAATAATTATCTGTATTTTCTGCAAGACTTAAATTGGATCTTACATATTGAGTCACTGCTGGAAGTATAGAATTATTATTTTGAAAGAATTCACCTGCAGAAAATTTGAATTGATAACCATCAACATATTCGTTAACTATGTATCTTGTATTTGTGACACAAGTCTTGACATCATTATTTCCTTGGATTTTACTAATATTACCATCTTGATCCAAAGATTCAGATTTATCATCAAATACTTGTTCATCACCAACTTGGGTATGTTCTCTTAAAAGAATTGTAGCACCTTTTTTATAATCCTTAAACTCTTTTTCGAATTTTTTTCTTTCATTTTTCATACCTTGATTAATAATATCTGTACCAATTGGACATTCTTCAATATCTACAATAGAATATGATCCACCAGATGTTTCTCTCCATTCTGGTTTACCCTTTGATCCAAACCCAAAACTAGGTCTTTCTTCAAGTACTTTCCCTTGGGTTCTAACGGAATTTGGTACGTTAAAATGTGGAGTTAATTTGGTTCTATAATTATATGTTAAAGGTGATGGTTCAGTAGAATCAACTGGAGGTAATTTCCCATTTGACAAAATTGGTGAAAAATATTTATATGCATTTTGAATGATATTTCTTTTGAATTCTAAAGCATTTGGATATGTTACATTTTGATATTGACATCCACTACATTTACCAAAATATTTACATCCAATAAGTGAATCATCTCTAAACTCTGATGACTCAACCACTGAAAGAAGATCAGATTCTACAAAGAATGGATGACTTCTATGTATACGAATATCAACCACATCACCTGGAAGACCAAATGGAATAACTACAAGTTGTTTTCTTCCTTCAATTACTGGATGATTCATTATACCTAACCCATCACCATTTGATGTTAATCTCAAAACCTTGACGTTTTTAACATTGACGTGATACAATGGGACTAATTCAGGATCATTTAAAATCAGAATCATATCATTTTTTATATCATCTCTTGTTAAAGAATTATCAGCTAAGATCTCATCAATCTCAAATTCTAAAACTCCGAGTGGTGATGTTTTATCTGCTACTTTTGATTTATATCTTCTTTTAATACCTTTTGATTTCTTGGAACGCTTGACGAACTTTGGTTCTACTTCAGCTTCTCTCTTCTGAGCCATGGCTTCATTGGTTTCGATATTTACTGGGGTCATAGTTGATATTTTTCGCGATGAGATATGATAATACGATATGAGATGAGAATAATTGGCTGCGAAAACATTGTCTCTACACTTTCTATGCATTACTATTACACCTATTTATCCCTCATTATTTTGATACTTCTTTGGTATGTTTGTGTATAACCAAGATAATGGTCTCTTCTTAACCGTACCATTAGAATAATAAGTTCTAGAATCTTCCAATTCTTTAATTATCTGATCTTCATTATATCCTAAAGATTTACCCATCTCAATTGCTTTATAAATTTTTTTCCTTCTAATAAAAGTTCTAGATTCTGTTTCATTTCTCCATTTTGTATTATACTTTTCTTCCAATTGTTTTAAAGGTGGTTTACCATTTACACCATATTCATATTCTTGCCAGATCTCTTCAACATTTCTTGCACCTTTTTCAAGTTTAAATTGTGGATATTCTTTTGTTTGTGTAAGTCTATTTGAATAATAACTTGATGTTGTATTTGGAGATTTATGATCACTTGAATCACTTGATTTAGACAGTTTTCTTCTCTTTCTATCATTCATTTCATCTGGTATTAAATTAAAATCTTGTGATTTATTCATTACAGGAATATCTAAGATATTCGAATCTAATTTCGTATTAAGATTTGAATCAAGATTTGAATTTAAATCATTAGATGGTACAGGATCAGTATCAGGAATTGTACCAGGGATTTCATTAGTTATAACTGATGCTGCATTTGCATTGGCTGCATTGGCTGCAACAAGATTACTATCACCATTTAATTCCAATTGTCGATTAAAACTTAAAGCTCTATTAATTGGGATCGGATAATCAAGTTTTGGAGTGAAAGGACTTCCAATTCCTGGAGATCTAATTCCTAAAGCTTTTGACCATTGTTTATTAATATCCATTAAACTTGAATCTGAAAAACTACTCATGGTATTTAAAATTGGTCTTGCTAAAGTTTCTGTGTTTTGTACACCATTTGATCTTGGTAATGGATCAAATAAGTTCGATGATCCACTTGAATCAACACTCGGTATATCATTACTTTGAGTAGGTTGAGAGATGCTTACTTGATTTTGTATTGGAATTGTTTGATGGACTGAGTTTCTATGACTTGACTGAGATTGTGATTGGGAATGGGAATGGGAATGTTGTGGTTGGGCCTGCTGAACCACTGATGTCATAGGAATTGACATACTTGACATTGACATTGGAAGACTAGACATTGGGTTTACCCCTACAACACTACCCACACCCACGTCAGTACCTATTCCGTTATCATTTATAACAGTTTGGTTATTAATAGTTGTTTGTGGCTGACCTTGTGGCTGATTGGTGGGTGTCTGAGATTGGGATTGAGACTGGGATTGGGATTGGGATTGACCTTTTGATGTTGATGGTGGTTGGGTTACATTATTTACCGTGGTAATATTATTAACACTAACTCCACTCAGTGGAGATAATGAAGATTCTAATTTTTTCTTTGGTTCTAAATTTGTTATATCACTACTTAAATCTGCCATATGTTTCCCAATTAATTCAATTTTTTTCTGTAAGTTTGTATTATTTGTTTCAGACTTACCATCTTTAACTTCTTCAGATAAACTCAGGACTTTCGCTTCTAAATTCAGTAGTCGTTCACTTAATAATTGTAACTGAAAAGATGTTCGTACATTCAAACTTTCTAATTTCTTATCAGTTTCAATTTGATGATTATGGAATAGGTTTGATAGGTTATTTACTTCTGATGTTAGGTTAGAGGGGGTGTTGTGCATCATATTTGAATTAGAACCTTGCCCTCGTTGTGAATTTTCAAGTCTATTAAAGTCTTCCATTTATCATTGGGATGTAATCTGAGACACATTCTCCTGGAATTCCGACACTGCGGTGGTGGGGACACACTGTGAATTTACAAAGAAAAATTATGAGAATTTTGAGTTAATGAGAAGAGATGGGGTAGAATCATGGCTCATAAACAAGAAATTAGTTATGAATAGATTTAAAAGCATGTTAAATTAAGATAGAGTAAAGAATCTTCTGTTGAAATATTCGTAAGTGTATATTATCTTGGCTATTTGGTCGCAGTGTGTCGTGTACTACAAATCCAATCGAGGAATATCTACGAGGACAATACGAGACATTACGAGACCTGGTTATCTCCTTGTATTTACATCGTCCTTTCTATGTAGTGGTTCCCCTTTCTCCATATCTCTCGTTTATCTCTCCATCCTAGTCATTTTTCCGTCTCCCATCCGTAACCCGTTCCACGTACCTCTTGTTACCCCTAATCTAATCCAAGGACCCTTATGGCTAATGCGAATCCCCACACCGACATTGTACTTATACCACCATAAATAATTAATCTCCCGATAATCTCTACATCATATCTTGGTCTAAACACTGGTGCAGTTTTCTCTAATTTATGTTTATAGTTTAACATCTCATAATAATCAATATCATCTTGTATACCAACTTTATCTTTTGCTTTACCAATAAATTTACTTTCTTCTTCATTCAAATTAGAAATTGATGTTCTACGAATTTGTCTATTAGATTTCTCAGAAAATGCTGTAGCTTGATAATTCTTACGTGGTACATTAATTTTAACAAATTTATAAATTGGTGGTAAAATTGAAAATACAATTGGTTTAGAAATTGATTTCCAAATTACAACTAATAAAATACCAAGTAAAACTCTTATAATTGATTTAATTAATCCAATTTGTTCGAAATCATAAGCAATGATAATTGGATTTGAATCAATTTGTTTTGTAAAATCAACAAAATAAAGACTTTTAAAAGCAGCCCAATGACTTAAATCTAATCCAATTAAAACTCCAATAAATGCAACTGAATCATCAAAACATGGACAATTATCAACAGGTTCAAAATGAATATGAATTAAAAATAAATAAAATCCAACAACTAAAAATGGCATAAAAAATCCAAAATTATTATTTACATCAAGAATGAAAAAATCATCCCATGATTTCCCCCATAAAAATCTAAATATAAAGAGTAATAATCCAACCAATGATCCGGTTAAAACGTCAAAGAATCCATGCATACCACAATAAATCCTACCAAAAATAAGTGAGAAATAGTATACAAAAATACCAAAGAGAATCAAAAAGGTTGTATTCGTTTCAAGATTCATCTTGATAACTTTAACTGCTAAGAGAAGAGATACCGCCGTAGCATTGGCACTATGACTTGAAGGGAACCCATACTCTTGTGTGGTATATGAACTCAATGTGATTCTATGAAGTGGAGGGGACCTTGGTCTTGGTAAACATAAAAAGTCTTTTAAGTTTCCTGATAAATAAATTCCAAACCCTAATACAAATACAAGATCTCTTGCTAATTCTGCTGATCCAAACCAATTGGATAAAGGCAACATCAACACATAGAACGTATGACTAGCGAGATTAGCTGTCCATGCAAAATAATAATCTAATATTGGGTTTCTAATTTTACCTTGAATATGTGCTAGTATTTCAGTTTCTTTTCTTACTAGCGGTAAACATTTATTTCTTAATCTGAATCTGTAAGGGGGTAATGATTTGTAGTGGTCTGCTGATTGACTACCAGCATCTTGGTCTGTGCTTTGCACTGTAAGATTTGAAGCAGCACTTGTATGAACCGGAGTGTCTTTTGAAGCCATTGATGAAATTCGCGATCAGGAACATCTTTAAACGTGTAGGGGTGAGATGGTGGAGAGACTGGAGAGAGACTGAGACCGTGGAGAGAGACTGAGACCGTGGAGAAAGACTGAGACCGTGGAGAGAGACTGAGACCGTCGAGACTGAGACCGCTGAGGGAAACGGCGTAGAGGAGAATGGATAAGGGAAAAGAAAAGAACTTCGCCACAGTGATGGTGGCTAGTGTGGTGAGTGCACCGAGATTGTTCTGAGCCGTCTCATCGTCTCATCGTCTCATCTGTCTCATGTATGTCTCAGACATTTATCTCATCTGGTTTCATTCTATCTATTATCTATACTCATTCCTCATCACAATATTACACATCTCTTCTTCTTATCTGCCCTTCTAGCATACTCAAACTCATGATCATAATCATAATTATGATTATTCGTATATGGATTTCTCTCTTCCTCCGTTAATGGAGTATTAAAAATTGTAGAATCAATTGAACTATTCTTAAAATGTCCTTTACCTTTTGACCCAGTAGAACTTCTTGAAGCTCCTCTTGAATGCCCTAGAAAACTTAATCTTTTTGTCTTTGATTGTTCTTTTTCCCATTGCTCATAATTTTGAAAGAAATTATGAATTGCAAAATTGAATACATTTTCAACATTAAACATGTTTTTAGCTGAACATTGGATATACCCAATGGCGTTTATATCATAGGCCAATTGGATTGGTAAATCTGGATTAATTGAACCATTTTCTAAATCACTTTTTGTACCAACTAATAAAATTGGTGTACCAGGACAAAAATGATTCACTTCAGGAAACCAGATATCTTTTACATTTTGTAAACTTATAAGATTATCCAAACTGAAACAAATTAAAAGGACATCGACATCATGATAACTAAGAGGTCTTAAACGATCATATTCTTCTTGCCCGGCAGTATCCCAAAGGGCTAATTCTATCCATTTCCCATTTGGTGCTGATACTGTTGCAACATAATTTTCAAAGATTGTGGGTACGTAAATTTCTGGAAATTTTTTTTGGGTATAACTTACAAGCAAGCATGTCTTACCACAACCACCATCTCCTACAACTACAATTTTAGTTGAACAATTGGATTTTTTGAAGGTATCTTGAATTTGGTAATGAGGTATTTGGGGGTTATCGTTTACAATGACAGTTGACATATTGAAGAATTATTTTTGGATAAAGTTGGGGGTGTTGACTATTTATACGGTCAAATAAGAATCTAAAAATAGTGCGAATTCATGTACTTCGATGTAAATAAACGGGCAATGGTGGTAGACGTCGCGGTAATTTTAGGGTACCTCGTAGTAAAAAATTGGTACAGAGTATGACATAATGTAGTTCATTAATCAAAAAGTAAATAAAGATCAGGTATGATAAGAATGGTTGCAAAAGAGGGGGGGTGAGTGGAGGGTGAAGGTATAAGGTGTAGGATATGGGAGAATGAAGATAGTAAGAGAATGAACTTCTCTGACGACCATCTAGTACCTGATACTGATTGTCTATTTCTATGACTTGTTCAAGCCACACAGTTTCAAGTCAGTGCCTACGAGGTCATCAAAACTATTCGCTTCTACACTAGGTTGGGTGAAAGTGTCAGAACCTCACCCACCTAAGCCTTCTCACGTATCACACCAACCACCACCTCACCTAATCAGTCCTTCTACCTCATCTCATCTCACCTTATCTCATCTCATCGTTATCAGATTTCTTTTTACGGGTTCGGGCGACAAAATTACTAAAACCTAATACTTTATAAAATATTCAATAATTCATACACTCCATTTTAACGGAACTTCCCCGGGCAGGGCAGCCCGAAAACCGTTGGATTTCACTTGAAACATCATGCAAAACGTATGTGCAAACTAAAACACAATGTGCAAGCTGTAACATAATTATATACAAGGCTACTGATTGTATATAAGTTGGTTATAAGACCATTATATACCAGATGTAACATCCAAACTTTTTAGTTCCAAACTGTTTGGTTCCTGGTTAGTTAACGCAAACACTTATATTTCCTGATTCGTCTATACTGGAAATGCCGTTGTTTCTACATAGTATGCTAAACGGTTTTATTACATCAGTGATCGCCGCACCTGTACCTAACCCCTTAGCGACGCAGTGATCTGCAACCTGCTGCAAATTAGAAACACAATATAAGTAACGAACGATACTTATACTATATTATCAAACCTTAGATAACACCCATCAATATTTCAAATAGTTCCGGTCACGTATCTTAAGTTTACCAGCTTATCGCCTGATCAGAAAGATATTTTTTAGAGTGGCTGGGTGCGAAATATTTTTTAAACATATGTAAACAGACCCAGTAACATCACTTCACTACTTATGTAGTATTAGATCAAAAATTCTAGATGTAAAGTATGTAGCCAATGTTGAATCGTAAGAGTCTCTAAAATTGCTTTTTTTCAACGTTAGACACTTACGCTATACATAATACCTGCACACGGCTGGTCAGAGTCGTGCGCGGACAATAGAGAGTAACCAATAAATGAAACTAAAATTAAAAGCCTTGTAATTTATCAAAATAAACAGTATGTAGCAACTAAACATCAAGTACTTTACTACCCTCTACAAGCCCTGTAACCATACTTAGCCCTGTTCATAATGAGCCTTGAATCGCGGTATACACGGTGGTTGTATAGGGCAAGCGAATTAGGGATAAAAATCGATTTATTAGGCAAAAACACGGTTGTCGCATTGACGAAACTTTTAAACCTCTAAGGGGTAAGATCGACAGAGACACTAGACGAGTACCCCTAGAAGAAAGATCTACAATTTCCAAGTAAAACTCGGTCAAATCCTTTCTCTCTATACACATGTACCAAATAAATACACAAAATCTTTATCTTAAAGTACAATCATCAATCAACTGAAACGAATCTAGCCTTCCGTTTTAGTCAAAATATTACCGGATTAGGTCGCGATTCCCAGCTTTTTTTTTTATTTTTTTTTTTTTCTTTGTTTTTTTACCAGCTTTTTTCTTCGTCACTGCGGGATTGCGAAACGCAATTTTTTTAAAACCCAAACAATTGGCACAGTTTCATTTTTTTCCTTTCCTTCAATTCATTCCTTTGCTAACTAAAGTCATTCCTTTTTTTAATAGTCAGTAAGTTTTGTATTAGTCCATTATAATGAAGTTATCTATTTTATATTCAATTGGATTATTTTTAGTATCAAGTGTTACTGCTTCATCTTGTGAAAAATCAAGTGATGGTAATTATTATTGTAGTGCTACCAAAAAGGTAAGCTATGCTGGAGTTGGTTACTCTGGTTATTATGATGATATTACCAACATGGACAGTGATAGTGGTTCTTGTACTTCTGAAAAATACACCTTTTCAGGTAATTTAAGTCCTTTAGATGAAGAATTATCATTACATTTCAGAGGTCCATTAAAATTAAAACAATTTGGTGTTTATTATCCAGCCAAATCATCTTCTAAGAAAGTTAAGAGAGACGAAGAAGATTGTCAAACCACTTTAGTTCATAAACATCATCAACATAAAAGAGCTACTCAAGTTGTTGAAGTTACTAGAACTGTTTTTGTTGATGGTAATGGTGAAACTCAAACTAGTGAACAAACCACTACTATTGCTTCAACTAGTGCTCCAGCTGCTGCTGCTACCAGCTCAACTGGTGGTGCTGCTTCTTCTGCTTCTTCTGCTTCTGCTGCTTCTTCTTCATCTTCTGATGATGATGATGACACTGAAGCTTCAACTGGTGATTGGGAAAGATCTGCTTACTATACTCCAGGTTCAACTGATGGTTGTGTTTTCCTTAACCATCATGGTGGTGAAGGTTCTGGTGTCTTTGATTACCAATTTGGTAACTCCATCTCTTATGCTAACAAAGATAACTCTGGTGGTTCATCAAGTGCTGTTGCTTTAGAAGATGTCACCATCGGTTCAAACAAAGAATTCATGATCATGTCAGATTCTAAATGTTCTGGTGATGATTGTGGTTACTACAGAGAAGGTATTCCAGCTTACCACGGTTTCGATGGTAGTAAAAAAATCTTTGTTTTTGAATTCCAAATGCCAGAAGATTCTGGTGCTGAAACCGCTATCAACTATGATATGCCAGCTATTTGGGCTTTAAATGCTAAGATCCCAAGAACTTTACAATACGGTAAATCTGAATGTTCTTGTTGGCCAGAATGTGGTGAATTAGATTTATTTGAAATCTTATCAGCTGGTTCAGGTAAATTAATTTCCCACTTACATTCTGCTCAAGGTTCTGATAACACTCAAGCTGCTTACGGTGGTGGTGGTTCTCAAGATTATTTCGAAAGACCATATGATTCAACCATGAAAGCTGCTGTTATTTTTGATGGTGAAGATATTTCTGTTGTTGAAGTCGATGATGATTTCGATAAAGTTTTATCTAAATCAACTGTTAACAGTTGGTTAAGCCAAAGTGGTTCAAAAGCTACAATTGGTTACTAGATTGTTTAGTTTGTTTGTAATGTATGTTTTGATTTATTATTGTAGTTACTCTTGGGCCGAGCATGTCTTTAGGTTTCGATTACTCTTACAGGTGTTGTGGTTATGGACTTACTATTCAGCCTCTAGATCGTCACAACCAACCACCTATTGGATCACACTTAGAGGCAGCACAGAGAATCATCTACGTTAGACTGAAAAGGTAAACTAGTAGCATCTACACTATAGAGACAGAGAAGATAGACTAGTAACATCTACCTTGTTAGAGACTAAAGATAGACTAGTAACATCTACCTTATTAGAGACTGAAAAGATAAACTAGGTTCAAAATACTCTTTAGTGCCCCAATCAGGCCATTTAATCACACCTTTTGAAGCCAGTTTTCTTTCCCTTTACAGTAATCCTTTACAGGCAATTTTGCTTCATTTCTTATTAATAATTATACAGGAGATGTAATTCTAATCGAATAAACCGAATCCCATGTCATCATCAGATTCTTCAGCAGCTTCTTCTTCCTTTTCTTCTTCAACAGCGGCATCAGCACCACCGGCAGCAGCAGATGGAGCAGAACCGGCAGCTGGAGCAGCAGCGGCGAAAGAGAATAATAATTCTTTTAAGTCTTTACCTTCTAAAGCTTTAGCGAAAACATCAGCCCAGATGGAATCAACATCAGCACTAGCGGCTTTGGTGATTGATTGTAAGTTTTCTGAGGTGATTTCTAATCCAGCATCAGCTAAGATCAATGCAGCGTATGAAATGGAAGCTTCAGTAGACATTTCTATTCTTGTTAAGATTTATGAAAAATTTATTCTCAATAAAAATGGTGAACGAGAACGAGATTGAGATTAGGGCTAAAGCCCTGAGATCTGGTGAGACATGTGAGACATATTATAAGAGTGAGATAAGACTTAGTTAAATATATATTATCTATTTACAAGAGAGTTGGGATTATTAAAAAAATCCACTGACATTATCTAACCATTTTCTGTATTCGTTTTCTTCTTTCAACTCTGAAAAACTAAGAATAAAATCTGCTAAATCAGCATCAACACCAATAGATTCTAAATAATTTTCAAAACCAACTTGAATTGATTCATCTAATTCACTGAATCTTGGACCTTGATATTGAACTTTATCTAAGAAATCACCACTTCTAGCTTCTTCTAAGAATTTATTAGCATCTGGTTTATGGGTAATAAAATCAATTAAGAAAGCAGATTCTGAAGATTGTAAGAATAAGTTTAAGTAAAGACCTTCATTATTTGGTTTGGTGATAACAACTTTGATTGAACATAATAATGAATCGACATCAGACATTGATTCATCAAAATCAACTTCTTTAATTTCTCCTTCTTCATTTGTTAATTCATCAACTGGGATATCAGTAACTTCATCGATATCGAAAAAGACTTTTAAGGTTTCACCGTTGGCTAATTCTTTAGTTAATTCAACGTTACTGTTACCATCTACAGCGGTGATAGAGAAATCTTGATTGGTTAAATAATCTTTGAAAGAATTATCTAATTCATTTGGGATTGATTTGACAACGTCAATTTCTTCTTTTAAGATTTGTTTAAGTTCTTGAACTGGGGATGAGTAGAATCTGATAGATCTAACAGCTGGAACTAAAGGTTTAAAGTTTTGGGCTCTAAGAACGTTTCTAATTGGTAATCTTTGTAATCTTGAAAACATGATGAAGAGATGGCAATTGAGAAAATGCGGGAGAAGAGATGAGGGGTGAGTGAACCAGAGCGAAGCGATGGTGAACTGGGGTACTGTTCTGAAGAAGGGAGGAGAAGGGTGTAGGGGAGGTGTAGGGAGATGGGGTAGAGAGGGGGGATAAGGCGGGTTAGGGGTATAGATTTGGGGGCTTGGATGGCGGGGGTATGTACAGTAGATACGGTATGTAGAAGAATTGAGGGTGGAATGGCTGCAAATAGAGTAGGGCAGAGGACAGAGGACAGAGGACAGATGACAGAGACAGGGGAGAGAGAGTAGGACACACAGCGTAGAGGACCATAGAGCACACAGCGTAGAGGACCGTAAAGCTAGGCAGACCCCACAGACCCACCCACGCCCACTACATAAACTATTTCTTCCTGTCTATTCTACACTATTAACCAGCTTAACCAGTCAATGATTGATGTCTATACTACATATTGTTCATCCTCATTACTTAACCATGAATACATTGCTGTACAAAAGTTGAACTCTTTTTATACTTTCTTTCTTGATATTTATCAAAAATTGCTTTATGATGTGATTCAGCATTTTCACAAATTTTTAATAAATAACTTGCTAAAGGTTTTAATTGAATTTCTAAATAACCAGAATAAAAAATATGTAAATCAGTCCAACCACCTTTATTTAATAATTTTCTTGATAAATAATGAGAACCAGCAGCTAACCAACTTGGTTGACTACCAACAAATTTTGAATCCATTATAGAAATTTCTAATAAATATTTTGCTAATGTTCTAATTTCATAATCATAATCATCAGCTTTTGAAATTCTTCTTAAAAATGACATTGGACCAGGAAATCCCATATCAAATTCTAAAACATCAATCATAAATCTTTCAGCTTTTAAAAAATCTTCAATTGAATATGCATTATCTGCCATATATGCAACTTCTTGAATTGTTGGACAATTGATTTCTTCATATTTAGCTGCAATAAATAATCCAACGGCTCCAACTAATTGAAATCTGGACAATGAAACTTTTCTTTTACTTAAAAATCTATCAATATAATTAACTGTTAAGTATAATGTTTCTGGTAATAAATTGAACCTTGAATGAACTTGAACTACCCAATCAATTAAAACGCTTCTCATTTCCCATTTTAATTCATCTTGTTTTTCCATATAATTTGGATCTGGTGATAATTTAACTTCTAAATCATGCATATAATTAAAAATCTCTGGACTATATTCTGATACCATTGAAATGTCATTCATATCTTCGTCATCTTCATCAAAAAGTTTGGATGAATATTTCTTCATTATATAATTTAATTCTTTACAAATTGAATCAGTCCAAATTGGTGACATATGATCTGAAATACCGGTTTCAATATCTGTATCATCATCAAGATCTTCTTCTGAAAGAAACTCTTCTACATAGTCATCAAATTCGTCTAATTCGTCCAAGAGTTCTATCTCTTGTATATTTTCTTTATCTTCTTCTTCATCTTCCTCTTCCTCTTCTGGCCCTTTCTCTATACTTCCAACACTAATCCTTCCATTTGGTGGTTCATTCTCCGATGCTATTTGACTCTGATCAATGTCAAGGTCCTTGGATGATGGCCAATTGGTATGATCTTTATATAATTTTGGTTTTTTATCAAATCTTTCATAAGTTTTTGTATTTTCATTAATCGTTAAATCGTTTAATACTTTACGATGTTTATCTGCTCTGAATGACTTCATTAATATATGTATGGATAAAAGAACGACGGTATTAAATGAAGTGGTTGTACAAGTACAAGCTGTAAATATTTATTTCTACGCAATAATTTGTATGAGTTATTGTTTGTGATTTCAGGTTATAAACAATCGCGATTTAGGACACAAAACAAAAATACCGACGAGAAATTACGAGACTACAACAAATAGAGAATAATGGGGAATTCCATTACCAAAACAGGAACCGTGGTGTGGTGTTGGGGACATGTGCCACTTGTTATAGTTAGACCCTTGTCTGGTTCTTTATGGGCCTTTCAATCTCTCTTTCTTCCTCCTCTTTTCTTTCGGTCTTTTCTCCTTCTCTTCACGCTCTACGCTTCACGCTCATCTTCACGCCATTCTTCACCCTCTTCACGCTACGCTCTCTTGAGCCGCTCTTGTACCGCGATCCCTCCTACCATACTTGACGTATCCTGTCAATGATCTTATCGTCTACGAATAATAACACTATAACCCTTGAAGGTGACTTGGTAGACGACCAAACAAGATGTCAACATTATCACAATGATAATGATATCATAGCAATCAAATTCAAATGCTGTGAAAAATATTACCCATGTTTTAAATGTCATCAACTGCATAATGATCATGACATTGAAAAGTACGATATTTCATTACCCACTCTAGTTATACTTTGTGGGGTTTGTAAGCTTGAATTAGATTTCAATCTGTATAAGTCTCTTGTGTGTCCTGGGTGTAAGAGTGGGTTTAATCCTGGGTGCAAATTACACTATGATATTTATTTTGAGGGGATAGACACCTAATTGTGGTGGTAGATAGGGGATAGAGGGGACTAGAGATACAGAACTGTAGACTTTGGATAGAGACTAGAGACACAGAACTGTAGACTTTGGATAGAGACTAGAGATACAGAACTGTAGACATCACTAGAAGAAGGACTAGATGGCTTTATACTCTTTTTCCTCTTATTCTATACACCTATTCCACTATGAAAAATGAACTATCAACTCCTACGAATGCCATGATTCCATTCAACTTTGAATTAGCTCCTGGAACAAAACTATAGAATTCACAAACTTCTTCAATAAATGCTTCGTCTGAGTTCAAAAGCTGGAATACAGTTACAGCTGGCTCGAATTTAACACCATCTAATCTGAATGGCCATGATATTATCGTATCTGTGGATTTAATTTGAGAATTCCAAAGACGTACCATTGAATTTACGGTCGCTAAATTAAGTCCTCTTCCCATTTGGTGGCCCAATTCCTTCACTTCTTGACTAACTCTTAATGAATTGGTAGAAAGAGCCAGGAATTCTGCCCTCAATAAATTCAAATTCTCCATATTTTGAATAGAATCTTTATCAATATCTTTAATAAATGCTTTCAACTGTTGATTTTCATCTCTTAATATTTCAATTTCGCCTTTCATTTTATCCATCTCTCGTTGAATTCTATCGACACCATTCGAATCATTTTGAGTTGAATAAATTTCAATCAAATGATTAATATCTTTTAAATTGAATCCTATCACTTCTTGTAACTTCTTATTGATCATATTTATATCATTTGGAATAATTTTAGTAGAAAAATAATTGGCATATAAATGAATACGTTGTTCTATTGTCATTGATGAAATAGAACCACCAACATACCCAAGATGATCTAATGATACAACATCACCATTATCAGTTACAGGAAAATATAAAGGACCTAATGGAAATAACATGTTTTTAATACGTGCCATTGCTTGTGATAACCAGATAATATTGACTGGATTATACCCAATTATAGAGAGATATTTTAATCTGAATTGACCATCTGAGTAACTGACTGAAACCTTAAGTCCCCATCTTTCTAATTGCTCTATACGATAGGTGACTTGCTCTTCTCCAGCATGGAAAAGATCATAAAATGTTGTATATCTGAGGTGTTCAGGAACAATAACTAAATATTTGATGTCTGTGAATATAAAGAAATTAAGAAAAGAATCGAAGTTTTCAAGGGGACTGGCGTCTGAAAGTATAAATTCTGTTTCCGGTGTGGGATAAGCTGTTTGATACACCATTTTAAGAATGGTTGCAAAAAGACTATCCACAATTAGTTTTCGCACTATCTATTATGTAATACAAAAGAGGTAAAACTCCTTGGGTATATGCCCAATATAAACTTACCTACATTTCTAGTTACCTAATTTTTTATTTCTACATCCTATTCTCTATTTCCTAGCCATCATCTAAATCATATAGTCAATAACCATCTTTAACCATCAAGTGGGGGTTCTTCTTCGCAAAGTAGGTCGGTGCGATTCCTAGTGTCTGGGCAAACCCTTAAAATTTCTTGACATCATGATAAGACATCATAATTAAGGGGTATAAATAGTAACAACGTCATAATGATCAGATGAACAACCTTAGAAATCACAGACAACGAAATTGATGATGTTAATCTAAAGCCACTTAGTCATCAGGTAATGATGTTACATTTAAAAGGTTGTAACATGGATTTCATTTGATGCCAAGATGGGTGCCGTACAGCCCTGCCTCTTTTCATTATCTATTGTGTACCACGAACTCTCAGTAAAAATTACTGCCATAATGGTGCGAAGAATGATTAATTTAGTACAAGTGATCAAGGCCCGGCTTAGCGCCGGTCACTTTATCCAATAATTCCGTTCGCAACATAATCTGTGCGGCTCGGGGCTTGGACTAATTTGTATTCCTATTTAAACCTTAAGATTCCCTTTATTACTTATCAACATGAAAAACTTAATTATTATATCCAACTTACTTAAAGAAGACTTCGATACCAAAATGAAGAATGTTAAATCTTTAATGGATTTTACAGATATTGAAAATTGGTCAAATTTACCATTTTTAAGAAGAACAATAGTTATTACTAAAGATGAAGATTCAAGTAAAAAATTATACGATTATTTAATTAAGAATCAAAAGAAACTTGATCTTATTGGTCAACAAATCACATTAAAAGAGAATTACTTGACACATCCTGTTAAACCAGATTTAAAAGTCGAGACAAAAATTGATATGCATTTTGAAAATAAGATTACAAGAAGTCATAGTCAAGAATTACTTGAAGAGTATAAGAACAATCAAAACACCCAACTTCCAAGTCCTACCATTACGGTTGATTCGTTTGATGTATAGGCATAGCATAGCATTGTAGAGTATTTATTAATATAGGAAAGAGAAATTAGGAATGTAGGCGGAGTAGAGATGGGAGAAGAGAGAAGAGGGAAGAGAAGGGAGAAGAAGTGAGAAGAGAAGAGGGTAGAGAATGGATAAGTGGAGGCCGATTTATGATACACTAAAAGTATAATGTATAGTAAATAATGTGGAGATGCGATCTTTTCTTTAATCTGGAGTTTATTGTCTATTATGTGAAATTCACAGATCTTGAATATTTTAAAAATTTTATGAAAAATAATTTTATTAATAAACTTATATTAATAAACTTTTTAATCAAGAAATAAGTACACTGATACACCTCATGACTTTAACACCCTTACACCCACTAGTCATTTATCTTATCACGTCACTCATCTCTCACTATCTCACCTCACTCACTATTGACTCCACATTATGAATACTTCAATTATTATATCTGAACTTTCTAGAGACGATTTTGTTAAAACCAATAGTCAATTATCATTGGTAGATCAGATCAAACTCAACGTGCTTAATGTCGATATAGATGGAGACGAAGATTATTACTTAAACAGGATAACTAATTGGTCAAATTTACCATTTCTTAGTAGAGTGATAATCATAGTAACAGATGAAGATACAGGAAAAAAATTACATAAATATATCAAAGAAGAATTGATGACCCACCTCAAATTCAGTCCACAAACAAAAGTAACACTTCAAGAGAATCTACTCCAAAGGTCCAGAAGCTTTGATGGAATCCATGGTAATGATGATATGCTTTCAATTAAAGATTTAAGAAAATTTAAAATGAAACATTCACCATCAGATATAGAAGATTATGATGAACCTAAACCACAGAAATTTGGACTTGAAGATCTTAATAAATTAGGTATTGATACTAGTGAGATAGAGATTCCAGTATCAAGAGATGATAGTGATATTGGAGTCAGTAGATCTAAATCAGAGAAGAGGACATTATTTAAACCAGCATTATCAGTACATACGAAATTAGAGCAAGAGAATTCAGTTCCATCTCCAACCATTACATTAGAGGGAACAGAATAATAGGAAGAGATGTAGATAAGACAGTATATATTTAAGGCATAGGAAGAAAGAAGGCACCTCTCTATTCTCTGGGCATACCTAGTCTATTCTCTCACCCAGTCTCTACCCCCCTATTCTTAGTCCTCGTCCTTTCCTCGTCCTTTCCTCGTCCTTTCCTCGTCCTTTCCTCGTCCTTTCCTCGTCCTTTCCTCGTCCTTTCCTCGTCCTTTCCTCGTCCCTTTCCTCACTCGTCGGAAGATTCCACTCTCACTCACTTCTCAATCTAAGGGTCAAAGAATTATTCATGAAATCATTCATTCTATTTTGTACATATTTCTCCTTGATATTCTGTCAAGTATTCGTCTACCAACCCCAAGACTCAAACAAACCATCCACCCCATTAACCGTTTCTCCAAATGAACTTTTAATGTATTTTAGTGATAAGTTCAATATTGACGAATTCAAATTAAGTGATTATAATAAACATGAAATTATCGAATTTATTGAACAACAAAATATCCTTAACCCACCATCTGGGAAACCAATGTTAATTGTACAAGTAAGTGGTGTTACTCTTGGAAAAGAACAAGCATCTTTCCAAGTAAATGAAGGTGAAAAATTTTGGAAATTATTTAATAAATTTATTAGTGAATCTAATACTCCACCAATTCAAATTACTAAAGAAATCAAAGCCATTGTCAATAGTGACACAAACGATTTAAAGAATCATTTCAAAGGTTTTAATCAAAAAATTGATACCATTTGGTCAAATTTTAAACAATCAATCTTTTCAAATAATGTTCATTATATTAATGATAAATTTTATATTAATGAAATCTCTCAATTGATTCATCTTAATGATTATCAATTCGAGTCTGATGAGATGATCTTTATTAACCTTAATTCTCTTTTATCAATGTCAAATAAAATTGGTAATGAATCCTCAACTTATGAATCAAGTGAAGAAATTTTACACGAATTATTGAAATTATCACAATTTGAAATCATTGTAATTGACAATGCCGTTTCTACTAATTTATTTAAAAGAAATGAAGAATTAGATTTAGTATTTAGAGAATCAAAAAAAGGTGGATGTTTTACAAGTGAAGAAGAATGTCAATCATCAACATCAAATTGTAATTCTCATGGTCTTTGTTCGAAACAAGCAAAAGATTGTTGGGCATGTGTTTGTTCCTCAACTTTTGATAAAAAGCTTTCAAAGACAACTAATTGGTCAGGGTTTGATTGTTCAAAGAAAAACATTAGTACTACTGCTAATTTATTATTATGGTCATCTTTAACTCTTTTAGTATTATTTGCTGGTGGTATTAAATTATTGGTTAGTATTGGTAATGAGCCATTACCACCTGTTTTAGATGCAAAGAATTAGGGTGTATAGAAAGGAGATTAACACAAGACTAGCATAGACTAGAATATATAATCGAATCGAGCTGCTCCTCTCTTTTCTCTACTCTCCTCCTCTTCTCACTCAATCTCCCCATTACTTTTCTCCCCACTACTTTTCTCCTCGCACCATGATCAAACAAATCAGGAGACCCTTGGTCCTTACTATTACTCTCTTTGCAGTAATCACTTTGATCTATACCATCTCCGGATCAAACACTAAATCCATTGGTATAGAACCTATCAATTTAAGAGACTCTGGTTTGAATTTTAAATCTCAAGATAAATCAGATATTCAATTAGATACTGGATATCAAGAAAGTATTTTAATTGATGAAAAAGAAGTCCAAACTGATGATAATGAGAAGGCCATCACAGAAGATGAAGAAGAAGTTCCTGTGAAAAAAACAGAAGCAATTTCAGATTCATTTGGTGAAATAACAGAAACTCCATTTATGCCAAAAATGGCTAATGAAACTCTTAAAGCTCAACTTGGTAATGCTGCTTGGAGACTTTTCCATACAATTCTTGCAAGATATCCAGATAAACCAAGTCAACAAGAACAAGCCACCCTTAGTCAATATATACAATTATTTGCACAAGTTTATCCATGTGGAGATTGTGCAAGACATTTCCAACAATTATTAGCCAAATATCCACCACAAACCAAATCAAGAAAGACAGCTGCCTTATGGGGATGTCATGTTCATAATAAAGTTAATGAAAGGTTAGAAAAACCAGAATATGATTGTACTACTATATTAGAAGATTATGATTGTGGATGTGGAGGAGATGAACAAGAGGTTGATGCTACGTTAAATGGTCAAAGTCTTGATAGTTTAAAAAAAGTTGAGATTGAAGAAGAGGAAGAGCAATATGGTGGATAGGTTATGGTATATATTAATATAAACATCTCTACATAATTGTACAACATCCTGAATTTTTTTGTTTCATTTTCACAGTGTTTTTATAGATTTGATACTTCATATACTTATTCTGATCAGGTGGAAGTTGCCAAAGAGTTGGAATCAAATAATCAGGAGTTTCAAGGGTATATTTAATAATTCTATATTAGTGAGGATTTTTAAAAAATATTAAAATACATACGATTGAGAAACTTTTGAAGTTGACATTCTTTCCTTAAGTAAACTCTCCTTGAGTTTAAGGTTCAACTCCTGGATTCTTTGAAGCTTAATCTGTTGACTCTTATATTTAATTTCGTCGTCCATAATGTGTTAATATCCTTATCGCGATCAAATGTGGTACTTTTTCAATTTGGTGTGTATACAAGTGTGGGGTTATACGAAAAATAATAATAATATGCAAATAGCAATAACTGTACCTAAGATGAGTGTATCTCTTTTCCTTCTAGTATTAATTTTTGAAATTAACGTACCAATTCCAGGGATTTGTTGTATAGAATTTGTTAATCTAAGTTGTGCAGTATTTAAATAATTTCTTTGATTCATTAATTCATCTCTTGTTCTATATGCACTATTAAGTAAATTATTTGCAATATCATTAAAGCTATTAGCTCTAACAGATTCATCCAAGATATAATCATTTGAATTGATTTCATTAGGTCTAACATTTCTTTGTTTATGTTGATCTAAATCATTTCTGATTGAAAACAATAAATTATTTTTATTTTTAGTTTCTTGAATCTTATTGGTTAATCTGTTAAAGATTTGTCGATGATCAAGAAGGATTTCTTTATGACGGGTAAGTTGTTGAAGTTTAGATGTAGATAATGATTCAAATTCATTGATTCTATTAAGTTTATTAAGTAGTTCATCTCTATTTTCAAACAGACTATTGAGATTAATGGTTAATTCATTTTCTTCTTCTGGATCTTCTTTAACCAGTAGGTTTCTTTCATAAGTCGAGTATCTACTAAGTAACAGATCAGTTTGTTTTTCTAATTGTAGGAGTTGATTTCTGATTTGTGGAAACGTTGACATGTTTTCTCGTTCTCGCAACTCACTCAATTGCGAGATGGACCTAAAATCTGTAACTCCGATACCTATAACAAATATAGATGATTTAGAACCTATTTCTTCTCCCAAATCACATGACAACTCATGGAGAAAGACTCTACTTTCAATCCTTTTCAAATGTCAAAAATATTCTGCATACACCTTTTTATCCTTTCTTGGTATTCATACTACCACAGTAATCACATTACCTTCAATTTATATCCCAATAAATATTTGTCAAGAAGCTTTTGAAGCCGCCAGACTGTTGTATACCGATGAAATAGCAAATATACTTATTACTGGATCCTTAGGACTTCATGTGATATCTGGAATCGGTATAAGATACCTCAAATCATTACTGTCCAATAAACGTAAGAGAATTAATAATAATAATTTAATACAAAAACAAAATAATCAAGATGAAGGATTAGGTGGGATAACAAGTTTAATTGGGTTAGGGTCCAGAACTTCTTTAATATCAAGATTTACCAATCTTACACCATCTTCATTTAGTGGTTATTTATTGATACCACTTATATGGTTCCATCAATTTAAATTTAAATATGCTCCAATTGAAGTAGATGGTGATAGAGCCACGGTTAGTCTACAATACATTAATGTTATATTAAATGACTCAATGATACGATTTGGGAATTCTCTTAACTATATACTTTTAACTGGATTAGTTGGTGTTGGTAGTTATCATATAGTAAGTGGAATACTTCGATATAATCATAAATTTTCGAAAACCCTGAAGAAAGTGGGATACTTCATAATAGGAGCAATCACCAGTATGGCTTTGGTATCATTGACAAGAATAAGAGGAATTGATTTTGATAATTCGTATTTACAAAAGAGTTTTATAAAGTATATAGCGCACACTAGAATATAGAATACACATAATACAAGAGAATATAGAATACACTAATACAAGAGAATATAAAGAGCCTACAACATATTTCTTTGAATATATTTACAATATCAATCATAATCACTATATAGGTCATTTCTGAGTCATTTCTGAGTCATCACAGACACAACCCCGACCCGGGACCGAGTCATCCACCAGCTTCATTTTTATCATACATATGTATCTAACATATTTAAGCAGATGCAGTGGCAACAGCATCAGGACCTAAAGTTGGTTGAGTTCTTCTTTTACTTCTATAGTCCTTTACAGCAGATTTAATAGCATCTTCTGCTAACATTGAACAATGTAATTTGACAGGTGGTAAACTTAATTCTTTTGCAATGGCGGTGTTTTTGATTTTTAAGGCTTCTTCTAAAGATTTACCCTTGATTAATTCAGTAACATAAGATGATGATGCAATAGCTGAACCACATCCAAAAGTTTTGAACTTAACATCTTCAATGATACCAGTTTCATCATCAACTTTGATTTGTAATCTCATAACATCACCACAAGCTGGTGCACCAACTAAACCAGTACCAACATCATTATCATTTTTATTAAGAGTACCAACATTTCTTGGATTATTATAATGATCAAGAACATTATCATGGTAAGATCTTGATAATTTTAATGGTTGGATGGCATTAGATAAAACAGGTAAAGATGTTCTATTTATGGTTCTTGGAACAGTTCTTGCAATTATACTTGAACTTCTTAATAAATTTCTTGAAAACATGGTGTGTGAAAAATAGTTTTTTGCTTTGTAATGAGAAGCGTTCTATAAATTGAGAATGAGGGACGTGCGGATGTCAAGTTTTGGTCAGGGATGTCGGTCCGCAAATTACATTAATGTGAGTGGATAGACGAGGAGATGAGGAATACAATAGGTAAAGGGAGAAAAAAGGGTGAGCAGGGAAGAGAAGGGGTAGGAAGGAGACACGAGAGGTGCTGACGAATACGTTATAATTTCTATCTCTCCTCTTTCCCTCCTTCTCTCTCTGTCTTATCTGTGTCCGTTTCCCTATCTGTCTTTATAACCGAATCCCTTAGAGCATACAGGACCGAGCTACAAACTCAAAATATAACACAAAACTGTTAAAGTCTATAACAATAAAATCTTAAATCTGATACATAAATCTTACACAAAGTGAAACTCTATACTTATTAGATAGTACTATCCATGCACTTTGATGCAAAATACAATTTCGAGTAGCGGGGTCAGAATTGAGATATCCACGCCTAAATACCCCAATTTCAATTCACCCGTTGACCAAATATCTAACCAATTTTATACCTAACCCTACACCCTACCTTTACATTTAGTGGGGGTCACTCGTGTGAAACATGAGTTCTTAGGCGGAGTTTATACTTCCCCGCGGTCTTTACACGCCACAGATTATCGTTGGTTGCGAAATTAGATTCACACAAGAGTACAAGACCAGACAAAGGAATAAAGTTAGTTGATATATACCCTATATTAGTATTAAGTAGAATGTACATTCTCTGTGACGGGTCATTTGTATTCCTGCATCTCGCGAATCTACGGACGATACCGCCATCATACGTTTGGTCTATCGCGCAACATCTTTAATCCGTAGTCTAATTAATAGGATTTAAGGGACACAAAAAACGAACAAAATACAAACAAACAGATAAACTGTTCTATACATATTCACTTCTCTTTCTTCATTCTGACCCCTTTCTCTCTTTCTCCCCTATCCTAATTTCCCCGACTCTGTTCGCATTGTGTTGACCACCTGACCTCGCACTAGCCATTTAAATTACTTGGATTATCACCATACCCATAATTTTAATTTGTTCATTAAATTAGGTTTATGATATGTCAAATAATACCACTATAGCACAGAAATCAGATAACCCAGAATTGTATGATTCAGGGGTAACAAATGGTGATGTTGATTGGCTTTTTAGAGGGAAATCTAAAAAGTTAACTAAGAAGATGAACCTTGAAAAAGATAAAGATAAAGCAAAAGAAGAACCAAAAGGGAAAGGTGAAGAGACAATAGAATCACCATCGGAACCCAAGCCAGAGGTATCAAAGTCAGGTACAAGATCAAGATCAGAATCTACTTCAGGGTCCAATGAAGGACCGAAACTGGAAAATCTAAAACCCGAATCACCAAAATCAAATGAAATCGATTCTGATGTACGACAAGGAAAACTTGACAAATTATTTCGTCCAAGATCAGGTAGTGGTAGTAAAAATGATAAGAAGGAAAAACCACGTGATAAGAAGTTTAACTTGATGAATTATTCTGGTACATCATTTGATGGGACATCAATTTATAATCAGAACTTTGAACATAGTTATCTTAATCAACCTGATAGTGTAGGTCTCGGGGCACCAATAAAGGACACCAATAAACCAAGGTCAAGATCTTCATCAGTTGGACTGAATTCTTCAAGTACGTCAAAAGAGAAAAAATCATTATTTAGTTCACTTTCTTCAAAATTTAAAGGTACAGAAGCCCCACCAACTAATGAAGATAGACCTAAAATGAATCCCAATTTCTTAGTTGGAAGTGGAGGAGGCAAAGAAGATTTAACGTCATTTTATTCTAAACCACCAGCAGAATTGAATGGGATTCCAATTAAACGTAAAAATTCTATTCAAGGAGATGTTGGAACCGAGAAATTATCATCGTCAGCAGGATCATTTAATTCATTTTTTAAAAGAAGATCATCAACATCTTCAACTGCTTCTCAAACAAGTACCTGTAATGCTAGAATTATTCTTAATAAGAATCCAAATAAAGAAAAAAATCCAATTAAGGAATTGGATGGGTTGAATATGAAGAGAGTGAATTTTGCAATTGATAAATTAATTTATGATCCACAACAACAAATTCCATCAAGAAGACCCAAAAAAGGAAATGTTTTAATACCCGAAGATTTAACAGCACCACCTCCAAGATTAGCCCAAGGGATTTCATTAAGTGATGGAGGATCAAAAAGTGGAGATAGTCCAAAATATTCCGAAAAGGAATTATTATTAGCAATTGAAGCACAAAAGAGAGCATTAGTTGAAGCTGATAAACATGCCCAAGAAGCACATTTATCAGCCAAAAGAATAGCATGTGAAGTGAGTCAATATAAGAATAGAAATAAAAAAGCTATAGCAGAAAATGAAATTGATGAAGATATGGGAGATGAAATCGATACAAAACATATAGAAATTGATAAACCTTTACATCTTCATGAAAATCATTTTGATGATGAAACTGTTGAAAAGAATTTGGAAAATCTTACTCTTGAACAAATTTATACCAGATGTTGTCATTTAAGAGAAATCTTACCAATTCCTGCAACTCTTAAACAATTAAAAAATAAAACAAAACCACTTTCTGTACTTAAATTATTGAATCCAAAACCAACACTTATTGATGTTTTATCATTTAGTGATTTTATTGCAATTGTACCAATTACTACGGTGATTTTTGATAATGTTACAATGTCTACAGAAATGTTAAAACATATTCTTTCTTCATTAACTTATAATAAATCACTTGAAAAATTAAGTTTAAGAAATGTACCAATTGATGAACAAGGATGGAAATATCTTTGTATGTTTTTATCAAGAAATAAATCTGTTAAAAAACTTGATATAAGTCAACAAAGAATTAAGAGTGATCTTAAGACTAATTTGATTAGGTCTTCAATGAATTGGAAATTGTTTATTAAGTCACTTGTGATAAGAGGAGGAATGGATGAATTGGTTATTAATGGGTGTAAATTAACTGATGAAATTTTTAAGGAGTTGATTGAATGTGCTGTATCAAAATCTACTTATAGACTTGGTATAGCAAGTTGTGAATTGAATCATTTTAAAACTCAAATAGTTTGTGATTGGTTAAAAGATCCAGAAAGTAAATGTGTAGGTGTTGATGTAGCATTTAATGATTTAAGTCAAGGTCAATTAAAATATTTCATTGATTGTTTTAATAGTGGTAATGTTAAACTTATATTCTTTTCATTATATTCAACAAATCTTTCAAATCTTGAAGAAACAACTGAATTATTAAGATCCTTAACTAAAGTTAAAACCTTAAGATTTCTTGATTTATCATCTTTACCATTATTATTTCCTTCTATTATATCTAAACTTAATGTTTATCTTCCAAGATTTGAAAATCTTAAAAGAATTCATTTTGATTTAAATGAATTAACCAGTCAATCAATCATTGCAATAAGTGAAATCTTACCAAAAGTTAATGGGTTAATTCATGTATCATTACTTGGGAATAGGAATTTAAATAATTCAGTAGCTGCATCAATTTATTCATCTATAAAAAAATCTAATTCTATTTATACTCTTGATCTTGATTATGATCTTATAAATGATAAACTTAATCAAAGAATTGCATTTTATCTTATGAGAAATATGGATAATATTGTTAATTTTGGTCAAACAATTTCTCAACCAAATCAAGAAGCAGAAGAATTAATGTTTGATGGATCATTATTAATGGAAACAGCTGAAAAACTTTTAATTGAAAATGAAAAAAATTTAGATAAAACTGAAGATCAAAAACTTAATAAAATTATTTCAAATGCTTTAATTGAAAGAACAACTGAATTAAGAAAAGGAATTCATGAAACTATTGATACATTATTTAATCAAAGAAATGCTGGTACATTATCTTTAGAAGGTAAAGAAAGTTTATTAAGATTTTGTCTTTTAGATGCTTCATTAGAAAAATTGGTTCACCTTTTTGAAGAACAAGCAAATAAATCAGGTTCAATTCCAATGAGTCCTTCTCCATCAATTGAAATTGATGAAAATAAATCAAAATCTTTAAGTAATCAAAGAGAAAATCATCCAGTAATTGATCTTGATAAAGATTTATTACATCAAAGTTCAACTGAATTAATTACTTCAGGTCCAATTTTATCACCAAGAAATACTGAAACTTTAAATAAATTAGGTTATTTCCCTCCACATAATGAAACTTCAACTTTTCAACCTCATCAAGTTGTTGTTGAATCAAATTCTGAAGGTCAAACAATTCCAATTGATTTTTTAACTGGTAGACCAGTTTTAATGAGATCAATATCTCAAACTTCAACTCATGCAAAAGAACAAGAATTAGAAGAAGGTGAATTTCATAGATGGGGGTTTTTCATGCAACAACGTACAAATAGTAATACGGATTTAACAGATTTAAATAAAGGTAATAAAGGTTCAAATCAAGGTTCTGGTACTGTTACTGGTACAAGTTCTCCTTTTCCACAACCTTTACCAGCTCTTAATGTTTTACCTTCAGGTAATGAACTTAGAGAAGCAATTATGGAAGCAAAAGGTATTGAATCAATTACCGATTTAATTGGTAAGATAAATAATAACCGGGTTAGTTTAGATAAAATTTATTCTGTAACTGATAAGAATCAACAAGAAGAGATTGAGAGAGAATTGGAAAAATTAAGATTAGAGGAGGTTAATAAATCTCCTGAAGTCAATGATGATGCTTCAATTAATAGTGAAGATGGTCAAGTTAATGCTGTAGTTGATGAGGTATATGATAAGTTGCTTAATGATGCACAAAGAGTTAGATCTACAAATAATGGGGTATAGTATAATAAACAATTAAGATAATTAGATATATTACTACTTACATAAATATCAAAAAACTTAGTTTTCAGCTTGGAAAGCAGCGATTTTTTCAGCAATCTTAGCTTCTCTTTCAGCTTTAGTTAATTTAACTTGTCTGTATTTCTTAGAGTTAGCAGCATATTGTTCTTTGGTGTATTCACTGTCAGATTTCTTGAAAGCTGGATCAGCTCTAATTTTTTCGTGAGCTTCAGTGTAGATATCTTCAATATCATCAGCTTCAATTTCATCATCTAAGTAAGATTTGAATAAAGTTTTGTATTTTTCTTCATCATCATCTAATAATTCTTCCATGTATTCAGCAACATGACCACCAAAGATGTATTTTCTTAATAATTCAGCATCTAATTCTTCACCTTCGATATCCCAACCTGGGAATCTGTTTGGTGAGTGTGGAACGTATAAACCACCATCAGAAGCACCTTTTAAGACACCGAAAACTCTAGCACCGGTAGTAGTTCTTTGTAAACCGATATCTAAGAAAACTTTGAATGGTCTTGGACCTTCTTCAACAGCTTCAGTTAATTCGAATTCACCTTCAACTTCTTCAACACCAGTATAAGTTTCATCTAAACCTAATTTTTGTAAAGCTCTTCTAGCAACTAATAAACCAGTAGCGTAAGCAGCGGACCAGTTAGTTAAACCGTGCTCAATTCCGTATCTTGGTAATTCGTGGGAGTAAGCAGCAGTGAAGACAACATCACCAGTAATAGTTGATGAGATAATTTGGGCAATAATATCTTTGTTGGTGAATCTAACAACTAATCTATATTTTGGAGTGTTGTATTTAGCTTTGTGTTGAGTAACTAATCTCTTTCTTTGGTAGTAATCGGTTTTACCTTCTCTTCTTCTTCTGAAAGGAGTTTGGAATCTGGAGTGGTAAGCAGATGATTTTTGAGTCTTTTGGAAAGGCATCTTGGTATAACTTTTAAAAAAATTCTCACTTGGATTTTAAGAGATGAAAAATTTTCAATTTAGCCAGGACACGAGAAAAAAAAATTATTCGAATGTCTCAGTATGAGAAATACTGCGATGGGATAATAAGTACAAAATAACAAGTATATACAGGATCGAGGGCCCTATTCAGTAAGGGAGTAGCAAGCTAGGTAAAGTAATTATAATTAATATTAATGCCAGGAACTAACGATATTTATCAATACAGAGTTGTAAGTATTGGATCACTTCTTTTATCAGGATATGGGAACCTTCAACTTCTTCTTAAGTATGGAGACTTAACTCATGAAATTAGTGTAACTCCATTTCTGAATTTCTTAATCTTTATGATCATTTATTGGATATTTTATTATTTAATGCAAATTGTTTACTTGGAAAAGAATTTGAATGTCAATGTTGATAGTTCCGAAACTAATACTATAAGCATAACCCATAATCTTATCTCATTTAATATCATCACATTTTTGTGGAGTATTCTTTTCAGATTTAGATGGTACTTAATTAGTGAAATTTTGGTTATTATTGAATTATTTATTATACTTAATAACTATTTAAACTATAAACTTTATTCGTTCAAGCCTTTGAAGAACTTCCTTATCATCAACTTAACAAATGGTTCATTACCACTTTCATGGATCTTCTTTTTATTATTTTGGAATGGATCTTTAATGATTCATTCTAATGGATTGGCGGCTAGAATCTTAGCTAATATATTTATTTGGGATTACTTAATCATTGGTATTACATTTATATGGTTATTTAATGATTATACTGTGGGATTAAGTTTAGCTTATTTAGTATTAGGTATGGCATTGAATCAATTATTTACTAAATTCGTTGCACTTCAATGGATTTTTGCCTTTATAATCAGTGGACTTTTATTTGTTGCAAGTATTTTGGCTATGTTCTTACAACCAAAATTGAAGAATGAAATAGTTGTTCAAGAAGAAGCTGTTGGAGACCAAGCTCCATTATTGACAGGAAATTAGAATAAACGATGTACTCATTGTCTCATACTGTAGTGTCTTCTATCTATCTTGACATCTTTTTGATCAACTCTTGACGGTACAATTGTGGGTTCTTACCTACTCCTATCGACGTATAATTTAACACACTTTTATGTTGAACTATTGAACATAAAGTATCTTTCTGTAACGTTCTCACAAATTCTTCTCTTGTAGTGTCAGAATTACCTAACCCAAGATATTTTTGTTTAAGAGTTTGATATTGTCTAGCTTCTCGTACTTTATCAGACATGCTAAAGTCATCGCGAAGTTGCTAATCAGATAGTGTTAAGTCCACGCCCTCGGCCAATGCAAATCAACGGTTCGTAAATTGAGACATGCACAAGGGGTGAAATTGGAAGGAGGGAAAGGGAGAAAGACTGGAGCGGAGAAGAGAAAATAAGGGGGAACAGTATAGGATAAAGATGGACGGTTCAAATATCTTGTTTCTATCGCCAAAGTAATCTGTCAATATACAGCCCTTCGAGTATTTTAGTCACTGTGCAAGTTGCACCCCCATTACATATATGTACACCCCCTAGGAGTTAACAATATCGGCAATTAGTCTCGTAAGTATTGTATCGGGGTTAGTTTCTGTATAGGGTGGTGGGATTAAGTGAGTAGTAGAGTGGAGTAGAGTAAGCAGAGTCACCAGAGTGAGAAGCAGTAAGTAGGTAGTGTGAGTGGGGAGTAGTCTCTCGGATTTCCTTATAACGGTAGACTCGCATATTATGAAATATTACTAAACTTGCATAGAGGCAGAAGACCAGAAGAAAGTTGGTCACAGTAGCTACTACCCAAAACATTCTTTTATAACTACCCCCCCTTACTACTGTCTTAGTAGTCTCTCATTTTCCTCTCACTTCCCCTCTCTCTCCTCCCTACATAAACGGCAATGTCATCAACTCTACCCCAACTGGTTGGGCATTCAGTGCGCGCACCATAATCTTATTACTCACCTTCAAGGATATTAATTAATTAGATCAGAAGTCAGTACCTCGTCACACACAACTCTAAAACCTTAACAATAACATCAGTTATTATGTCATCAAAGAAGTTTACCTATAAACCAATGGAAAAAAATTTACCCATAAATAAAGAAGATTTGATAAGTGATCAAGATAATTCTTCACTTAAAATATTTAAAATGTATCAAAATAAGCATTATTTACCTTATAATAAAAGAATATCAAATATGGCATGGAGAATACAAAACAGAAAGGTTTTAAATAGTAAAAGATATAATGATCCAAATTTAGAAGAATTTGATTATGTTGCACATATTAGAAGAATAAGTCAAAGAAATGATTTTGCACCATCTTCACAAAATCAACAAAGTCCAACAAGCCAAATAAGCTCAAGTATTGGATCCAAGAATCAAAGTCCAACTGATTCCTTTAAGAACAAACATTTTTTATCATCGTATATTAATTCCTTAGAGAGCTCATTAAAAAATGATTATAAATTAGGAGATTTTGATATGAATGAATCCAACTTTCAAAGTATTACCCCACCAAAATCAATAGGTACAAAGAAATCACCAGAAGATAAAAAAGATGATGATCTTAATTTTGGTACAAAAAAATTATTACAATGTACAAATTGTCAAACTAAGACAACTCCATTATGGAGAAAATCAAATAATGGTGATTTATTATGTAATGCATGTGGGTTATTTTATAAATTACATGGGGTATTAAGACCTTTAAATACAAATGATCAAAAACCTCATAGTAATTTGTATAATACTCTTCATGGTCAACAACCTCAACAACCTCATCAATTTAAGCCTCTGATGATATCTACTGATACTTATTTTGATTCAGATTTAAGCCAATCTTTACCACATTTTAGAAATGATTCGGTAATTCTGAGTGCAAATACTAATTTATTTAATGATTTAAATGTTAATCCACCTGAATTTGAAAATGATAAAGGTGATGAAATTGATAGAATACTTAATATGAATATGTTTCAAGGTGATTTTAGTATGAAAGACAAAGATTTTGTGGGGGTTGGTGATGAGATAATTACTGGTGATGTACCTGATAAATGGAATTGGCTTGATTTCGAGCCAACAACGTAGAATAGGGCTACGAGAGGTTCATGAAGGTACCTACTTTGACTGCCTGACTACTCCTCTCGTCCTACTGTACTATCCACCTGCCCGATTACCCACCGCCCAAGGCACCATTCGCCCCACCCCTCCTCGGCTCCCGTTTCCGATTCGACCCTACCACTACGCTATTGCTAGCAATTACCCAACGCCCAGTGGCAGTGACTTTCACTTGCATCATATCAGTGCCAATGGCATATCAGTGAATTTAACCGTGAGTTAGACTTATCCTTCACTCACTTCCCAATAATGAGATTACATGTAACTACAGATATTTATTAATAAATCGACTTTAATCACTACTCTATCCCCCCTCTCCTTTCCCGTATTTACTCTACTATAATTAGTTTCAACCTATTTAAAGTTTATTATCCCTTCTCATCCCTTAATATTCTGCATACTGTGCGCTTATATACACTCCAGATTTTATTTTTAGACAATTCGCAGCAATTAGTTATTTATGTATCTTACCAATTAGGTAATAAAAACATAGGCAATAAACCTAAATATTTCTATCCACATGTTAAGTATCTTCTCTAGTGTTAAAAACCTCAAAAGAAATTGCTAAAAAGTTAATACTGTCAAACATTTTTTTTTAATGGATAAATTTACAACTGGCTCTGTTAGTGGGAGTGAATTCTCTGCTGCAAGCTATCAAACTAATAATACTGATATATCTGATGATTTAAAGAAATCTCAATCTCCAATTCAATCTTTTAATACATCACCAAAATATCAATCTCCTTTTCAAACTCCTTATAATTATACTTTATATCCACCTCAAATGCCTCGTTATTATCGTTCAGAAGAGGAGGAAGAAGAAAGTGAAGAAGATAGTGACGATGATGATGAAGATGATAGTGAAGAAGATTCAGATTCAGATTCTGATGACTCACAAGACTCTATAGATCCTCAACAACAATGGAGAGATTATTATGCTCAAATGTATAGAAATAGTATGTACTATATGCCATACATGATGATGAATCAACAAATGATGAATCCACAAATGATGCAAATGATGATGATGCAAATGAACCAAATGAATCAAATGAATCAAATGAACCAAATGCAAATGAACCCAATGAATCAAATGAATCAGATGAACCAAATGAATCCAATGGCTGGAATGAACCCAATGAATCAAATGAATCCACAAGTTTATCAAATGCAAATGATGAACGGCATGAACGGAATGAACGGGATGAATGGTATTAATGGTGCCACAGGACCTATGGCTAATGGTATGAATGGTGCTGGTGTTAACCCAATGATGCTGACTGATAGTGTCAATATGAATAATGGGTTGAATATGAATGTTATGGCCAATCTCCTCAATAACATGAGTTTAAATTCCCTTTCTAATAGTCCTACCAAACCTAATTTCCCACAAGAAGAAATAAGTCCTGTAAATCTTGATAAAACTGAAATACCACAAGAAGTTGAAACTCCTACCAAGTCTAAAGGTGAAAGACAATCTGCCTTAGATAGAACTTTGAGTAAGTTGAGTCTGAATGAACTTATAAAGAATTCAAGAAAATCCACAATTAAATCAAATAGATACCCTTCAGTTCCATCACAACAAATTGCAAAAGAATCTAATCATAAAAGAGTTACATCATTAGATTCGAATTTCAAACCAAATGAAAAGGAAGATAATGAAGAAGTTGTTGCACTGAAAGCTGTATCATATGGATTACTGGATTTAGCAAAAGAAAATGAGGAATCAGAATCAATTGAAGAGGAGGTAAAGGAAAAGGAGAAACCAGAGCCAATTGAGAAGGAACTGGACAAAGAAATTAAAGAATCTGATGAAAAGAACTTAGCTGAACCTTCCACAAATGAAATCATAGCTTCATGGGAGGATCCAAATGAAACTGTAAGAATTGGAGAACCAGAGACAATTGAACGTCAATTATCATCAGCATCAGCCAAATCTTATGATTCTATAGCAACTGGTTCATCAGCCAATTTCCGTGTTAGTCAAAACCTGCCAAAATTGGAAGAGAATCAACAGGAACAACCAGAACAAAATGATCATACAATTGAAATTCAAGCACCAGAAGTACCACCAAAAACTCCAGAGATCAAATCCAAAAAGAAGACAAAGAAAAGTAAAGCAAAATCTAAAAAGAAAGCTAGAGATTCATCAGGATCACTTTTCACAACACCAAATAAAAATGAAGGATTTAACACTTTTATGCCAAATGATATGATGAATATGGGAATGAATGTACCAGGAAATCGTCTGAGTGTGATGTCAGATAACAGGCAATCAGTAATAATGAATCCAATGATGAATCCTATGATGTCACCACCAATGAATGGAATGAGTCCAAATCAAATGGGGATGAATCAAAATACAATGGGAATGAGTCCTAATCAATTAGCAATGAGTCCAGGTCAAATGATGCCAAATCAAAATAGAATGAGTATGGGTATGAGTCCAGGTCAAAGATCTAAACCAATTGATGCAGAAGTTCAACAAAAGATAAATCATTTCAAAAAGTTAAGAAGTATTATTTCATCAGGTAATAAATCTTATGAATATAGATTAAAATGGGTTAAAATGTTAATCAAAGCTACGAATTATAGATTATATTCATATATAAATATTAAAGGAGAACTGGTTAGTTCACAAGATGCCCATATTAATCAAGGACTTTTCATCAAATCAGCAACACAACATATTCAAAAACTTGTTAAAGAAATTGAATCAGCCAATGAAAAATTAACAGAAGATATAAGATCAGATATTTGTTTAACATATGGTAATCTTTTAGGACACAATTATCATCAATTCCAACAAGATTTTGGTATTGAAAAAAATATCGAAGGAGCTATAAGTTATTATGAAAGAGCCATAAGTTTTAATCCATCAAATTTTAAAGCATATTACCTTTTAGGTGATATTCAAGAATATGAGTTTGAAGATAGATTTGATCAAGCATTAAATTATTATAAACAATCAGCTAAACTTGGATATAATAGAGCAATTTATAAAATGGCATTGATTTATCTTAATATACCAAATATTAGATCAGTTAAATTTATTAAAATCCTTAAAGATTTATGTGATATAGATGTTGAAAAGACTGAGTTAGATGAAGATGATAAAGATGAATTAACTGAAATAATTGGACTTGCAGCATTTGAACTTGGTAAAATTCATGAAGGAATTTATCCAGGAGATTTATCAATTGATGATGAATTTATTGTTAAATGCTTAGAAAAAGTACCAGTAAATTATTCAAAAGCTTTAACATATTACAATAAATCTGCTAAACTCAATTGTACATTTGGAGTTGTTAAACTTGGGAAAGTTTATGAATTTGGAGAATTGAATCGTCAAAGAAATCCAAATAAATCAATTCAATGGTATCTTAAAGCAGTAACATCATCATTACCATTTAAAAGAAGTGCAGAAGCTATGGTTGGATTAAGTAGATGGTATTTATCTGGATCAAATGGAGAGTCTAAACATATACCAAAGTCTAATCCAGAAAGGGCATTTAAATGGTGTGATAGAGCAATAAAAGAGTATAATTTACCAGAGGCATATATACAAATGGGTAAATTGGCAGAGGTTGGATTAAGTACAAAGCCATCAGATTATTGGTACCAAAGAGCATCTGAATTAGGTGCTATGTAATGAGTATGAATAAATATACCGATAGACAGTAGAGAGAGGGAGTAGAAGAGTAGACAGACCGTAGACAGAGAGAGTAGAAGAGTAGACAGACAGTAGAGGGAGAGAGAGAGAGAAGAGTAGACAGACAGCAGGGCAAGGTGTTGTAGAGTCAGTAGAGGCATGTCTAATTCCGCTTTCCTCTTTGAGTCATCGTCGTGTCCCACACATATCTGAAACCCTTTAACACACGGCCCCGATAAGAATCTCACCAAGATTCATTCATGTCACTGCCGCAAAACATTGATACTTCCAATAGAAGAAGAAGTATCGCCAGACTTACAAGATCGCCGCTATCTTCATCACCAATCATATCACAAAGTCCAAGGTTCAATTCCAAATCAAATTCTTTCAATGCAAATGCTCAATTTATGAAAAGATTTGATGATGATGATAAGGATAACCTGGAAAATAAAGAGTCGGGAGAATCCGAATCTTCTTCAAGAGATGGATATTTAAACCCTATTAAATACTCAGATGAAGTATTTGTTTCAGATGAAGATGTTAATCATGGACTTAATAAATATCTTCATACAGATCCAATCCAATCAGAAGGCGGGGATATAACAAGAGATATTTATAAATTAGTTGATAATACACAAAGACCAAAAAGAACCAGAAGTTTATCATCAACAGAACTTGATAGTAGAAGAGGATCAATGGCAAGTTCAATCAATGTTCCTGGAGGTTTTAGAAGACAATTTGTTTTAAATAAAACTCAAACAAAAACTCCAAATATTTTTACAAGTAATTTTATAGAATTTTTAAGTATTTATGGACATTTTGCAGGTGAAGATCTTGAATCTGATGATGATATTGCATGTCATTATCAACCAAATTTTCCCAAAACTTATAAAGGATTAGATGAAGAGACTCCATTAATTGCAGATGATGATCCATTTTTATATACAAAGATTAACCCAAGAGGTACAGCATCAGACACAAAGGCTTATTTCTTATTGGTTAAAGCGTTTGTAGGTACCGGAGTATTATTTTTACCAAAAGGTTTTAGTAATGGAGGATTAGTATTTTCAGTATTTTGTCTTTTATTCTTCGGAATCTTATCATATTGGTGTTATTTAGTGTTGGTGTTTAGTAAACAAAAAACTGGAGTTTCAAGTTTTGGAGAAATCGGGTTGAAACTTTATGGAAAATGGCTACAACAATTAATTTTTTCATCAATTATTATATCACAAGTTGGGTTTATAGCTACTTATATTGTATTCACCTCTCAGAATGTAAGAGCGTTCATAGCCAATGTATTTGGTATTGATAACATCGATATTAAATGGTTTATCATTGGTCAATTATTTATACTTGTACCACTTTCATTAATTAGAGATATAACTAAACTTTCTCTTGTAGCCGTCTTGGCTAATTTCCTTATTTTATTTGGATTAGTTACTATTATTTATTTTGTATTAATTGATTTATTAGTCGTTAATAAAGAAATGGGTCAAGGAATTCAATTTTGGTTTAATAAAAAAGAATTTTCAATATTTATTGGTATTGCAATTTTTGCATTCGAAGGTATTGGATTAATTATTCCAATTCAGGATTCAATGATTTATCCAAATCATTTCCCAAAAGTTTTATTTCAAGTAATTCTTACAATTTCAATTATTATGATTGGGGTTGGAGCTTTAGGATATTTAACGTATGGGAAAAGTATTGAAACAGTTATCTTATTGAACTTACCACAAAATTCGATTTTTGTTATAATGATTCAATTATTTTATTCTCTTGCTATTTTATTATCTACACCAATTCAAATATTCCCAGCTATTAGACTTGTTGAATCGAAATTATTTATTAGAACTGGGAAATATTCTGCTATGATTAAATGGCTTAAGAATTTATTTAGAACCACTTTTGTTATATTTACAGCTATTATTGCGTTATATGGTGGTAAGAATTTAGATAAATTTGTTTCATTTGTTGGATGTTTTGCATGTATCCCATTAGTGTACATGTATCCACCAATGCTTCATTTAAAGAGTTGCTGTGTTGAAGAGGAGGGGTTGAGTGACGGAGAGAATAGAAAAAGGAGATGGTTAGGTTATTTAGATTATTTATTGGTAGTGATTGGAGCTTGTGCATTGGTGTATACTACGTTGGATATATTGGGGAGTTAGAGGGAGAGACAGAGGAGAGACTCGCTTACTTATCGTTCTATTTAAATAAATCACTTAAATAAATTCTTGCATTATGAATTTCATCCTCTAATCTTCCATTCAACTTCTTTACCTCTTCCTTAGCATTTTCCCCTTGAGAATCTAATTCTTTAAATAATTCTTTTTGTTTCTTATAAAATTCTGGAAATTGATTTTCTTCATACTTGTCAATTCTTGTACTGATAGTATTGAACGTCTTTGGCATGAAATATGATGTACATCCTAATCCAAAGATTGTTGGGGTTAAAAATCTTAACGGTAAACCTCTTTTATTGACAAGAATTGAACCTGTTAATGTACCTGTTAAGATATAAACTAAATTTGGTAAGATTGGTTCTTTAATAAGAGATTTTAATTCTGAGTCTAAAGTATTGATTTCATTCTTAGCAGCACTAATTTGAGTATTTACTTCAGCTTCATATTTTGCTAATTTATTATGTAAAAACAATCTTGCTTTATTTAATTGAGATTTTAAACCTGGACTTGATCTGATGACCATTCCTTGAACAAAAGATACATCACCATGGATTTCTTCTTTTTCTTTAAGTTCTGGAGAAATTGGGACATTCACACCTGGTTTAGTGATGACATATTCGTCATCTTCATAGAATGAACGAGGCATGAAGAGAATTGAGAGTGAGACAAATCAGAGACAAGAACAAATGAGCTTGAGGTGAGACAGGAATACAGTGCAATTGGTAAGTGAGAGGGACGATAGAGGAACAGGGGAGGTGGAGACAGTCAACAATATATCAGAGTAGTGGCAGGTAGACAGAGAGTTAGAGACAGGACAGGTAGAAAAAGGACAGGTGGACAGGACAATTAGAAAGAGGACAATTAGAAAGAGGACAATTAGAAAGAGGACAATTAGAAAGAGGACAGACAGAAAGACAGGATAAGTGGAAAGACAGGTGGTGGAGCCAAACAATATATCAGAATGAATAGACCAGACAAGATTATACCAGACTACCCCAGTACCCCCACTCCCGACTCAATTACACCTTCTACAACCTTCAAGTATCTACATGTATTATAGTTTACTTATTCAACTTCATCAAAATTTTGACCTTCAGTTAAATCTGGAATTTCTTCATCATTAGCAGCTAAGTTACCGTCTTTATCGAGTTGAGGAGCTTTACCTTGTTGGATTTGTTTAGCTAATTGAGATAAGATTTCTAAATTTTCAGCACCTAATTGTGGTAAAATGTCTGGAATTAATTTAGTAACTTCAACTTCTTGTGGGTAACCAGTGAAAGCAAAGGTGTTGAATTCATTAGCACCTTGGACACCAACTCTTTTAAAGTGTAAAACTTTACCATCATCTTTAAAGAAGTTAGCTTCAGTAACATTTGGAATTTTTTGTGCTTTAAATTTACTTAAAGTTTCAATTAATTTAAGATCATCGACTTCTTTGATGACCTTTTTGGCTTTAACTCTTGATCCACCAACTTTTTTGGCTGATGATTTTTGTAATTTGGCTAATTTTTCTGGATCAACTGGCATAATTAATTTTAGTTAGAAACTTTTCGTCGAATTTTTCAGTGAAAATTTCTCATTAAGGGCGGTAGGTGCACGACTCGAAAAAAAATCTAAATTATTTTCAGATTTTAATTTTTGGTGTTGATCCTTATCGCACCTTATCTATGAAGATAATCCATAAGTCTATAGTTTTTATAAACAAATATTTACCCCCTACAAACAATTGGATCACCCTTCTAAGTTCGATTCCCGTGGCCCTTGCCTGTGGAACATTATTTGCTTCTTCCGTTTATACAACTCAGTTGGCCGAAAAATGTAATCTCAATACTAGTCAAGCTTCAAAATTAAGTATTAGTATGGTAATTGGTTCAGCAATCGGTGGATTGATTGGTGGAATTGTCACTGATACTTATGGGACTCAATTGCCAATGTTAATAAGTTGTTTAACTATATTTTCTGGTTATAAGTGGTTATTAAGCTTATACCTTTCTGGACCTAATAGTTCAGTATTTGGATTATTATTTGCAACTTTTTTAATTGGGATTGGGTCAAGTTCAGGTTATTTTAGTGCTATAAAAGCTGTTACCATTGAATTCCCAAATTTTAAAGGTACTGCTCAAAGTATTACAATTGCAACATTTGCAATAAGTGCATTAATTCATCTGTATATAGCTAGTAAATTATTCGATGGTAATGTAGAGAGTTATTTGAACTACTTAACTATTAGTTGCGGGCTAATGATCTTTATTGGATTTATATTCATTCGTATTGAAGGTCATTATAAACTGGAAGATGATTTGATTGATATAGAAGAAGAAAACCTTAATGAAGCAACTGCTTTAGTCCCATCACATTCCATAGAAATTAACTCTAAAGCTGATTTGAAAGACTTGGATTTAAAACAATCTTTATTACATCCAATTTTTTGGTTTCATTTTGGAATCTTTTCTATAATTCAAGGATTAGGACAAATGTATATTTTTGAAGTTGGGTTTGTTGTGAAGGCAGTTTATTATTACTATGAAGATAAAACTATTCAACTTAATCATCTTCAAGCAATTCATGTATCTTTAATTGCTATTTGTTCATTCTTAGGTAGATTATCATCAGGTCCAATGTCTGATTTTTTAGTTCAAAAACTTCATTATCAAAGACATTGGAATTTAATCATGGGGTTATGCTTAATGTGTATTGGTCATTTACTTAACACCATTAAACTTGATTGGTTTAGTGATACTTTAAATGGTACAAATTCTTATTTATCAATAATTTCTTGTATAATTGGTTATGCTTATGGATTTAGTTTTACATGTTATCCAACTATAATTTCGGATATTTTTAATATGAAAAATTATAGTTTTATATGGGGGATAATGTATTCAAGTACTGCTTTTGGTTTAACATTAATGTCTTCATTATTTGGTTATATATACGATACTCATTCTGGATATAAAGATGGTGAATATATATGCGCTTTGGGTTCTGGGTGTTATGCTGAAACTTTTGCAACCACTGCTGGTCTCAGTGGGTTAGTTATATTATTGATCCTTGGATATATAAGGGTTAAGAGTGAGAATGGCTGGACAAGGATTAGTACATGATAGAAAAGATAGAGAAGATAGAAATGAATAGAGTGGAAAATGATTTGTAGAGCCTTCGAGTACTCTGAGTGTATGAGACTGGTAATGCCTCAACACTGGCCATCCTCTTTCTTTTATTATCTCAGATATGTAATGGCTGCAAATTTAGTCAGATTAGGGTTGCCAATTAAATACCCCAATAAGAATGGACCTTCTTGACTTTGAAACTTTCCCTACCGCAAACAGACCCATAAAAATGCTGATAATAGATCAATAGATAATGCAATCCATTTTCTATCTAATTGGCCTGAACAAACAAGTTCTCTACTTCCGATGTTTGATGCGCCTCAGTTATCTCACTCGGTCTCAGTCTATCTAATCTCATCTCTGTCTCATGAGGCCAATCTCTATAGACGAACTTGTCAAGCAAGATAAACCCAAGTTCATAAAGAAAAAGGACCGTGGCCAATCCCAACACAGAGTTACAAAGCTAAATACTACCAAAAGGAAATTCATACCCCACGATGACCCTACCCCAGACAAAATACTCAAATCTCCAGTAAAAGTCAAATCTCAAGTGAAACCTAAATCACAATTCAATTTCGATTGGAATGAGAATGATGATACTTCTACAGACTATTCACCCATAGTCCAACTCTCATCATCAGATGACGAAGAAGCATTAATATCTCTTCATTGGTCTCAGAAACCTCTACAGCAAATGTCAAAGAGTGATTGGAGAGATATGAAAGATGAGTTCAATATAATTTGTAAAGGAAGTGATATACCACCTTTAAGAAGTTGGAATGAATCAACACTACATCCAGATTTACAAAAAGCTTTGATCCAATTAGGATTCAATGAACCTACACCAATCCAAAGGGCTTCAATTCCAATTGCTGCGAAATTTCTTGATATAATAGGTATAGCAGAAACAGGTAGTGGTAAAACTCTTGGATATATTTTACCATTACTAAACTACGTATTAAGTATAGACAGAGAAGAACAAGAAAATAAACCTTTAGGATTAATTCTTGCCCCAACAAGAGAATTGGCCAATCAAATTACAAGTCAATTAACCAAATTTTGTAAACTATTAAATTTATATTCTGTAAGTCTTATTGGTGGACATAGTTACGAAGAAACTATCCTGGCGATGGAAAAAGGTGTTCATATAGTTGTAGCAACTCCCGGTAGATTAGTTGATTCTCTTGACCGTAATATAATTAATTTAAGTAATTGTTTCTATGTAATATTTGATGAAGCTGATAGAATGATTGATATGGGATTTGAAACTCAATTAAATGAAATCTATTTGAAATTACCTGAAGACCCAACTATTTATAATTTTGGTATATCTAGAAGAATTACTCTTATGTTCACAGCCACATTTTCTGATTCAATAAAAAATTTAACAAAGAAGTATCTTGATAAACCAGTTCAATTAATAATTGGAAGAGTTGGTGAAAAAGTTGATAATATTCAACAAGACTTTGAATTTCTTCAACCAAAACATCTTGATAAAAAATTTGATAGATTGGTTAGTGTTATCAACAAGCATAAGAGAAATCAAAAATATTCAATTATCATATTTGCAAATTTTATTAAGACAGTTGAAGAGTTGTCTGATAAACTCGAACAAGAAGGATTTAAAAACATCACGATTCATGGTTCCAAGTCTCAACAATCAAGAGAAAGATCTATAGAAGATTTTAGAAATGGTAAAACAAGAATATTGATTGCAACAGATGTGGCAGCTAGAGGTATAGATATAGTTAATGTTTCTCTTGTAATTAATTATCAAATGACTAAAAAAATCGATGAATATATTCATAGAATTGGTAGAACCGGTAGAGCGGGGTCTAAAGGTAATAGTTATACTTTTATAGATGAGAGTGATGAGGGAGTGTTTAATGATTTGAGGAGATTTTTAAAGAAGAATGTTCCACTGTTTTTAATAGACCGTACACAAGCGATCCGGGATTAAAAGAGAAATTATCAGTAAAAGGGAACCAATATATAGAAGGAATATACATACTATTGATTATCTCCCGAGTCTCATCTTCTCCTCCCTCTCCCCTCTTTATCTATGATGGGGTATAGATGGAGTAAAATGGACGTGGTATAGATCATGATAACCAAATGTGTTCGGTGATACTATAGGAATAACTGATGTATTTAGAATCTCGTTCCAAGAAACATTTGTTAGACAACTTACATTGTATTTTTTATTGTACAATATTTACTTGTAGATAGAGGTCACATGACACACATGTCACATGATCAATCTACAAGTCAAAGAATCAGGTCATGAATGTATATGTATCTATGTAATAAAATCCTATTCTTCGTCACTCAGAGAGTACCCCAACATGTCACTCAATTCAACTGGCTGTTTGATTTTTGGCTTTTTAAGGTTTTTCAAAACCAGTAGAGAAGTTGAATCAAATGAAGATGCTTCGAGTAGTTTAGGCTGAGATTTCTCTTCTTCTTCTTCAATAGGCTCTTCCACTATTGGCTCGGTTTCTGGAGTAGTTTCTCGTTTACGTTTTAATAAATTACGTACTGTCTCAACGGTAGCCTCTTCTAATTTTCTCTTATTATCAGCTTGAACATTTGGATCTGGATCATCATTAGCCCATCGTATTATCAATACCTCGTCATCGTTCAAAGATTGATTTTGCATGGCTTCTTTAGCAAATTGTGCTTCGAATTCACTCTTATATGTTAAGAAAGCACATCCTTTACTATATAAAACTTTTAATTTTGAAATCTTACCGAATTCACTGAAATGTTTGGTTATAACACTTTCGATATTCTTTCCAACATGTAATCCACCAATATATAAAGTATCATTAAATTTATTTAAAACACCTACTCCATTCATGTCATCGCGATGAGCTAATGTCTTATCTCTTCCAAAACAATCTTGAGTTGGAGGGTAAAAATCATTTTCTGTGGGGAGTCTGTGTAGATATTCACAATCCTTACCTTTATAACAACACCCCTTTGAGAAATATATACAAACTGTTGATACTTTAGATTTGGATTTATCAGCTTTTGTAGTACCTGAATCTAACTTTATATTGACTCTGAATTTAGATTTTTCGAATCTTTGAGTTCCGTCACCACCTGACCATTTAAGGTACCATATATTGTATACGTTACCTGTTTGAGGAGGTCTATCATTGGGTAAACTAGCTTGATCTACCTGAATACGTGCTGGTTTCATGCGCGAGTAGAATTGAGTACATAGATGAAAGGTGAAAAATAGAGGGAGTAGAATGTGTATGCCGAGACATGGATGACGAGAAGGGGAGGCAATGATAGACAAAGGAATATTGTGACAATTTTCACTGGGATCGACTCATTCTTATCTCGGTCAAATTTCCAATCAAATCCCCAGTCTCATCTCGTCGGAATATTTAAACAAATCCGAATAATATAAGCGAGTGATGTTCAGTTTATGAGTGAACACAAAGTAAATTATAAATCTTAACAAGCATACAAGAGCTGGGACTCTCCATACAAAATTCTCCAAAGGCAGTGTTAGCTAACTTAAATTTATGTCAGGCCATAAGACCGCAAATTTCCAAATTGATAACGAGATAGATATTCCAAATTAGGTAATTAAATCCGATAAGATTGAGATATAAAAGAGTCAAAATTCTCATATACAAATCACAAAAATGTGTGGAAAAAATTCAACCAGTACATCAAGTAAAGGAACCAGTTCTGGATCATGTTGTGGATCATCATGTAAATGTGGAAGTTCATGTTCATGTGCTTCGTGTAATACTACCAAATTATAGTAAATAGGAATGAATAAATGAATGAATAGGATAGTGTAGAGGAGGATAGTGTAGAGGAGGATAGTGTAGAGGAGGATAGTGTAGAGGAGGATAGTGTAGAGGAGGATAGTGTAGAGGAGGATAGTGTAGAGGAGGATAGCGTAGAGGAGGATAGCGTAGAGGAGGATAGCGTAGGGGGATAGCGTAGGAGGATAGCGTAGAGGAGGATAGCGTAGGGGGATAGCGTAGGAGGATAGCGTAGGAGGATAGCGTAGAGGAGGATAGCGTAGAAAGAAGGAACAGCTAGAACTAGAACAGCTAAACACATACAGAGTCTCCACAGTCACTAGAGAGTCTCCTACATCACTACAGATATCCAATTCTTCTTCTCTTAACTATACACTACTTTCTTGGACTTAATTCTAAAGTCTCCTTCTTAATTAAATTACCTAAATCAGAATGAACCTTTCCAAATAATTCAAATACTTGATCTTGAATATGAGCATCAGCTCCTGATACATGACAAGCAATATTATGAGCTAAATGAGCTTGTTGGTTTGGATATCTTGCCAATACATGCCATAAAGCTCTTGCTTGATCAAATTCTTTATCATCTTCAACTTTCCAATGGAATGGACAAGCAGCACCTTCCCAAATTTCTTGTTCTTCTTGTAAACTGAATTTTTTGAATTCAACAGGATGACTTGTTGCTAAATAATTTGGATGGTTACCTAAATTACCATTAATATTCATAGCACCATCTCTCATATGAGGATTGAATACTTTACCAGTAACTGGACAATTAACAGGAATTTGAGTATAGTTAACACCTAATCTATGTCTATGAGTATCAGCATAAGAGAATAATCTTGATTGTAAAACAGGATCAGCACTTGCTTCCATATAAGGAACAGTATGAGCAGGTGAAAAAGCAGATTGTTCAACTTCAGCAAAGTAATTCTTTGGATTTTCATTTAATTGGAATTTACCAAATCTTCTCATTGGATAATCTTTATGAGGCCAGACTTTAGTTAAATCAAATACAGAAAATGGTGCTTGTTTAGCTTGTTCTGCAGTCATGGTTTGAACATAACAAGTCCATGATGGTCCATTACCAGCAGCAATGTTTTTAAATAAATCTTCTTGAGCATAATCTGGGTTAGAACCAGCTAAAGCACCAGCTTCTTCATTAGTAAGAGTTTTAATACCTTGATCTGAAATAAAATGAACTTGAACATAAAACCATTCACCTTTTTTATTACTCCATTTATATGTATGACCTGAATATCCATTCATTTCTCTATAACTGGCTGGAGTACCTCTATCACTAAATAAAAACATCAATTGATGGGTAGCTTCTTGATTATTAACTAAATAATCCCAAAACATATTGGCATCTTTTAAATGAGTTTCTGGATTTCTCTTTTGTGTATGGATAAAATGTGGGAATTTTGAAGGATCTCTAATAAAGAAAATTGGGGTGTTATTATAGACCAAATCTAAATTACCTTCTTCAGTATAAAATTTGGTTGCAAAACCTCTTGGATCTCTTGCAGTATCTGCACTACCTAATTCTCCACCAACTGTTGAAAATCTGGTGAAAACTCTGGTTTTTTTACCAACGGTATCTAAAAATGCAGCTCCACAAACATCGGTAATATCATCAGTTACTTCAAATACACCATAAGCTCCAGAACCTTTGGCATGAACAACTCTTTCTGGAATTCTTTCTCTATCGAAATGAGCAAGTGAATCAATTAAATTAAAATCTTGTAATAATAAAGGACCATGTTTTCCTACTCTTTGAGTAGCAAATGGATCAGGAATTGGACATCCATTGGAATTAGTAAATGTAGGTGCCATAATAAATAAATAAATATATTTTAATTTCTGGGGATTTGGGAATTTATATACTTTGTAAGAGGGGATGAAATATGAATAATTAAATTAAGCGAAAATTTGATTGGTCGATTAGACCGAGGTAGAGAAGGCGATATAGGAAAGTTAGAGATTTGGGGAAAGAAGGAATGTAGAGGGGACATGATGACCATATAATGGTTAACATGTTAGAACAGAAGAAACCCTCCTGTTGTTCCTTGACTGGTTCATTAATTGTGTCTTATCTTTACCTCGGTGTTATCCATCGCGATTTTCATATGACGACCAAATCTGGGGAAACGGAGGTGGTGTGTACCTTTTATAATAATGGTTTGTAGAGTTTGTTTATAGTTTGTGTAATAAAATCTACCGATATCTCCTCTATTTGATTTAAAATCGTCGTTATTGGTTCTATATCAAAAAGAAACCAATAGATCTTATCAGTAACTGATAAGCTCATCGGACTAGATTGATGGGTCGGAGCCTTGAGACAAAGGTCCGACTAAGGTCCGACTAGACAATGGTCGAGGTAGAGGTAGAGAGATTGGGTGAACGAGTCAGGACGGAGTTAAATCTTATCTCCTTTAGTATCAATACCCGGTTGATTATAGTATTAATAATTAGTTAAGGTCTAGAGTGTCGGCACTCGGTTTAGAAACGCCGAGGAGCCACAAAAATCACTGGAAAAAAATTTCCTATTTGAGAAAGTGAAACCAGTCACCGTAGACGTGACTGTGTGGGGAATGGGTCACATGACAGGCCGATCTACACTACAGTTCTCTCTCCTCTCCTGTTCCTCTTCCCTATGTCTCTCCTGTTTCTCTATTCACTATAAACCTACATCACAAACCCTTATCTTTTATCCATACTCTAAAATCTTCGCCAGGAGTCCGGTTCCCCGTAACAAAATAAGGAACTAAAGCTCCCTCAATTCCATCAAAATCAGTAACCAACAGTGCATATTTAACATGGTTAAATTGATCAACAACTAAATCGAATTTCTGATCTGGCAGAATTTCAATCTCATCTAAATCAATCTTCTTTTTAATTCTGGACTCTTCAAGAGCATAAACAAAAGGTCCTCTTTGAACACAAAGATGTCCTAAATTAGCTTCAATTCTTGGATCAGATCTAAGAATTTGTATAGGAATTTCAAAATCAATCGTAATTACTTTGTTCTTATAGATTTGTGGCTTGAATTTAATATATCCATTGACCACAGAAAACTCATTTTCCAGACATTCATAATTACATTCTGGTTCTCTTATATAAAGATCTATAGATTTTGAAGATGATACATCAATTGATAAATGTCCAGAGTTTGGATAGTCAGTTTGAAGTTTAACACTGAAATCAGTTTTTTGAATTTCGCAGCCAATATATAAATGAATTGCAACACTATCATCAGTAACCTTAAGAGAATATTTTTCAAGACTATTGAATAATCTTGCTACATTGGGTGGACAACATGAACACAGAAACCATGTTTGTCTTTGTAAATGATTACAACCAGTAATTGGTTGATCATAAAAATAAGCATCACCAGCAATATTAACACCTCCTAATACATTATTATATAAAGCTCTTTCCATAGTAAGAGCAACATTTCTATCTAATTTATCAAAAAGAATTCTTTCACAAAGAAACACTAATCCTATAGACGCACATGTTTCAGAATATCCAACCCATGGTAATTCAAAATTCTCTCCAAATCCTTCCCATTGATCAACTGCTCCAATACCTCCATGAATATAAAATTTTTTTTCTACAATATTATCATAAATTCTCTTAACTGACTTACGAAGGTCATCATCATCTTTTAACATTGCAAGTCCTTGAACTCCCGTTAAAAAATATGTTTGTCTAACTGCATGACCTTTTGCTTCTTTTACATCTCTAATAGATTCTTCTGCTTGATAATACCAATATCCATGAGGTTTGGGCCAAACTGGCATTCCAACAGAATCTCCTGGAATATATTTATTTGGATCAACACCTAAACGTTTTTGTTGTTGATCAAAAAATTCTCCATTATTGAATCCTCTTTGATTAATAAAATAATCTAATAAATCAATATATTTTGATTTAGGATCGATTTTAATAAGTTTACAAAGAGCTAATTCAAGTTCTTGATGTCCAGGATACCCATGTAATTGACCTTCTTTAGGTCCAAAAGTTTTACAAATAAGATCTATATACTTACACATAATATCTAAAAAATCTCTTGAATGAGTTGCTTCATAATGAGCAATTGAAGCTTCTAATAAATGTCCACAACAATAAAGTTCATGATCTTCCATAACTTTAGTGAATTGCATCCCAGGTTTCATTTGGATATAATAAGTATTTAAGTACCCATCAGGTTGTTGAGCTTTTCTTGCCATATGAACAACTTGTGAAGCCCATTTTTCATACGTTTTATACATGGGATCGGATTTATCAGTATACTTCATAGCAAAACAAACAGCTTCCATGAACTTAGCAATATCACTATCCCAAAAGATATGAGGAGAGATATCTTTTAAATGTTTCCAATTAAAATCAAAGAATCCCCATCTACCAGTTTTCACAAGTAAGTCATACATTGAAGGAAGAGTGCTTTCAGCGATAGTTTTCATACGAGAATTCCAGAATGTGTCTTTGATATAGACATTTTCTTTTTGGGAGGGGATTGAATTTAGTGTTCTATAGAAGAAGAATCCTGACATGATGAGAGTCAGGGGTGAATATGATAAGTGAGATCTTATCAGTGCGGCTCAAATACGAGAGACACAGTCCGTGACAGAAAGCCTTACAGTCCAAAGACAGCTGGTCATTTTGTCTTGGAGGTGGTGATCTTGGTGTGATAGTTATTCGTTATCAGACCAATATATCTCCACTACTACTTCTGCGTATTTTGGGACAGGGTTATATCTTATTTATACTACATAGTTACCAGGGAATACCCATTTCTTCTCTTTCTATTTCTTCTCTTTCTATTTCTTAAGCTCGTTTCTCCACTCCACAAACTCTTGAGTCAAAAACTCTTCTCTGAAATCTCCCCCATCAATCGCAACTACTTGTCCATTATCATAACTCAATGTATAACACTTATAATCAGATTTATCTAACTCATTCATCCATTCCATCAATGCCCCAAAGAATTTAAGTGAGCTAGTACAGTTGATCTTATCTTTTAATAACAATGGGATCTCATCAGTCTCGAATACTTCAACATCACGAAGGTATAAATCATCATCTCTATACCCTATAACTATTTTTTTAATCCCCATTAAGAAACATTGAGCCCAAGTCTTATAAAGTTTTGTTTCAAAAGTCTTTGCTTGATTTGGGGTCTTAATCGTCTTATTAGTCTTTAATTCTACATAATGAGAGAGATTATTTTTTTCGTCTTTATAATCGAAAATTCCATCTACTTCACCTACTAAAACCAATTTACTCTTACCAATACCTGTCCTTACCATACTCAAATATTGTTCATAATTATTAACCGGTTCTTTATATCTATTTTCAATTTCACTTCTTGTACAATCACTCCAAGGTTTTGGTAACAATACTAATTTTTCAAATTTATAACCTGAGTATTCACATTGTTTTTGATAATCGTTAGATGGTTGAGATTCACGTCTTTTAACTTCGAATTCATCATCATTCTTTATGAACAAGTGTCCATCATATGCCATTACTTTAAGTTGGAAAGTATCTTTTGCAATTGGAAGTGTAAGAAGTTTAGTCATTATACCTCTGAAAGTGATGATATTACAATCGACTTTTGATCCAATCAGTTGTTCGTGTTTTGTAAGGGCTGTAAGAATTGATTTGAAATCTCCAACGTTTTGTTCTTCGGGGATTTTTTGAAATTTCAGTATACCACCTTTGAGGTCGAATCCTTTATCTATATAAGCATCTGGGAAGTAATAGAAGGAAGGAGATGTTTCATTATAGTTATAAGACCCATCAATGTTTCTTTCGTATGTAGTGAGTTCTTTTGGTTGTTTAAGGGCGGTTACCTTTGCTCTAGCTGTTAATGGTAAGGTTTTCATTGAGAGTAGAGATGAGAAATCAGATCTCAATTTTTCACCATGAAACTACTACTAATCTTTGTTTTACTTCTTGTGCTGGTCACATGTGAAGAAAATGAATTCATGTCATTTGAAGACTGGAAGAAACTCAAAGTGAAAAATGAAACTGTTTATAAAAACATATCACAAATTCAAACATCAACAAATGATGAAAATAGATTCAATTACGCATCAGTAGATTGTGCTGCAAAAGTATTAAAAACTAATGATGGTGCAAAAGAATCAAAATCTATACTTAAGGAAGATAAAGATAGTTATCTTATTAACAAGTGTTCTACTAAAGATCAATTCATCATCATTGAGTTGTGTCAAGATATTTTGATTGATTTAGTTGAGATTGGGAATTTCGAATTTTTCAGTTCAAATTTTAAGAGATTCAAGATTAGTGTTAATGAAAGGTATGAAGATAATAATTGGAAATTGTTAGGAGACTTTGAAGCGGCTAATACAAGAACATTACAAAAATTTAAAATTATAAATCCATTAATTTGGGCTAAATTCTTAAAGATTGAAATACTTGATCATTATGGGAATGAATTTTATTGTCCAATTTCATTAGTCAAAGTTTATGGTAAGACTATGATAGAAGAGTTTAAAGAGCAATCAATTGAACCAGAAAATGATCAAATCGATGAATGTAAAGTAATGTCATCTATACCATATCTTGGACTTAATGAATTTTTAAATAGTATACCTGAATATTGTGAAGTTATTGAAGAAGATACTACCACAATAAGTAACCCACAAGATTCGATTTTTAAGAATATCATAAAACGATTGTCTCTATTAGAATCTAATGCAAGTCTTTCTTTATTATATATAGAAGAACAAAGTAAACTTTTATCTGATTCATTTAGAAAGCTTCAATTAGAGCAATCGAGTGAATTGGATAAATTATTATGGCGATTCAATCAGACATTCAATGATCAAATGTTAAAGATTAACCAGTTCAATCAGTTCAAGTTGTTTGAATCTAATAAGATGATAACGAATTTAACTAATGATTTATCATTCTATAAGAAGATTTTATTGGTTAATTTCACTTTATTGATATTGATACTTTGTTTTGTAATATTATCAAAGGATATACAAGTGGAGATACCAAAGAAGAGGAGTTTTGAGTTTAAAGTTGGGTCAACAAAGAAGAAGTATAAGAGGGGCATGGAGAGGAAGAAGAGGGGTTAATAGCATATACAAATTTCTTAATACAGGTTTATTTACTATTTACATAAGAATCAATAATCATATCATCAATCATAATTAGAATAATCACGTTTTGAATCACGTGATCCACGAGAATAAGAGTCTCTACTATTTCTGTCTCTATTGTCTCTGGAGTTTCTAGAATAGTTGTCTCTGGAGTTTCTAGAATAATTGTCTCTAGAGTTTCTGTCTCTTCCATAGTTGTCTCTAGAGTTTCTATAGTTATCTCTTCCATAGTCTCTTCCATTATCTCTTCCATTATCTCTATTGTATCCCCCACTTCTTGCACTTCTATTAAAACCTCTTCCATTTCCACCTTTTCCTCTTCCATCAAATTTTCCAAATCTATTCTTTGAGCTTCCCTTCTTACCTTGTTGTTGATAGTCACTTGGTACTTCAAAAATCTCTTCAGCTTCATATCTTGGAAGATTAATAATATTTAAATATTTCCTCTCTAATTCAATCTTATCTTGAGAGTCTGTGATATCTCTATAAAATTCTAAAATCCCTTTATAACATTCAAAACTATCAAATTTAAAACTATTAGATGCTTGACTATAAAACAAAAGCATACTTTGAACAGTTTCATGAGTTAATTCTTCATCTCTTGAATAATTTAATAATTCCTTATCACTTTCAAAATCTTTATATGAAGTAGTTTCATTAAATTCAATACCTTTTTCTTTCTCCAATTTTTTAATAAACTTACCTTCACCAGGATGTGAAAACATAAGTGCTTCACCACTTTTACCTGCTCTACCAGTTCTACCAATTTTATGGATATATGAGGCTAACTCTGAACTTGCTGATGTTTGAATAACTGTAGTAATATCTGGGAAATCTAATCCTCTTGCCGCAACATCTGTACAAACAATAATACCTCCATAACTTCTTCTATATCCTAAAAGACTTCTATCTCTTGCAGCTTGGGTCATTTGTCCATGAACTTTGAAGATTTTAAACTTTTGTGGTTTATCAACACTTCTTTTCATAGTATCAAAAACCCAATCAACAGCTTTAACTGTTGGTACAAAAAGAATTCCTTTAAAATCTTTCTTTTCTTGAAGTTGTTTTAAAGAATATCCAACTGATGCATGAATAGATTCATTAAAATTCTTTGTTTGAATTAATTTTTGGCTAATGTTTTCATGTGCTTCAGTATCTTCATTTTCAACACAATCAATATATTTAAAATTTTCACCAATTTTTTCTTTGGCAAATTCTGAAACATTTTCATCAACTGTAGCACTATATAATAAATATTTAAAAGTCAATTTTTCATCACCTCTTTGATGGGATACATTTAATTCATCAAGTAATTCATGAATTCTTTCAATATCTTTACCAAATCCAGCATCTAATAATCTATCAGCTTCATCAAGTACAATACTTTCAAGATGTCTAAAACGTTTACCGAATCTTTTTTTCATTTCTAATGTCTTGATTAATCTACCAGGGGTTGCAATTACAATAGATGGGGTGAAAAGGGATTCTAAATATGATCTTGTACCACCTGTTAAAACATCATTTCTTTGAGTGAAAAGTTTCATCTCAGCATGATCCTTACAAAAAGTAGTAAGTTCTCTTTGGATTTGTTGAGCTAAATCTCTGGTTGGTACAATGATTAAATGTTGAACCTTATGTTTATTTTGAAGACTATTATGTCTTTTTGGAAATAATTGATTTAACATCGGAATAAGAAATGCTAAGGTTTTACCAGTTCCGGTTTTAGCTCTTACAACGAAACCCTCTTCATCTTCAATAGCTGGGATAATAGAATTATCTTGGACTTTTGTTAAGGCTCTAAATTTCAATTTTTGTAAATTTTCAGAAATAATTGGTTGAACAGAAGGATGATCTTTGAGTCTACCGAGGGTATTTAAAGGGTCAGCTTCAACTGGTTGAGGAGGGATATCGACTTTCTCAAGAACGAATGAACGGGGTGAGTAATGGAAGTATCTAACGGGTCTAATAGACCTTGAAATCCTTGAAAAGTTGATGGACTTCATGCGATGAGATGAAATATTTTGAGAGAAAAAAGAGAGAGAAGAGGAGGGGGAAGACAGGGGGAAAAAGGTGGAAAAAAGAGGACTAAAAAGAAGGAGAGTTCTTGTCATGAAGAAATAGTATTACATAACTTATTCTATTATCACTATACCTGTACCTCGTCTCACATTTCATCCCACATCTCATCCCACATCTCACACTACTCTCCCCTCAGGTCCCACTAACTTCTCACTCTCAATCCTCGTTTCACTTTCCTCATGAATCAATACCAGAACAGAAACACAGAAGAACAGAAAACTTTCTTATCGAGGATCAAGGACAATTATAGTTCTAAATTCGGTAACCTTTCCATCACATCAAGCATCCAAAAAGTATCAGCTCATGTCGATAAAGATGGATCATCAGAATCTGACACTCTTATCCATAAAGCCTTTATGAAATATTATGAACAAAATGGTGAACCATACCCTGACTGGCTCGGAGTACCTGAACAGCAAATACCCACTAGAAGTCTGAGCCGTCAACAAGGATACCAAAGTCAACAATATCAAAATGTTGGAAGAGGTTACCAGCCAGTGTACACTCTGTATAATAGTCAAGGACAAGGACAAGGACAAGGACAGGGACAACCCCAAGCCCCTGAGGCACAAGCCCCTGTTGAATCACGCCCATCACCCGTATCATACAACTCATCTAGTCGTCTCTCAGATAGATTCAATAAATCACGTCAACAACATATTCCTGGTGGTGGATATACCACTAGTAATACCCAACCGGCGCGAACCAATAGCTCTACAGCTGGATCAAGATTACGTGAAAGAATGATGAATAGTAATAGTATGACAGGTATGAACACTATCATAGACAATCCAAACAACTCAAATAATGGCAGGGCCAATTGGGGTCGTAGATAATCTCGTATAAATATATATCGTATATCTCGTGTAGATTCGCAGTAAATTTTTCATGGACAAGTCTTTCTTTGTAAGTGCCCCAGGTAAGGTTATTCTTTTCGGAGAACATTCTGCTGTATATGGGAAACCTGCTATTGCAGCAGCTTTAAGTTTAAGAGCTTATTTGCTTGTAACTCCAAATTCCGACAAAAATACAATCTGTTTGAACTTCCCAGATATTGGATTATCTAAAGAATGGAAAAAAGATGAATTACCGTTTGAACAAGTCAAGCCTTTTGTTAATTACGTCGATGGGGTACCAAAGATTACCGATGAACTCGTTCCAGAAATCGTCGATAAGTTATCAGCTATTCTTGCCAATACTGAAACTACTTTCCATTATTCCGCTTGTCTTTCATTTCTTTATCTTTATATGAACTTATGTAATGAATCAGTTCCTGGAATGACCTTTTGTGTAAGATCTACTGTACCGATTGGTGCAGGTCTCGGATCATCTGCTTGTACATCAGTTTGTTTAGCAGCATCTTTAGCTTATTTAGGTAACCATATTTCCAAACCATTATTTGGATTAAATGATAGAATCACCAATGAAGACGCTAAAGAATTGGATTTAATTGATTCATGGTCTTTAATTGCCGAAAAGACATTCCATGGGAATCCTTCAGGTATTGATAATGCAGTTGCAACTCATGGTGGTGCAGTAATGTTTCAAAGAATGACAAATCCTTCTCAACCTTCAATTCGTACCACCATGAGGAATTTACCGCCATTGAAACTATTATTAACAAATACAAAGATCCCTAGAAGTACTGCTAACTTAGTGGGAAATGTTGGTAAAATTAATAGTGATTATTCAACAATCTGTGGTCCTATATTAGATGCAATGGGTCATATATCTACTACAGCATATCAATTAATGATCAGACCACAATTTGATGACGAATGTAAGGAGAAACTCCGAGAATTAGCAAATATAAATCATGGTCTTTTAGTATCCCTTGGAGTATCTCATCCTTCTTTAGAAGAAATCAAAATGATTGGTGATAAGGAGAAAATTGGTGTAACCAAGTTGACTGGTGCAGGTGGTGGAGGATGTGCTATTACATTAGTTAATGATGATGTAGATGAGGAGACTTTAGGTAAGGTAATGGAAGAGTATAGATCTAAAGGATTTGAATGTTATGAGACATCATTAGGAGGTAAAGGGGTTGGTGCATTATTTGGAGAAGGTAAAGAGTTTGATTTAGAAAAGTTTTCAAAGTTTGAAACACGTAAAGAGATTGAGGAGAGTTTAGGATTAGAAGTTGGAGAGTGGAGATTTTGGTAGTGTATATTTAATAGATTAATGAGAGGAGCAGTGGAGGATTAGTAGAGAGGATTAGTAGAGAGGATCAGTAGAGAGGATCAATAGAGAGGATAGTAGACGGTCTTTTAGTGCTTTGTTCTTTCTATCTACATTATCTACTATATACCCCTGTTAAACTCCAAAGTCTTAATCTCTTCTCCATTCTTACCCTTTAATCCCCTGAACTCTTCTTCAAGACTCTCAACACCAATAGTTCTTCTTTGCGGGAATACAGCTAAAGCAAATGGTAATACAGCCAATGAAGTAGCAAAAATCAATCCAATGTTTGTAAGGATTTCTACTGATTTTGGTTTACCCTTTAAAAATCTTGTACTTTGGAGTCTAGCTAAGATTAATGGTGGGATAACCATAACTGGGGTAGCGTTGATAACTCTACTTGCGGCAGTTTCTCCAACAGCATGGAATGCTGCAACTTTTGAAGTACCAACATCTTTACCTTCTTTATCAAATAAAGAAATACCCTTTTTAATTTCTTCACTTCTCATTAAGAAGACATTCACAATACCTGCAGAAACAACAGCAGCAAATGGTACTAATCTACCCAAGATCATTCTAGTATTTGGTTTTAAAGATTTAAGTTTTGGTACAATACTATTTAAACCTAAAGCTACCCCACATGAAGCAGAAACTGCTAAAGAATAATTTGTGACGATTTGTTGAGTGGTCAAAGGATGTGATTTATTAGCATTGGCAGTATTAATAGCTACGTTAAGGGATTGATTAGCAACTTGCCAAAACAAGGTACCAATTGTACCTAAATTTGGTGTTAACATACCAGCAGTTACAACCAAATTAGATAATACACATGAACTCATTCTAAATGGTAAAAGAACAGTTTCTCCAGTATCAGGATGAATAGCAGAATCTAAAACTCTTTTAGCTCTCCATAATTCAGGTGACATTTCTGATCTAACACCATTTCTATATTCCCAAATTAATGTTTTAGCCTTTTGTATATCATTTGATGAGTTAAGAAGCATTGTTGGATCTGAAATTTCGGCACAATGTTTAACACGACCCCAGTATGTGGATAAGTCATATTTGGAGTCTGGAAGAGGTACTGGACCTTTAACTGCTGAAGCCATTTGAATTTAAAAGTTGCAAATTTTCAAGTGAAAAATTTCATCGCGATTAGAGTTAAATGAGTCAATATGAGACTTGTTAAAGAAGTTTTAGGTCATGGTGTTGATATAGTCAAGATATCTCGTATAGATCAGTTGGTAAAGAAGAGGGGTGGTATAGGGTCTACTTTTGTTAAAAAATTGAGCTTAAGACTATTAAATCAAAAGCATGAAATTCCAGTATTTGAGAAATTGAAAAATTATCAGAACCATGATAAATGTATACAATTTTTAGCGGGGAACTGGGCAATTAAAGAAGCGGTATACAAGTCATTAGATGAAGGGGACCAAGAGGTGTTTCAGTTCAAAAAATGGTATAGAACATATGATTCACGAGGGAAACCACAAGTGAGAAATGAATATGGGGTAGATGATGATTTTTTGGTGAGTGTGAGTCATGATACTGATTATTTGATAGCATCGGTGATCAGGAGGGGTGTTGTGGGGGAGGATAATGTATAGTATGGAAGAGAGTATGGAGGATAATGTATAGTATGGATAGAGAATGTATAGTATGGAAGAGAGTATAATATGGAAGAGAATGTATAGTATAGAAGAGAGTATAGTATGGAAGAGAGTATAGTATGGATGGAGTGATGGGATACCAACCTCCCTACCCTCCTTGTGTCCCTGTAAACTCCCTATACCGTTCACCATCGCTTCGCTCTGTTCACTCTTTGTTCTAAATTCATCTATCACTACACATCTATTCCCATTCAACAGTAGCAGGTGGTTTACTTGTAATATCATAAGTAACTCTAGCAACACCATCAACTTCATTAACAATTCTTGAAGCAACTCTCTTTAAAAATGAAGCTTCAAAAACATACCAATCAGCAGTCATGAAATCAACAGTTTCAATAGCTCTTAATGCAATAACTTGTTCATAAGTTCTTTGATCACCCATAACACCAACAGATTTAACAGGTAATAAAGCAGCAAAAGCTTGAGAAATTTCTTTATAAATTCCAGCCTTTTTAATTTCTTCAATAAAGATGAAATCTGCTTCTCTTGCAATTTTTAATTGTTCTCTAGTAATTTCTCCTAAAACTCTAATAGCTAAACCTGGACCTGGGAATGGATGTCTCCAGACTAAATCATGAGGAACTCCTAATAATTCACCTAAATGTCTAACTTCATCTTTGAATAATTCTCTTAATGGTTCAATTAATTTTAATTTCATATCTTCTAATAAACCACCAACATTATGATGAGTTTTAATAGTTTGAGATGGACCTTTAAAACTAATAGATTCAATAACATCTGGGTATAAAGTACCTTGTAATAAGTATTCAATTTCTTGACCAGATTTTGGAGTAATTTTAGCTGCTTCATCTTCAAAAACGTGAATAAATGTATTACCAATAATTTTTCTCTTTTTTTCAGGATCAGTAATACCTTCTAATCTACCTAAAAATAAATCAGTGGCATCAACAACTGTTAAGTTAATACCTAAACCAGCAGTTAAAGTTTCATAAACGGTTTTAGTTTCATCCTTTCTCATTAATCCATTATCAACATAAATGGCATGAAATCTATCACCAATAGCTTCTTTCATAATTTTAGCACCAACAGTGGAATCAACACCCCCACTAACAGCACCAATAACTTCAGCAGTTGGTCCAACTAATTTTCTAATTCTTGCAATTTCAGTATCAACGAAATTTTCCATTGACCAATTGGTTTTAGCTTTACAAATATCAACAGCAAAATTCTTTAATAAGGTTTTACCTTGAACAGTATGGGTTACTTCTGGATGGAATTGAATACCAAAAATTAAATCCTTTTCATGAGCAATTGCTGCATATGGTGAATTATCAGAGGTTGCAACAATTTTAAATCCAGTTGGTAAAGCATGTAATTTATCACCATGAGACATCCAAACTTGTGAATGATCAATATCTTTGAATAATTCACAAGATTTGTCTTGAACATTTAAAGTAGCTGGTCCATATTCTCTTTTATCACCTCTTGCGACACCTTTACCATTAATCCAAGCTAATTCTTGCATACCATAACAAATACCTAAAATTGGTACATCTAATTTAAAGACATCATGATCAACATGTGGAGCATCTTCAGCATAAACTGAGTATGGTCCTCCTGATAAGATAACACCTTTTGGTTTCCATGATAATTCAGAAATTTTTTGAGTACATGGTAACATTTCTGCATATACATTAAATTCTCTTAAACGACGAGTAAGTAAATGGGAATATTGACTACCAAAGTCAAGGACTAAGATAGTATCAAATACTTTAGAAACTTCAATTGGAACGTCTTCTTGGCTCATTTGTTTGGGGATTTTTAAAAAACTTTGGTGAGTGGTTTTTACCAATTTTTCACTTGATGCGATGAGGGTATATGAGGTAAATTATGACTCGGTTCAGGCACTGAAAAGGGTAACAAAAGGGTGTTACAAAAAAACTAATTATTTAATAAATTGTTTACAAGGGATGTTGGTTTATTTATACATTTTCATCTTTTTCCCTATATGTAGGATTATTTGACCCTTTTATCTTGTCCAATATAATTCGTAGGAGTCTCCGCGGAGTGCCGATATAATTAGGTTGCAAAAAATTACTCACATCAATTTTGTGTACTTTAATTTATGAGATCACTCCCACCTCCAAGAGTTACTAGAAAGAGGGCATGGAGAAGATTTAAAAGGTCAATAAAATATTTTTTCAAACATGGTAGATTTTGTGATCCTTCCAACGCATCTTTAAGGAATAAAAGCCAAAGGATATCAAAGATAAAGCAGCTGAGGTTTGGTTCAAGACTTAGAAAGTCAAGATTGACTCAAAGTGATGCTGTATTAAGAAATGGGACAAATTTGGGAGTAAAGACGGTATCAATGGTGGGGAAAATGGCATCTGCACCAATCTTGCGTCCCTTTAGTAGAGGGAGTCAAGTGAATGTTTCAGTGAAGTTTTAGTTGCTAAAAATAGGGTAAATAGATAAGTAGCTAGTAATAGATAATAGCTGAATGGACTGGAGAATATTTTAGTGTGAGTGAGTTGTGGATATTGTGTTACAGCCGTACTCATTGCGTACAAGAGCTCTGAATAATGTAGGTGACAACCACAACAACAGGTTGAGGGGTTAGATGTAGGGAGGGTAGATTTATATAGGTAAGAGTATTTTACTATTTTTCTTCTATATGTTCAAAGTTTTATGATAAACTCACAATTCAATCTCCATATTCATCTGGGGACAATTCATCTAAGACATGGACAATCTACATTGCTTACTGATGTTTTGAAACTCAAGAAGTTCAACAGGCTTCTTATTGAAAATATTACAATATGTGATACGACTAAAATCTAAGATTTGGTTAGTTATTTCAATCGGTGTATTTTTAAACAATTGTGCATTATAAAAGTTTAGTTGCAAGATATTATAGGTGGCACAAACACGACCTGAATGGTAACTATTTAAAAACGAATGTCTCTGTTTGGAGAATTGAAGAAAATGAAAAAGAAGTAAAAGAGAGATTATGAAGTTTTAAAGAGGAAGATCACCTAATGGTGGTATTTGAGGTGACAATACTGTGCTATATAGCCGTTTACCTTTGTTCTTAAAGGTGTAATACATAACTATTTATATCAGGGACAGGAGGTAATAGTAAGGGGAGAGTTCTGGAGATATAGTAGTTAATTGTAAGGGGAGAGATGAGATTGTGTTATAGCCGTCCTTATAAGAGCCCTGCACAAAGTTTCTCGTAGACGTTAAAGGCAAGAACAGCATGTTCATATCACAGCCATTGTAGAAGTTATGATAGTAAATATAGGTGTATTTATCTGATTCAAAGAGTAGATGCTGTGTAGATGAAAGGCTTGAGGAAGAGCATAGGTGGACAGGTAGACTGTTGTTACTGAGAGATAGACGGCCATTTACGCTTAAAAACAGATTTCCTGAAGCTTTCTTGCCACATCATCTCGAAATACCCCCCACCAGAGCTTCTTGCCACCCTACTTTACCCCTACATCAGTCCAACTCTCCCACAACACCTCACCTCACGTCCCGTCTCACACCTCAATCTCATCTCATCTCATCGCAAAAAAATCACCATGTCCCAAGATAAATCCCAGGTAAAGATCAAATTCATCACTAAGGAGGAAGAAAGTCTTCAAGTATCCGAAGCTCCTCTTTATGTTCCAATATCTCTTAAACGTTACGGGTTGTCTGAAGTTGTAAACCATCTTTTATCCAAAGAAGATTCTCAACCAATTCCATTTGACTTTTTGATCGATGGAAAATTACTTAGAACTTCATTAGAAGATTACTTAGTTAAAAACGGATTAAGTAGTGAAGCATTCATAACTCTTGAATATACCAGAGCCGTATTACCACCATCATACTTAGCATCATTCAATAATAATGATTGGATCTCTTCAATTGATACTATTAATTTTAGTGGGAAATCCAAGATTTTATCAGGATCATACGATGGGATTGTTAGAATCTATAACATGTCAGGAAATATCGAAAAACAATTCACAGGTCATAGTGGTAGCATAAGGTCAACTAAATGGATATCACCAACCAGATTAGTTAGTTCAGGAAATGATAGACAAATAAGATTATGGAAGAATAAAGAAACTGGAGAAATTGATGATGATGAAGAAGAAGATGTTGCTGAAGGTACTACAATTGCGATCCTTGAAGGTCATAAAGGACCAGTTGGATCATTATCAGTTGATTCCAAAATCAATAGAATCTTATCAGGAAGTTATGATGGAGATGTTGGATTTTGGTCAACTATTCATAAAGAAATGAATAAGATCCAACCAATGGAATATGATGATAATGTTTTATCGTCATCATCCAAAAAGAGAAGAAAAATGGCAGTACAAGATGCCACCTTAAGAAGAAGAAGTCCATTATCAATTTTAGAAAGTCATAAATCACCAGTTGAAGGAGTTACATTTGACCTTAATGATTCAAGTGTTGGATATTCTGTATCTCAAGATCATACTATAAAAACATGGGATTTAGTTACTTCAAGATGTGTTGATACCAGAACTACAGGATACTCATTATTATCAATTTTACACTTACCAACCAAAAATTTATTAGTAACAGGATCATCAGCACGTCATATAAATCTTCATGATCCAAGAGTAAATTCTAATGATACTGAATTAACTCTGCAAAAATTAGTTGGTCATACAAATTTTGTTGTTAACTTATCAAGTTGTCCAGATAATGAGAATATGTTTGCATCAGCTAGTCATGATGGACTTGTTAAGGTATGGGATATTAGATCTATAAATCCATTATATACCATCACGAGAAATGAGCCTGTAAATAATACAAAAATATTTGATGTTTGTTGGGACAAAGACATTGGTATTATAAGTGGAGGATCAGATAAGAAGTTACAAATTAATAAGGGAAGTAATCTTTCCAAGAATATTTAGGTAGATAGGGAATAGATAGAGAGTAGAGAGGGAGAGTAGAGAGTAGAGAGGGAGAGGGAGAGGGAGAGGGAGGGAAAACTCGTCTCTTACTATTTACATCATTTCTTACTACACCACCCAGTTAACCCATAATACCCCTGCCATAAACTTTGCTTATCTGTTGCATAACTATATATACCAGAATCTCCTTCTGAAATCGGGCTCTTCAACGTATTGATAGTGTCTATATCAGTCCATCCAAGTAACCCTCTTAATTGCTCAAGTTCATCGATATTGAGCTCTACCTTTGGCGCTGTACCATACTTCAAAGGACCAATATTGATCCAGTACTTCTTATCAAATGGCTTTGTCATCTCATTTATCGTATCAAGATACTCCATCAAATTTTCAGCTGTATCTATGAAAAAAGCTGTTACTACTACAATATGTTTATGAGGACCTTTATCTAATTCAAAAGTATTGAAATCCTCTAAATGCATAGAAAGATTTTCTGGCCTTTTAACTTGTGGTACAAGTATAGATCTCGATTGATTCGTTACATTTTCGAAATTAGAGTTTGTATGTACAAAAGGAAAGAGTTGTAGATCTTGTAAATTGAAATCAGCTTCTTGATACACGAATTTATTGAAAAGGTACATTAATCCACTGAATTCAATTGAATGAACATGTCCATACCCCTTTAAAGCCAATTCATAAGGGATCCGCCCTAATCCACTACCTGGTACAACAATACAAGTATCAGATTTATCAGATTCAGAGATAATAGAATCAAGATTACGATTTATATACTTAAGTATAGGATCTAGCTCGAATTCTTTCAGAGATAAATCCATATTCCAATCCCTATTAAAATGAGCAATCGACTCAATGACTCTATAACTATTGTTATCTATAAAGTTTTTAATTATATCAAAATCACTAAAAGAGATTTGATAAGATTTTATGGTCAGTTCTACCACTTTGTTTAAGAAATTTTGGTTTTTTTTGGTCAATTTTTCAACCATATCAAGTTTATCAAGATATCCAACTTTCTTTGCAAGATTCTGTTGTCTCCAAGACATCATTTTATAAAGCTTTTTTTTTCTTTCGAGACTCTTACGATTATTAGTTGTATAAAGTTGTAGAGATTTTATAGAAGAAATGATTTCTTCACGTTTTGTAAAAGGGAGTTGATTAAAAGTTGAATTTGCATGGGAGTTTGTGGATATAACAGATGAGTTTGTGGATAAGATATTTGATTTTGTAGAAGAATTTTTCAATTTTTCCATAAAAGATTCAAAAGATTTAAGACGTGAGATCATATTAGTTAAGATAAATATAGCAACTAAGAAGGGGAGTAAGCGATTTTTAGTTAAGATTGATAGAACAATATAAAGGATTGAGGTACCAAATAATGTTGAGGTGATAATATCTCTATCATGAATATTCATGAAGGTGGAGGGAGGTGAGGTTGAGAGTCCGATCCCGATGCGAGATGGGGGAGAGGGAGGGAGAGGGAGAAGAGGGAGAGAAAGAGGGAGAAAGATTTAACAAGGGCAGTAACATGGGATAGGGTCACATCACGGATAGGTGAAGATTGGTACTAGGACGAGTTAGCACGAGGGCCTCTCTGGTGGGGTGTAGAAAGAGGGAGGATCTCTGTTCCCGAATAGTACCCTTTGCGTATAAAGTCCTCTGGTACCAGTCTCCGATACTTCTCCAGTACTAGTCTCTGACACTTCTCCGGTGCTAGTGACTGACACTTCTCTAGTACTAGTCTCTGACACTTCTCTAGTACTAGTCTCTGACACTTCTCCAGTGCTTCTCTGACACTTCCAGGTGCTTCTCTGACACTTCTCCTGTGCTAGTCTCTCCTGGTGTTTTGTCAGTCGTGGATTACTGAAATTTGCGAAGCGTACCTGAACCAAATGTGTGAGTTTTTATGTGTGAGGTTACTGTGTGAGCTACTGTGTGATCTTAGTTTCAGCAATGTCCCACTCATACGATGATATTACCCCAGTTAAACTCAATGAAGAACAACCCCAACTTTGTCAAATCCTCTACACGGATGACTACAAAACTACCATGGGTATCCTCTTAGCATTGATGCAAAAAAATGAACTTAGCGAAAGAGCTTTTGCAATTACTTCACAAGGTATTGACCTTTTAGCTTCTCATTATTCAATTTGGATCTATAGATTCAACATCATTAAACATCTTGGTAAAGACCTCTTTGAAGAACTTGATTGGTTAGAAGAAATTGGCCTTGAAAATGAAAAAAATTACCAAATTTGGAACTATAGACAATTAATTATTGAACAGATTCTTAAATCACGTGAGTATGATTTCCATAGAGAGTTCCCAATTTTAACTGCAATGTTAGATGAAGATGCAAAAAATCATCACGTGTGGACTTATAGGAAATGGTTAGTTGAAAAATTCGATTTATTTGAAAATGAAAAGGAAAATGAATTTGTTGACTTTTTGATTAAAAAAGATGTTAGAAATAACAGTGCTTGGAATCATAGGTTTTTTTTAAAATTTGGTAAAGATGATGGTCATATGACAGAGACTGATGATCACGTGAGCGAGGTTGTAGATTCTGAATTAGAATTTGTAAAAGGAGAAATTAAAAAGAGTCCTCAGAATGAAAGTAGTTGGAATTATTTGTTGGGGATATGTAAGAGGTACAAGATTGAGTTGAGTAGTTTAGAAGAGTTTTGTAAGGAGTTTGTTGGAGAGACTGATGAGAAGGACGAAGAAGGAGGAGAAATTGTAGATGGGATTAAGACTAATGAAATTGATCTTATTAAGTCCTCGTTTGCTCTTGAAACACTTGCAAAGATTTACGCTAATGAAAAGTCTATTAAGTATTATGATTTATTGAGTGAGAAATATGATCCTATAAGAAAACCATATTGGCAATATTTGAAGTCACAAATTAGTGTATAGGGAGGAGATAGGGAGGAGATGGGGACTGGGAAAGAATTGAGTGGTTTCGGTGTAGGTTTCAGTGTAGGTTTTGGTATATTGTTAATGAAAGCATATTGTAGATACTGTAGATATCGTAGAAAATGTGGGGTGTGAGAACAGAGTAAAGAAGTAGGAGTGTTGGAGAAGTGGGAGAAGTGAATGGTGGTAGAAACGTATGTGTATTGGTGAGTTAGAGATCAACATTAATAAATAAGTCATGATAGTTCAATGGGTGGTCCCACTTCACAACATCCAACTAATATCACCGATATAGACCATTTCCCCTAGCCACTTTCCCTCTAAAAACGCTTTACCCGAAATTACCAAGTAGGTACACAGGTACAAGTCAGGTACATAATACACTTAACCTGCAAAAACTAGAATTAGAATAGTCCATAGTTCCATGAAATTATCTAGAATGTTATAGAGTCCCTGCACTATTGTCTATAATACAAAAGAACAGCAATAATAGTAAAAAGAAAGAATTACCGATAAACGTTTTGAAACTCTAATACAATCATGCCTGATTCATTATTATCTCATGAAAGGGAACAATTCAAAGCATTCAAATGCAAAGTTTGAAAATTGTCTTATTGTTCTTATGTGAGTTCCCTAAAAGAACAAATTTCACTTGAATAGGGTTTTATTGTTTTATTATATGAAGGAGATTTCAGGTCATAGCAGCCTGAGACAGGACAGGTATTAGTCAGGGTACATTTAGACAGAGAATGGTTAAACATACATACAAACACGACATGTATGTTATAGGGAATAGAGGAATCAATTATGATGGCTGGTATAGTGTGCTGGTACCAATTTGCAACATTTCTATAAAAAATGGGCAGACAGTTACAGGTGAACTAATGGGAGGCAGTTCAGCATGCAATTAATTGAAACTTCGGATTTATCGATAAAAACTATTGTTCTTTTATTAATTAAGGTTATAGGATGTTTAGCTAGTATCGTAATAATCTCCTTATCTTACCAAGGGCTCAAAATGTAGGAAAATGAAATACTATAATATAGCATGAAGAGGAGAGAGAAGAGAGAAAGAGACAAAGACTAGTGTCGGGGAAGAGACTTATCAGACAGTACCCTTGCTGCAAACGAATAGGGGATGGGGCGGAGTAGAGGTTGACGAGAAACCTTGTGACGAAAACTATCCTCTTCTTGACGAAAGTTTGACATACGACAACATTCCACCACATATCTACGATTACAAATACATATCATTACCTGACATTCAAGTCGCTTACGTACTTCTGTGTATAGAACTTACACTTGCTTCATTCCAAATTAGCCAAGATTGTCAGATTCTGGAATTTCTTTTTGGAACAAATAAATAATTTTTCAAATCAACCATTCAGCCACCTCTACCCCTAACTGATTCCAATTGTGGACCATTCTCTTCCCAATATGATACTCTTTGTCCTCCTCTCCTGCCGATCGTAAGTTCCCCTATTGTTGTAACATTCCATATCGTTCCTATTGTTACAGCAAAATCTTACATACAGGCACATCTCAAGGGTTTGAGATGAGGCATCAGAGGCGGTAGGATGCTTGAATGATAAATGTAATGATGAGAGTTTCGATGTTGAATTTTAGAATGTAACATCAAATATTTACTATGGTTACATATTGTTCCGTTAGTAACATTGGTATAGATTTTGCACTTGTGGCGAGGTCTGTGGCTCAACACCGGCTAGGTTAGATCTAAAAAAACATAAGACATACCAAAAAGAAAGTAGATACATTAGGTATATAATGAATATGTGTATTCATAGTTAAGGCTAATTACGGGGACATTGATACTTTTCCTACTGCATTATCTATTTTTGGCTGCAAATCTACACATTGGTTGTATGAGGATCACCGCTGCCAACCTGTTCCCGATTGGGTAATGTAGAGCTTTTAAAAAATATAGAGACTAGACCAGGTATTATTTAGCCATTCTTTTACAAAACAATTGACTAAATAACTGACTAGGTATGCTATAGTATAACAAGGAGACCATGTAGAATTTCTTATAATATAATAAACCCTTGAAACAAAGGATACGACATGTAAGGATGAAATTAGTTACAATAAAGTCTTGGATTGTAATGCAATATTTATGTCGCAAACATACCGGAAAAGTGTCCGTCGGATATGAGCGATAATTCACACCGAAAAAATGTCGTTTAAATCTTGGTACTAAATAAAACTTCTACCACCGTTTGTTCGAGACTTCGTACTAGAAAATAGAATGGTTTGAGGAATGGCTAAAAAATAATTATTCAGCCAATAGAGAAATTACAAAGGACAAATTATTATTTGAGCATGTCGGGTATATATTATTATCATACGAATAAACCTTGATCTGGTTGTGCCCCTCCTCCACCGAAAATAATGTTTCGGCCTCTAAACTCCTTCGACATCTCCTCTCTACAATTTTGTTAATTTACTCCTATATCACTTAACGACATTATATCTGCGACATTTCTAATTTCTTCCAAAAAAAAAATGTCGGGCCGTCATTACCGACATTTATTTTTCGAATTTTCTTCTTTTTTCATTCCGACCATTGATTGCTCATTCTTCAATGGCCATTCTCCTACCTTAACATCTAAGCGAGATTCTTATTGTCCCTCAACAAATCAATTCTTGATTAATACAAAGCAATAAATGAAAATCTCAAAAAAACTACTAAGCCGCATTTACCAAATTGAGAAAAGTGGTTGCATGAAAAGTCTAGACTTTATTATCCAAAACCGGAGTTAAATTTGACAAAAAAGGTTTGAGTATCTACAAAGTAAAAAGAGAGTTGGTGGATGTAAATCATATGAAGTCAGGTAGCCGATCAATGGTATGGCAAGTCAAAGATTTGTTATTTCAAAAATCTACTTAAATATTTTTTATCGTATTTTCATAGTTTGCAACCCAGATAAAGCGCCTCGTGATTAAACATGAAACATCATCTGATTCAATTACTGGCTAGTTATGTACTACGGCGCAAAATTGGTCAAATAGTCAGATTCCTACAATTTTTAGTACTACACGCCTTGGTCCTTTCGCTTATATTATATGCCGGAGCTGTACGGGTTTAGTAATTGTGCATGTACGTACGTTAAGTTAACTTAGTATGTTAAGTTTACAGGTTATGGTTATGTTTGCAGGTTACAGATGAAGTCTACATGTTAAGGTTAGTGGTGTATTACTGGTTGGAGCTTGAGAGGTACTAAGTTGAAGTAGTACTCGGTATAGTTGAGATAATAAGCCCGGAACAGATGAAGAAAATACCGGTAGAGTGAAAGGGACATCGTCGCATGAAAGCTAGACTCAATTGATTTGGACTGCTAATTGAATTGGACTAAGGGGGATTCCTCGGTTATACCGTTGGAGCAAGCAATTATCGAACAATTGTTTATTACGCCACCACTAGTGCCACAAACATAGAGTTTATAGAGAAATACATAGAATCACATTTAATAGACGATTATGAAAGCCTAGGCTTTCAATGTTAGTTTACTCCTTCAGTGGCAATAGTCACCTTTGCGATGATAGGGTACTCTTATGATGTCTAGATCAGCTGAACCTGGTCTAGCCAATATGAGTCAGATTACCTAATCACCTTAACCTGCAATTTTACATTTTTATTGCAACAATCCTTACTCGTTCTAAATACTACCGGGGCCGCTGAAATTGCCACTACGGCTCACACAAAAAAAATTTTACAATTATATACACACTTCATATACAGTACCTCCTTCACAGATTTAGTATGCAGACTACGATAAAAGTTTCCGTATAAATGGAAAGTGCATCGATACTGCATTGCAGATATTCTTGCAGACAGGTCTAGATATGAGTCCACGGCAAAGATTGATAAGACCAAAAGAGTGGACGACTGGTCCGGACCTCAAACAAGTAAATTTAACAAATCAATTGGCCATATACAGTCAAGTTCCATCCTTAACTCCAGTTCCATGATCGTTCAACATCAACTTTATTCTAAATCCCCACTAACGGTTAAGATTTACAACCCCTATATGCAATCCTAAAAAAAGAAAAAAAAGGCTTTTTTTTTTTTTTTTTGTGCGAAGAATTTCCAGATTTTTCACTCAAAATCCGTACAAAAGCATCTACAATTCTTAGAATTAATTATATCATTAAATATATTTTTTACATTCCCCCCTTTTTTTGATACCTATCTGATTTAGTACAAATACCGGGACGCATCCAAAACAACAAAAAAATAAATTTGATACATCGCAAAACCATATCTGATACATCACATTTAATGAACGGACTAGGAATAGTTATTGAAGAGTCCCCAGAGACTTCGGAAATCTTATTACCTCCATTACCTGATGAAGGATGTAATGTAAGCATGACTCCAAGTACTCGTTCGAGTCGTAGTGGAAGTCGTAGTAATAGTGGAGGTGGTAGTATGAGAGGTTCATTTTCTATGGAATCTTCTACATCAAATTCAAATCCACAATCTCATGATGAAAATCAATTTTTGTATCAAAATTTCCAAAGCTCCTTGTCTACGTATGAACTTGATAGTCCAAGTATAAATTTAGAGAGTAATCAATTATTTCCGACCATTTCAAATTCCACCACCGGTTCGAATACTGGCCAGGTTAAAGAGACGAGTCCTTTGAGGAGGTTAAAGAGTTTGAAGCAAACCATCAGAAAGTTGTCGTTGTCTAAGGGAAGCCAAGGACAAATAAATTCGGGTCCTACATCTATGCCAACATCAATTCCAACCTCTATCCCAACCTCCATCCCAACATCGGTGCCCCCAGGAGTTTCCCCCATCTCTACCACCCCAGTCAACACCTATGAACGCCCACAGGTTTCTCCGCTTCAAAATCACCTTAAAACTCTTAGTCAAGACTCCAACGGTAGCACCACTACTTTTGACTCTAAAATCAAATGTCAAACCCCAACAACCCCACCGTTCTCTTCACCAATTATAACCCTCTCAGATAACCTTAAAGAACCATTTCTTCAAAAAATCGAACAAAGTTTTTTCGAAAATTTGGGTGCTGTTTCTGATGACGATTATACCAATCTTAATAATTACTATGCTTTCTTATTGAATGAAAAAGTCTTGATTAATGATACTTTTACATCAACCAAGAATCGTCTTATTAAGAGTGGATGGTGTTCAGATGATGATTTAAATAATTTGAATCTTCAAATGGCTTCACAACTTGGTCAATTAGATGAAAAATTGGCTGAGGTTAGTTTGAAGTTATCAAAATATAATGATTAATGAATGTAATATAGTGTAATATATAATAGATTAGATAGTGTAGAGGAGAGAGCTGGCGAAGCCTGAAGCCTGAAGCCTGAAGCCTGGCACGAGAAGCCTGAAGCCTTGTTCGGTACGTTCTCCTATGATACAGAGATATGGCGAAACTGAACTGGTGTGATACTGCCTTGTCTTGTCCTTGTCCTCTTCCTCTTCTCCTCTTGCCCTGTCTTCATCTATTCTCCATTTTCTTTCCCTTCTATTTTATTATCTATTTCTATCTACACTATACTACGATCTAGACCACTCCCTCTTAGACCACTCCCTCCTAGACAACTCCTCCTAGACAACTCCTCCTAACCTGAAACTGATCACCCTTAACATTCATATCTGAATCTGCATTTTTTATGCACTCTACTGTACCTGAAATAGCCTATTTACTATCCTGTACAATAAAACACTATTCCAACGGTTTCCTGTACTTAAAAACGGTTTTCTGTCATCTTTGGTTCTCTGTCATCTTTTACTAAACCCCGAAACTTAATCACCCACTTGCATCAGCTTGCATCAGCTTGCTCTTAGAATTCGAATCAGTTTCTACTTCTCCCTCACTTTCTCTCTTTTGTCTCTTAAACCCAAATCTCTCTCTATTTACAACTTTTTTATGTCTTCTACTATTCAAATGAATCTCCCACGCTTCTTTCCCTACTGCAACAAGCTTGTTTCCTTGTTTATCTTTACATACATCACAAGTAAAATGTTGCCAATTTTCACTTGAATCTAATTTTTTATTACTTTTATATTCAATTTCATCAGGGAAAATACTTTCACTAATTGTTTGTGGTTTTTGTACATCATCTACAGATAATGGACCAGTTTTTAAAAATTTTTTTGCAATTGTAATTCCACGATTTTGAACATTTTTTTCCCAATCATTTAAATCTGTTGCATCTAAAACATAAAGTTTACCACCATACCTAAAATTAAATCTTGATTCTTTTTGTAGTTCTACACCAAGTAAATGTTTAATCCATTTAATTTGTGATTTTGCATATTGACGTGTACGTATTTTCATTCTTTCAATACCTTCAAGAAATTGATTTTTATCTTCCTTATTACCTTTTAACCATGGAAGAAATTCTTTGAAGCCAATTACTTGCCAAACTCCGCTAGTCATTTCTACATCACTACTTTGTTTATATACATCGTATAATTCATTAATCTCTTCAACAGCACCATTTTCAATCATATCATCAACTCTTTTATCAAGACGATCTTTAAGAATTTCTCTATCACTATAAACCCAAAAAAAAAGACTATTATAAATTAATGAAGAATCTTCAAGTTCATCTAATTTCTGATCTCTATATAAATCACTTGGTTTTTGTCCCATTGTATACCATATTTCTAATGCCCTTCTTAATTTTCTCCAATCTTGAGGATGAAATTTTTTTGCAATCACTGGATCATTTTTTACGAGCTCTGCAAAAATACCTTCAACTGGTCCATCTAAAATTTTTTTTTGGTCTTGTGTTAAAATTTTTTTTTCATCATCTACAACGGTTTTATTGTTCATAAGTAATTTTTGAAGGTAATAATGTGTACCTCCAATAATTATTGGAATTTTTCCTTTGGCGTGTACCTGGTCAATTGCATCGTTAGCTTCTTTTGCAAATCTGTGGATATAATATTTTTCATCCCAGTTGACATGATCCATGACATGATGGGGGATGTTTCCTCTTTCGTCCATGGGGTGTTTGTTTGTAATTAGAGGAAGTTTTTTGTAGACTTGCATAGAATCTGCGTTGATAATTTCTCCATTAATGGATTTTGCAAGTTCGATACTAAACTGTATGGTTAGTGAGAAGAGGTAGTGTTGTTAGGGTATACGTACTTTGGACTTTCCTACACCTGTAGTACCGACGATAGTTATAACATTCTTCTTTGGTTGTGTCATTATAAGATTTCTTAGATACCTAAGGTGTCGTATCATGCGCATCGCACACCATTAACTATGCATTTCTCTACAGACTTTACAGACTCTACAGACTCTACACACAGACTCTACAGACTCTACACACATCCTCCTATGTCCCCACTCCTATGTACCCCACTTCTTCTTTAAACTCGTCTGGCTGAATTGTTGTTGAAGCAGATTCACTTCCTGTGTCAGTGGTGTAGCAGTACTGGCCCTAGAAATTGATCTAGGTGCTGGTGATGCAACAACTGGTATTGGGGTTATAACCTTTGGAATATCTACCTGTGCGTTCTTAACTGTGGATTGTTCAAATTTCCTAGCCTCTTCTCTTCTATCTTCAATAAACTTATCACATTCTTCAATAACTTTATCTCCTCTACCTTTAAAATCTGTATAAAATTTCCTAGCTTCAGAGATATTAGTTATAAGTTGAAGATACCTTGAATAAATATCTTCCAATACTTGTAAACTATCTTTTCTATCATTATTTGGCATCTTATCGTCTTCTGCTTTATATCCAGAAATGAATTTTTCATTTAATTCATCAATTTTTTTTTCTAATACAATTTGTTTATTTTTTGATAATTCCACAAATTCTAAATCTTCATTAAACATCTTCATATGACTTGAAAACACATCTTCAAAACTTGTTTCATCAAGTGATGATATGAATTCTTTACTTGAAGATTTGGACTTATATTCACCAATTAATTTCGGAAGAATATTATTATCTTTACTTTTATTTTCCAATTTCTTCAAAAATTCTTTTCTTGAAATTTCCATTTCTTGAGTTTCATTCATTGCTTCACGGATATCATTAATTATCTTATTAATCTCTTGATCAATATTTACATATGCTGAATTTGGAATGAATTTTGTTAACAGTTCATACCCTCCACAATATAATTGTAAATACTCTTTAATATTATGATAACTTTCTAAAATAATATCATCAGCTTTATCAGCTTGATTTAAATATTCATCCATACTTTCAACTTTAAACCAAAGTTCTTTTGCTGCTTCTTGAGATGAAGGTCTTGACCATTGATCACCAAATCTTTCTCTAAAAAATTCATCTTCATCTTGTTCAATAATTAATCTTTGATGACATCCTTCATAAATATCTCTACAATCTGATGATAATTGTAAAATATCATCATATAAATCTTCAATAAATTTTGTACCTCCATAATTTAAAATATCTTGTGAATGTTGTATAATTGATTCTGGGATATTTTCTGGTTTTTGAATCAGATCAATTGATGCTGGTAAATGTCTTTGGGTTAAAAAATGATACATCATCTTATTAAGTGTTTGTAAAGGTTCAAGAATATTTTTAAGTATAAATGAATCTTGTCTATCTCTATATGCAAAAGAGATTTGAATTATTACATGAGGTAGAAGTTCTTTAAGAAAGAGTCTATCACTATTTAACGGAGAATCCACTTCTTCAATGATGATTGGTTTAACCATAGAACTAACGGTTCCTTTGGATATAATAAGACTTGAAAGATCTGGAATTGGTTTATGATAAATTAAATCATTTTCCTTGCTTGATGTTCTTAATGTATCTTGAACTAGTTTTTCAAGTCCCATTAAATCTTCAACTACATATTCTTTTACATAGCTTTTATACTTTAATCCTTTGGTTATTTGTTCTATAGAAATACTCAAATGTCCTATTTGTTCACCATATTTGGATCCATCTAACAGAATTAATGATTGACGATAATGAGCTGCTCCAATGAAATGATAATGTTTTACAGCACAATAATTTACATATTCAAGTTTAATGAAATCGGACTTGTTCCCATACTCCCAGGCTTTACTATAAAAATTAGAAGTTTCTACTGAAAGTTTAGAGATAACAGAATTCTTCATACTAGAATTTACAGATTTTTGCCAAATACTTTCTTGTGCTTGACTTAACATAAGATACTTAAGGTGTTGTAAAGTATCTGGAGATAAGTCGTTAGCTCTATGTAAAAATGTCGTATCATTCGTAATTAAGTCGTATAATTTCTCAAAACACCCTGCCGACATTTGGAAATAATTACACGCTCTTTTAAGTCCGACATCTGTAAACCTTGACTCTCTAAATCCTAATTGAGAATATAAGCTACCAAGTTGATAAAGGACATTATATTGTTCAAACTTCAAAGATTTAAGTGTATAAGGCCCACTAGGTTTATATCCAAGAGTACCATACCACAGAAAATCAATTACATCATCAGCGAATTTTGTCGTGAGATTCACAACTTGAGTATAATATGTCTGTAAAAAAATCTCTGAGGCCTTATCGACATTTTCATCTTTTAGCAGTTGAATTTTTTTACGTATTTTAGCCAATTGATTCAAGTCATTTTCGAAAATTCCTGGACTTTGAAAGTATTCTGATTTGATAGTTGCTTTAAGTTCGTCTGAAATTGGAGTACTCCTGGCTTTTCTAAACGGTATATAAAGAAGACTAGCCATGAGATTGCAGAAGATAAAACAGGTGTGCGACAATTACATGATAGACATTTGGCATGAACGACATTTTATTTGAAACGCGACATTTTCTTAGTTGTTTATTAATATACATACAACATGTAATTGAATTACATGCGACATCATAATTCATTATAAGCCTCGGTTCTTATCTCTTGGATCTGATAAACTCTGTAAGCTCGTTCTCTTTGGCCACAATACCGTCTACAAAATCATTAAGGTATGAGGATCTATTTTCTATAGCAACTTTTTCAACTTCTTCGATATGTTGATAAAGGGCCAATTTTGCTTCTTCTTCAGAAATGTCGTTGTTTAATTGAGAAATTTTAGATTCGATGACTGGGAAATTGAGTTCGTTACTCAATTGGGTGTTTTGAAGAGAAATCGTGGTAAGAGCTGATCTGATAGAGTCTTTCTGGGATGGTGTAAGAGCAGACCTAGTGGATTCGTCTTGCGATTCTGTTTCGTTCCTGTTCATTTTTCCCTTTTCTATCTCAATCATCTTCATCACCTCTTCATACTCTTGCTCTCCCACCACATCAATTTCTTCCACATCTACGCTATCATCTACATACTTTTTATAGTCCGATTTTATCAAACTCTGAAACTCTTTGACCACTTGGCGCTCAACGAGTGATAACCCTTCCGTATCAATATTCTTAAGTCTACTGAAATGTGGGATTTCTTCTCCCCTTTGAACTACTTGACTACGACGTTGTTCAGCCTTTTGTTCTTCTACTTGTTTCAAAAGTTCAAGGTTTTTTACTCGATTTCTTCCTTCTTCAGATTCTTCCACTCGTACAAGTTGAACTTGTGCTTCACTTTCAAACAGAGGTAACACTTCGAACTGATTCTTTGGTGATGCTAAAGACATAAATGCTTTTTTTACTAACTCGACAATTGCCTTTTTTTGTTGTTTAGGCTTGAGAGGTTTAGAAGTAGGCACAGCCAGGTCATGATCTGGACTCAGACCATCATCTAAAAGGGTTGATTTCTTATTCTTTGCTTCCTTGATATCTTTCATAGCACGGGATATTCTGGAGTCAATATCAGGCTTAGTTACAGTATCATCAACGGTCTCAAAAACACCTTCAAGCTCAGTGCTTTCGAATTCAATATCGTCAGCGACATCTTTAACACCAGGTAAGTCTAATTTTTGTCTCTTTTTTATTGGTTCGATTTCTTTAGCTTGGCCAGAAATGGAATCTGTACTCGTTTCCTTATCCTTTTTCCTCTTCTTATCCTTTTCTTTCCCCTTCTCCATCTCCAATCCTTTCCTCAGAACTCCTTGCTGGAAAACACCCTTTTCTTCTTCGTTCATTCTATCCTCTAACGTTGTATCATGGATCCCACTCTGTGGTTGATGTTCGAATGGAATATCAGCATTATAATCAAACTCCTTACTCTTCTTTTTATTCTTAGATACTAAACTTACATTAATACCTGCTTGTTTAAGTTCACGTCTTTTTTGAAGTAATGAGATTCTCTTCGTCTCTTCAAGCATACGTTCTCTTTCTCTTCTTTTAGCTTTCTTACCTTTTGTATTAGCAAGTCTTGCACGAGCTTCAAATAACATTTCTCGATCAGCATCTTCAAGATCTTCATCATCTGGTCTAGCAGGTTTACTTTCAGGTAAACCAACACCCACAGGACCAACTGCATTGGGTCCCTCTCCTGGTAAACTCTCGATCCCCGCTCCTGAGAATCGTAAATTTTTTGCAACCTCATCACCCTCGTCTTCTTGTCCTTCTTCTTCTAACAATTTTTCATATCTTTCTATACAATGGGTAGCAGTACGACCCATGATCGGAGCTATACTTCTCCATTGATTAGGTAATAACTTTACCAAATTTAATAATTTCTCATCATCTTCTCTAGTCCAATCGGTTTTATTAATTAACGGATTTAACCATTCATTCCATCTTGCTTTTGCTTGTTTTGAATTTTTCTTTGTTAATAAAGAGGCTACTCTATCCCATTGATTTAAACCATATTTTTGAACTGCAGCTTTAAGAATCTCATCCTCAACATTTGTCCACACACCCCCTTTAACATAAATTGGGGCCATGAAAATTGGTATGATGAAAATTTCATAGGCGCGATTCTCCACCTGTGAAAAATCCTAGACCGAACCCCAACTCTTGATCAATCTCGAGACGTTTTTTATTATAGACGTTTTTAAATATGTTCCTCTCCAAACATCAGAAACTTATCCTACAATGTTATCCTCCAGGTAAGGAAATCGATAAGAAACCAAATTCAAGTGAATTATCTTATTTGCTATACTATGCGTCAACTAGACGAATTAAATTAGAAAAAGTTATTACATTTTTAAATAAAAAAACTACAAGTGATGCTAATAGAAATAGATTCGGGAACCTTCAAGTAACCCTAAGCATCATCTCGGCATTAATTGAAAAATGTGTAGACAATCTTAACGTCTTTGCACCAAAAGTTATCTCGATTTTAAGTATTGCTTTGAAAAATAATGATATCTCAATTACCAAAGCAATTTTGAAAACATATGGAACTTTATGTAATCATTTAGATGGAGGGTTGTTCGTTGGTGATAAACAATTTGTAGATTCCTTCCATAAGTTTTCAAATGATTTAATTGACTCGGGTATAAGACAATCTACTGGAACAAATGGCTGCGAATGGGAATTAATTTCTCTCACAACTTGTGAATATTTTTGTAATTGTTTAGTTAATATTCCTGAAATCTCTAAATCTGTTCTTAATAAAATCATTCCTATTCTTGTATCAAGATTATATAAAAATGATAAACAAAATTTACTTAATAAAAAAATTTCAATGGATGGAGATGATGTAAAATTATCAAAAATTCAATCGGCCAAATCAATTTTATCACAAAAGCAAATTACAAAAGATTTAGAAAATGATAGTGTTGATGAAAATGATTTATATATTCAAGCTACTTCAAGTTTAAAATCTATTTTTAATACCTCTCAAACAAATCAATTAATTGATGCTACAGAAATTGTTGTAGATTATACTTTTAAATCTAATTCTTTTTCTACTCAACAATCTGAAATCTTTTTAGAATTATGTAGTACTTGGACTCCTGTTCAATTAAGATTTATTTTACTTAATACTCTTGTAAATAAATTGAAGACAGTTGAATCAAATCATCAATTACAAAAACATTATGCTAATCATATTGTTGGTCTTGTTTCCTCTAAAGTTAATATGATTGGATTATCAACATCTGATTTAATTCAAAATCTTTTAAATTTAAAACAAAATTTATTTTATAGTTCCAACTCTGAATCTGATATTAATGATCTTGCATTAATTCTTTCAAAATCTATCATTAGTTTATCTACTCATATTTATTATAATGATCAAATTCCTGATTCTATTTATGAAATTTTTTTCAAAATTGAATCAACTTTAGATTCAAATTCAAATGTTGATTCCTTAAAACTTTTCAATTTTATACAATCTCTTTTAGATGATATCAACTCAATCTTTGATAACCTTGAACAACAATCTGCTTCAACGGTTATTAACAGAAATAGAGTTGGTTTGAATCAATGGCAAATCAGCTTACCTCTTATCTCTCAAAAACATGTAACTAATTTATATGATAATTTATCACAAAATCATGTCAATATAATTCAATCTAAATACCTTTTTGTGTTTAAAAGATTCTTGAAACAAGAATTGATGGACTCCGTTCAAGATTCACAAGAATTGAGTGACTCTGTTCAAGATTCTCAAGAGTTTGATCAATTCTTAGACCCTGATTATAACCAATTAATATCTGAATCTACAAATTTCTTATGTCAATTTTTAGTGTATGCTGATAAATACTTGACAAAGAATGAATTTGTTGATCTCGAAATTGTGAAAGACTTGACCTCGATAACATTATTATTATCTGAAATTTTTGGTATCAATTTCTTAAACAACTTTATCCCGTTCTTCTTTCATTGGACAAAGGACGAGATTTTCTCTGACACTTTCGCTCATTTCATCTTAAGGAAAAGTTTGGATCATATAGCTAAAGGTTATAGCGAACTTAAAGAATACATCAACAAATCTAATCTCATAAAAGAATTAAATGGTGTGATTTCTTATAAAAAAGAGAATGATCAATGGATCAAAGATATAGAAATAGAATCTCTTGAAACTTCTCATGGTTCTAGTTCCTCCATAACCTCTAAAGATATCAATGATTTTATTTCAGGAAATGAATTCTTATCTTTATGGTTAAATGCTCAAAAGCCTCTTATTTTAAGTGCACTTCATGATGATATTTTAGACGAAAAACCAAATGGTCATAGTAACGGTCACTCTAATGGTCATTCTAACGGTCATGCTAACGGTCAATCTAATGGTCATCTTGATAACTCTACAACACACTCTTTTGATCTTAAACCTGTTGGACTTGGAACACCTGCTGATATCGCTTCAATCCATTCAGGTCTTCGAAATATAACTTTTAATAGTACCTTGAGCCATTCACAATCATATGATTTCACTAACGGTTCGATTAATACAAATGAAAAGAATAAAGCTGTCAAGGTTAATGAACTAAAAGGTGTTTTAAGTAATCTTGGGAAACCATCAATTCAAAGTGATGATTCTGTTACACCTGGAAGTGTATTATCTAAACAAATGGCTACTCAAGATTACGATTCAATTCTTGATGGTCTCGATAGTGATGATGATTCGTTTATAGTATAGATAGGGATATGAATACAGACAATGAGGTAAACACTGTAGAGTTTAATATTTCCCTCTTATGCAGGAGATGGGCACGAAATTCCAGAAAGTGTTATTCCTACTACCCATGAACATTTAGACTATATTTCAGTACAAGCAGATCTTATTAACACTTAAAAACCATATTCCAAGTCTCCAGATTCCACAGATGAGTAAAGTATTCATGCACCTACACGATGAAATTTACTATGAATACACTAAAACCGACTTTGGAATTTTCAACGACGTGATTTCGGATTATTACGAAGAGATTTTGAACGATTCAGGCAAGACCTTCATTAGCCAAATACAAAAACCACAAAAATACCTGGGATTACCAAAACTTAATGATTATGGTAACATTGTTCTTTCTTGTCAAATTTACAAGGTTGTTCTTATTGATAGAGTATATCAAGCCAGGAAATAAATAAGAGGGTGGAGATAGAAAGGAAATAGAGTATTTATTATTTATTAGTATTTATTTATTTGACCTGGTTATGTAGATTCTCTCAAGTGATCCAAAATCACACCGATTCATGGTCATGGAACACTGGGTAATAAAATCTGTCACATCATTAAATGATCCAGAGTGTTGATGACCGTGGAACAAGTATATATATAGTGTAAAAGAAGCACATGAATCCCCAGTCAATTTTATGTAGAAATCCTCGGTATAGATGGCTAGAGAGACTGAAGGTAGAGGAAAAGACAGGAATTACTCCAGGCTCCAGAGAAAATCACACCCATCCTACAATAATTAACAAAAAAAAAGGTCTCAAACTTAATATACAATTATTCATCATCTTCTTCCTCATCATCATCATCACCTCCTAAAGCTGCAAAAGCATTGAAAGCTTTACTTTGTTTATCAGCAACAGTATCTCTTGGATCAACGGCTTTATTACTTCCCATCTTCTTGTTACTTACTTTAACCTTACCTGGTTCGGATCTTAAGGTTTCTCTGAATTGATCTCTTTCATCAATTGCTTCTTCATTAAATGATTTTTTTGGTTTTGTTAAAGTTGCCCAACCATCATCATCTACTTCAACTTCTTGAGCTTTCTTCTTTAAAGGCTTACCGTTTGATCTTGAGCCTCTTCTTCTATTTAAATAAGTATAACTTCTTTCATTACCAAATTCATCAATAAAAGTATCACCATTAAATGATTTTTTAGATCTTTCAATTCTTGAAAATTCGGCAGCAACTGATTCAACCATTTCATTGAAAGCCTCTAAGACTTCTGGTTGTGGAGTGAATGCTTCAGGTTTAATTTCAATTAATTGTTCTTCTGTATATTTAACCATCTTGTGACAAGCTCAACTATGAAAATTTTGTTTGACAATGGACACGCAAAAATTGCGAATCTTTTCCTCTTCAACTTTTGAATCTGGACACTACCTGGAATCTCATCTCATCTCATGCCATTAGCACATAATTTAAAGAAAGTTAGCAAAAGTGTTTCACTGTCAAAGAGTTCTGTACATGTTAAAGGTAGGAATTTCAAAAGGCTTAATAGAGCTTCCTTAAGACATAAAAAATTGGTAGATAAAAAGGCAAATCATTTAGAACAAAAACAAAATGAGCTTATCATTGTTAAATATGTTCAAGAAGAAGTAAAACAAGTACCTGAAAAAAAAATCTTTGGGTTAGATGATATGAAGGCATATATAGAGAATTACATTTCAAGGTTTGATGGAGAATTAGAACAATTAAGAAATGAAAGAAGACCTGGTAGACCTGCAACTTCTAGACATCAAATTTTAGAAGAATTTGTAAAATCTGAAAGAGATGCATATGTTAGTGGGATCAGAATTCCTGATTTAAGTGATGAAACAACTGTTGAAAGATTAAGAAGATGGAATGGTACTATTGGTGGTGTAACGGCTTTTAAGTATATAAATATTCATAGAGATATGGTTCAACTTCCTGTAAAGGAAGAGACTATGGAATGATTAATGAACATAAATTGAATATAAACTATAAACTACTTCCAGAACCAGCCAGAAGATGGGGTAGAGGGGGTCTCTGCCACTGGTGTTTGAGGTGCTGGTACTTTTGGAACTGGGGTTTCTGGAGTTGGGGTAACTGGCACCTTTGGAGTTGAGGCTTCTGGCATTTTTGGAGCTTGGACTGGAGCTTCTGGTACTGGTACCTTTTCTACTTTCTTTCTCCTCTCCCTTCTCTCCCTTCTTTCCCTCTTTTCTCCATCTCTACATCTCTTTCTTCCTTTTTCTCCTACCTTCTCTCCCTTCTCTCCTTTCTTTCCCTTACCCTTCCCCTTTTCCTCAGGCTCATCTAATAAATAATCTAACCCAATTAATCCCATAAATGTAACACCTGTGACTGCAAATATAGTCTTCAACTTCTTAAATAATCCACCCTCTTTTTTCTCCTTTCTAACAAAAACTAACATCTTACCATAATTACCTGTTCCTCCTCCAACGAGTTTCCAAGATTTTGATTGTAATTTTCTAATATTCTTAATAAAATGACTAAGCTCATCTTCATTAAACCTATTGAAAATTGTAAACATATCTTCAGTTACTTCACTACCAAAAGGATTCTCATCACTGACGATTTTTTCTCCATCCATAGTTAAGATAAGATATTTTACTTTATGATCTTTATCTAATGGATTAAAGAAGGTCTTAGTTTTAAGATCTCTATTACAATTGGCTTTACTTTGACTCCATTCAAATGCTGTCAGTTGTCTAAACTCTTCTTCTTCCTTAAGTTTTTTCTGTTTATTAGCATTTTCCAAGAAAGCTTGAATGTCTGAATCATTAAGAGGTTCAGGTTCTGGTTCATTTTCAATTTGATGGAAGAGTTGATTCCTAACAAATAATTCTGAATCTTCTAAACTACTTTCTTTGATATTGAATTTATCAGTACCAGTATTATATTTGATGGACTCTTTCTTAGATTCTGGACTCTTAAATTCATCCATATCAAAAGGTACTTCAATACCTTGTTTATACTCAACAGGTGGTTCTTCTTTGGAATATAAATCTTTATTTTCTGAAAGCTTCTTCATAAACTCGTTTACACGAGTTTCAATTTCTTCAATACTTTCATCAGATTTCATGCTCTCATATAATACTGGTAAAGTATTAGAATTAGATGTTTGAAGTCTAACTAAATCATCAACCATATCTTTATATTCTGGACCTCTTTCATGAGCCATAAACTCACTTGTTGTTGTTAAGAATTCAGATTGGGTCATATCAAAGAAATCTACAAGATCATAAGAATTATATTTGGTGGCCTCAAAGAAAAATGGAAGTGATGACCTATACATATTTGCAAATGAAGAGATATTAACTTCCTTGACCAACTTAACTCTCTCCTTCATCAGATTCAATACCTCAGAATTGACTAATATATTATCCAATACTGAAGTTTCATCACCATTATAATTCAACAAGACCCTTAAGTTCTTAAGTAACTTAGCAAAATTCTCCCTCTTTTTAAGATTATACTTTCTATCATTTTCAATCATTTCACTTAATCCTTTAAAAATCTCTTTGGAACTCAAGTTTTTAAATTTTCCTCCAAGTTTTGATTGTAATTGTTGAATTTCTGGTACAAATTCTTGAAGTCTGAAATCATCAGGTAATTGTTTATATTCTTTTTTGATCTTTTTTTGTTCAAATTTCTTAAAAACACTTTCACTGTTGATAATAGCATCAAGAACTTCAGTATGATCACCATTTAATTTGAATAAAGAATTGAGGTTTGTAGATAATTTTACATAGATATCGATGTTTCTATGATCAATATAAGCACCTGGAGGTAAAGACCCGTTATAGAATTGATCAACTCTTGAGTCAAGGATTTCTAATATTTCGGCAGAAAAAAAATTCCCAAATTCTTCACCATCTAATTCAAAGGTTCTAAAGGTTTCAAGTTCTTTATAGAATTCATGGATTGAGAGGTTTTCGGGAATTTGTGTATAAGGAGAAACAGGAAGGATAAGTTCTTCTTTTTCTTCCTTCTTTGGAATAGTAAAAACAATTTCCTCCTTCTTTTCCTCTACTCTGCCCAATTTCTTTTCAAACTTATCAAATTGAATTTGATTGGCTATGATGGTATCTAACACACTAGTGAACCCACCATTTAATCTGAATAATTGTTTTAACTTTGTAGACAATCTAACCAAATGTTTATAATCAATTGAAGTCTCATCTTCACACATATCAATCTGTTCATTTACAACATCTAAAACTTCTCCCATTGAACATTTTTTATACTCTTTACCAATACTCTTATAAATCTTGTGAAGAATAGGAGCAAAATCATGCATATTGAAATGATCAGGGATCTGTTTATATCCTACAAACCCATCTAATTTCTTTGTAGGTTCACCATACATAAACCATTCATCCAAAAGTCTTTTGAGCTCGATGAATTTACCAACATTAACAATATTCATTCTTGATTGAGGATTAGAATTCAAATTACTTAAAATCTCTTTGGTTCTTCTATCCAAGATAGAACATATCTCACTACTTTTAAGAGATGCAAAATTATTTTGAAGTTCATCAACTTTTAAAATTTCAAGCTCATAAGTAAACTTTGATAATTCTTGTGATAATTCAGAACTTGAAAGTTTATTAAGTTTCATATTCTTATATAATTCTTCAAGATTATCTAAGATCAAAGGACTCTTAATAAGATACAGAAAGTATCCAAAGTGTTTTTCTAATTCAACAGGTTCAAAGTCTTTAAATGGTTTACCTTCAATTTGTTTAATATATGAAAGATTGAATTTTGTCAAATTATATTGTAATACATTGAAATCATCTAATAATACTTGAAGATTCTCTAAATATACATTACCATAATTTAACAAGATTTTTCTCAAGACTTCAACTTCATTAAACAGATCTTTAAATAAAGTAATAAGATAATCAACGCTTAAACAAGATAAATCAATATTATTCTCAATAGAAAATCTTGATAAAGTTGGAAGAATAATTGAGAGTTCAGTATTTAATTGAATAGTTGGATATGAATAATTTGATAAATTTGAATAATCAATAAGTACTCTTGGGATCTTACAATTATTATTTTCATGACACCAATCATACCAATTTTTAAAAGAGATTAAATTATAGAGACAAAGGGTTTCTTTTTGTACTAACAGGTCAAAGAATTTGTTTAATTGAGTTGAAAGTGACAGTAAGTTGAAATTTAAAGCTTTATTTCTAAAGGCAAGAGAGTTGACTTGAGATACAAGTTCACGGGATGATAAGTCTAAACCAAGAGAATTCAAAAGTTTTAACTCATCAATAAATTGAAAAATTTGGTGTTTAAAAATCATCGAAAATTCATAATTTTCAATTGGAGAAGATGAGATTTTGAATTGAGTAAGAGGGAAATCAAGAGGTTTTGAATATGGATCAACTAAACCTTCACAGCACATCTCAATCAATTGATCAATGGTCTCATTTTTTTTCGCAGCCAAAGTACTGATCAATTCAAAATAATTCATCTTAGTACCGTCAACTACAAACTTAAGATATTCCCAATTGATTTCAACTTTATTACCCTTTCTTAAAACCCCCACAATTTCATTGAAAGACTTACTCTCTGAAAGTTTATATAAAATCATTGGTGTCAAGTTTTTACTGGCTGCAAAAATTGATCTCAATTGAGAAAACTTTTTATGTTGAATAAAGCTTTCAAAATAATTCGAATCAAGCTTATTCTTCTTCATAATCGACTCATGTACTTTAATAGTATAATCAAGATGTTCAATTAAGTCTGATAATTTAATAGATTTATCTGTTAAATCATGCATTGAATTAATAGTTTGAACCTCATGAAAATACTTCCCAATACCTTTATTAACTAAATCTAATCCGAATTCATTAATCAAATAAATCTCATCTAAAAGTTTGGGGAAATTTGGAAATTTTTGTGATAATTTTAAAAACTCCTCAAACATCTTGTTATATACCAAAATGTTGTATTTATTGATACTGGGGATTTTGTTTTTAGAATAGAAATCTTTAAATATATAGAGAGAATTATCTAATTCAACTGTAGTGAGTTGATCAAAAGTTTGGATTTTATTGGAATAAGACGATTTGATAAAGGTGAGAAAGTCACTAAGTTCTTTAGAAAACTCAGAAACAAATGAGTTTAAGGTAGGATTGAATTTTTGGGTGATTTGGTCAATGGAGTGTTGAACAGAGTGTGATACTGGTTCTGGTTTCCAGACAATCTCTTTTTTCCAGTTGAGAGAATTAGTCCAATCTTTCATTTTTCCATGGACATGACCTTGGCCAAGTCCTTGGCCTAGTCCTTGGCCCTGGCCCTGGCCCCTGGTCCTACCATTCCCTCTAGCCTTCTTCTTCAACGTAATATAGTCAATCTCATAATCAACCTCCTCAACATTTCCAAATTTCTTATAACTGGAAATATTTCTAATATTCCTTGCAACATTATTTGAAATCAAATGCTTTGACCTGCAAAGCAAATTTGATCTAATCATAGCAAAACTTCGGATCTGGATATATCAAGGGTGTGGCTTTTCAGTGGTGTAGTTTTTAATAGAATTTAATACAATACCAATTAATTTAAGTAAATTAATTGTAGTGTGTAAGAGGAGATATCCCTTAAATCGCAAATGAGTGAGTCGTTATCTTTGGTAGAGACACGTGAAGTTAAATGATTAGAAGTTAGAAGATTAGAGAGAGGAGTGTTGGAGAAAGGTGAGTTAAGGCTGGGTTGGGGGTGATGGAAAGGATGTCTGGAGATTCGCCGATTTGATAACTCAGAAGTATGTACCCCTAAGGGGTTAAATTGGGTAAGATTTGAAATCCGGGGTCATTTGCGCGTACTTGCATCTTCTCCGATCCAGGAAAAGGATCCGGCTGATTTAGGTATTTAGAGAATTAGAGAAAAGACCATAGGTTGTTGTGGGGTTGTACAGAGGGGGTGTAGTGGTTACTAAATGTATGAATTGGACTTTTTTTGTAAGCTTTTCCAGTTCTTCTAAATTTGCAAAATTCACAGTTCTCAATTCATCAGTGTGAGGAGATGGACAATAGATCTCACGTGATAAAATATGAATATGATCCATAAAGATGATAGACTATATCAAGGTAACTCATAAGGACAACGGAGAAAAATGGATTTGATAGAGATATACTACATTCAATAAATAGAGACAGTATGTTTCTAAGCGAATACTCTATCCTATCCTCCCTACATCCCGGCTAGCCTCTCGTTGCGTCTCTACACTATCACACTAGATCGTACCTACATACCTAAGGTTTTCTACCAGGAATGTGTCAGATATGGCATGGGTTTCTAATGTAACATACCAGCACGTGACATATTTATTATGGTTCTAAATACGGAATTTATTTAAGTTCCCGATTCCAACATTCCACTGATCAAATTGACGACCACTCGACGACTACCCACCTGTCAAGCGTCAATTAAACCTGAAATCAAGGATCTACAAAGATATCGCCTCGGGCGTTCATTGATCCACCCAACATATACCCCAACTTTACCAAGGCAGTTAATAGCCCCCATTGATGTTACGAGTCTAGTGTTGCATGTAAGAAGATCTTCTAGAAAATATTTTTTGAGATTGCCTATTTGGGTTAACAGCCTGACCCTTGCCGCCTTTACCATTTTTAGACATAACCCTTACCGCCTTATATAGTTAACTCTTTAGAATCTAGATGTCCGCCCAAGTTCTTCATTACATATTTTATTGAAAACTACTAAGGCAGTTGTCTACATATTCTACACTCTCCTATTCCCCTATTCTTACTATTTCTTTTTCTCGTAAATCGAAGAATGTCTTCGCGCTAAGGAAAACGGTTTTAGTGTCGCGAGAAGGAGTCAATAAAACCGGTAAAAGTAATTACTTCATAATGTTACATAGTTGTGTTACATTTATTTATGAAAATATACTTGTTACAATCTTAAGCCGCTTATTATGGCACATTGATAAGATACTCTAGACCCTATCATCATTCCCATGTCATACTCCGACCTCTTCTCCTTCCTCTTCTCGGTATGTCAAAATTTTTCCACCCATAAGTAATTGTGCATAAAAGGTATTGTGCCATGGTAGAAATTAATAAAAAGTCCGAAATAATAAATCCGAAGCCGAACCTGATACAAGATCGACCCTTTCGATCAATAATACATAATGTGACATAATTAACGGAATTTAACTAAGTAGTATGTTACCTTTATCGTAATTGTAACCAACGGAATTATTCCATTTTGGTTGATAAGCGAGCAAACAATGCAATAATCTCGGCTCATTTATTGCAGATCAAGTGTACCTTAACAATATAACCGCCTTTGAAACTGTAGGTTCGTATGTAATGTAATGTAGATCTTATACAGAACCATAATGATCGGCATCAAATCTCGGTTACAAGAATTGTTGCGCAATATTCTATAGCAATTAAGAATGAAACACAATAAAGTCAAGTACGAAACCAATAACCAAGGCTACTATTTATTAGACATTAAGATGAAATCTCTTCACTTGCCACATTATGTCACCCAATTTGCTGTAATTTACACGACCCCTTGCTATTTTATTGTATTAGCCATTTACAAGTGAGTAAATGAGCGTGCCGGACACAGAACCAAGTCACGAAATTTAATTTACCGAACAGGAGATTTAAACCTTAAACAAAGTAAATAGAAGTTATAATTTATATGTCCCCTTATGCCATTAATTGATCCAGATTCTCTTATAGTTTCTTTTAATAAATCTCTCCAATCATCTACCTCATCTCTTCTCTTATTGTTACCTATTTGCCTAGTATGCAATAAATTAAAAAAAAAATAATATTACCAAAAATGATTGTGCACCACCTGCATAAAAACGGTTGTTTAAATTGCTTTTTTTCCCTTATTTTCAACGGTTTTTTAATTCATTTTTTCGCTTGCATTTTTTTTTAAAAAGGGTTCTTCTATTTAAATAACATCATCGCCTAAAAAAATTTTTTGTGACTTAATGAACACAGAAAGAAATTCGAATTCAACAGAAATAGAATTCGATTACATTCCTTCAATAAATGAGTTTCTTAATGATGCCTACCTTTATTCTATAAATGAATTAGATGCAAAAATTAAAATTGATTTTATAAAAAAATTTAATAATTATATTTCATCATTACATTGTTTAGAGAATCTTCAATTCTTAGTATCAATATATCATTATGAATTTACATACAATAGATTCTTTGACAGTGAACCAAAACTTAATACAAGAAAGAATAGTATTCATACTATTGATTCAATTAATACAATGGATAATTTACCAATAAATTATTTTGCATCAACTATTGATCTTGATACAAATCAAGATTGTTGGGATTATTTTATGGAACAAAATATTGAAGAGAATGATGAAACAAATGATATAATTAGTAACAATTCAATTATATCATCAGTTTCTTCGAATTCTATTAATTCAACTCTTAATTCTCAATGGCAGTATCTTATTGAAAAATTTATTGCTCCAAATTCAAAATATCAAGTTAATCTTAGTCATTCAATTACAAAGACTTTATTAGACATCAAAGAAAAACATCCAGATCCTTCAGTACTTTTATCTGCAAAAAATGAAGTTGTTCAATTAATAAATGAAAATGTATATCTTCAATTCATTAAAAAATATAAAGCAACTAAAGCAACTTGTGAAGATTGTGATTGTACTAAAAAACCAAATGATGAAACAATTTGTCCAAGAGAATTTGAAGAACCAGAATTTGAAGAACGTCAAATTTCTAAAAAAGCGTTTTTTAAGAAATCTCCAATTCTTAATCCCTTTAAATTCTCAAGACCAACAAGTCCATTATCAATTAATTCAAATTCGATTACACCTGTTGGCTCAAATACTAATTCTCCAAGTTTTAAAAAGAAATCAAAATCTTATTCATTATTGGCTTCCTCTCAAACAAGCCCACAACCAAATTCTTTAACAAGTTTAATTAGTCATTTGAAATTTAAAGGTTCTTCAAGTTCTGCAAATTCTTCTGGTTCTAATTCTTTTAGTACTAGTCCAGTTAATGAAGAGAAAAAGATGAAATTTCCAAGAAAAAGTAAAGTCTAGATGTAGTAAAAGGGGAGGTAGCATACGATGAAGGGTAATAGCATAGAAAAAAATAACATGTATATACGTGTGTGTATTATAGATAAATGGGTAAGGATACGAATAAGTTGTAGATCTCTTGTCTCTTCTCGCGATTGTAATTTTGCAACCATTTGCTAAAAATTTGCTATGGGCCGGAAGATCACTAAAGAAGCAAGGAAAAGGTCCAAGATTCTTCAAGAAGGTACAAAGTCTATTGTTGATAGTATCAATATAGAATTGAGAAATGTACCTTCAAGTGAAGAAGAAGATGAGGAGGTACCACAAACAGGTATTGAATCAGAGGCTCCTCTTACAATTGACCCACCCACACAGAATGTCCCACCACGAAGACATCTATATACAGTAAACGATATGAGACGCCTTCGTCCAATTTTGATCTTGGTTAAATTGAAATTCCTCAGGGTTTCAAAAGAATATAACCTGGATTACGTTAGAAATACAGACTTCTTTTTGCGTTTATTAGGATTCAAATCATCTTTAATGTATGAAAGAACATTGTTAAATAATACAGAAAATTTATTTCAAACCCTGCTGGAATGGCCTTTGCATGTTAAAAATTCAAAACCAGCCAAAGACTTTTTAGCTCATCTTTCCTTCTTTCATAGAGCTTCGTTTCAACTCCATAGAGATTTCGATAATTTAATCACCCTTTCAACAAAAGCTCTTTTAGAATGTTCTGATCCAATTTATTTGAGGTTTTGTAGAACTTATTTTGTTACCTTATTTTGTTACAAATATTTACAACATTTGTATTCGACACTGTTGAAGTTTGAGTTCAAGCTGTACCAACCAAAAGATTTAAGGCACTTTGTAGCTGATTTGCCTACAGAGAAGACAGGAACCGAAGAACCTGAAAGAGAACAAGAAAAAGATAACACACCGATTTTAAATACTTCATCAGAATTCCGTGAAATTTTTGAATGGTCTCCGGATGATGAACCAATAAACGAAGAAGAATCGAGCCAAAGATTTTATAATAATGTAAATATAGAAACCACAATCCGATCATACAAATTGAAGCTCGGTAAAATCAATATTGTAACACCACCAGGGATCAAATCTAATGTTTGGAGAGAATATTATTTTAACAAGTTTTTGAACTTAACACCAAAAATCATTAGAACGGGATCATTAACTATCTCAGAGATAAAGCTTCGTAGAACAGATAATACAGAAGACTACATTTTCCTTAATAAACACATCGATAAATATGAAGGACCATTAGAAATGTCAAGAGTTGAAGATTTTCTTAGTAATGCAAAAATAAATCTTGAAACCAGGATTCCACAAACGAAAGATTTTAAAGCAGTTGAGGCATTTTTTGATGACGTGATTGAAGTAAATGAAATGGAAGTTCCAGAAGAGTGTATTACAAATGACTGGTTTGAAACATTCCAGAATAAATTTAATCATCTAGAACTACTCCTCCTAAAAGCGTGGTCACTTCAGAGCTATATTACATTTGAAGAATTTAAACTTTTCGAAAATATATTTCCAATTATAAAAGCCCGAAACAAATATTCAATATCAGTCCCAATCCTTTCAAGTTTAGTTTTTCCAGAATTTTATAAATTCGTATTCTCGACCAATTTCAAATATCAATTCAGAAACCTTGAAAGGGCAGGAATTAACTGTCAAAAATTGAATGTACAACCTGTCAAAAAGGTTTTGATATTTTATAAAAGTCTATTTCTAGAAATTTTAGTGTTAGGAATAATTGAACCTAATGAAGTTACAAATCTAATTATTTCAAGCCTCCATGAGTTGGGATCACATGTAGAGCAATTAATAACGCAAATGATGAAATATTATATTGATCAAGCATTTCTAATGTCAAAAACGATTCCAGAATACATAGAACTAAGGGAAAAAATTCTATACAAAGATTTTTACAAATTCCACACTCGTAAAGATGGAAGTATTTATAAATATACTATTAAGACAATAACAAAAGATATAATAGGAGAGAGTGTCCAAACCAAGGGGTTTGAGCCACAAATTTCAGAATTTAAACAAAAGTTTAATAGTGTTATGAACAAACTATTTTTAATTTATTACCCAAATTTAAGTTGGATTTATAATGATTTAGGTATAGACCCTTTAATCCATTAGGTTTTTTAGCCAATACACACTGATCTTCCACCGCGCTTAATGATTTTTTAATTACTTTAATTGGTAGATAGACTACTCAAAAAAGTGAGTCAAAAAAATTTTCAAATAATTTTCACTTTCTATATCCCCCTTCAATATGATTAGAAGTTTGAAAAATTCTAAAGTACTTAAAGGGTGTATGGAACATGCTGTTAAGTTAAGTACTTCACAATATGTTCCTCACTACAATTCAATTAGATATTCATCAAGTAGAAATTATTCAACAAGATCCACAGTAGTTCAACTTCTTAATAATATTGGATCAAAAAGAGAAGTTGAACAATATTTAAAATATTTTACATCTGTAAGTCAACAACAATTTGCCGTTATTAAAGTTGGAGGTGCTATTATCACCCAACAATTACCAGAATTAGCATCATGTTTAGCATTTTTATATCATGTTGGATTATATCCAATTGTTTTACATGGTACTGGACCACAAATTAATGATTTATTAGAAAATGAAGGTGTTGAACCAGAATATATTGATGGAATTAGAATCACAAACCCTGAAACTATGAAAGTTGTTAGACAATGTTTTTTGGAACAAAATTTAAGATTAGTTACAGCATTAGAAAAAATGGGAGTTCCTGCTAGACCAATTACTGCCGGAGTTTTCAACGCTGATTATTTAGACAAAGAAAAATATCAATTAGTTGGTAAGATTTCTGGAGTTAATAAATCACCAGTTGAAGCAAGTATTGAAGCAGGATATTTACCAATTTTAACATCATTAGCTGAAACTACTTCAGGACAATTATTAAATGTTAATGCTGATGTTGCAGCCGGTGAATTAGCTAGAGAATTTGAACCATTGAAAATTGTTTATCTTAATGAAAAAGGAGGAATTATTAATGGAGAAACTGGTGAAAAAGTTAGTGTTATAAATTTAGATGAAGAATATGAAGATTTAATGAAAGAAAGTTGGGTTAAATATGGTACTAAATTAAAGATTAAAGAAATTAATGATTTATTACAACATTTACCAAGATCATCATCAGTTGCAATTATTGATGTTGATGATTTACAAAAAGAATTATTTACAGATTCTGGTGCTGGTACATTGATTAGAAGAGGTTATAAATTGATTAGTAGAAACTCATTAAGTGAATTTGGTAATCCAGATTTATTAAGAAGTGCTTTATTAAGAGATCCAGAAATTAAAACTGGTAAATTAAGTGCTGCTTCTTATTTGAAATTATTAGAAAACACTAGTTTCAAATCTTATGGTGATGAACCTTTAGAAGTTTTATCAATTGTTATTGAAAATAATGATGGTTTAGGTATTGCTAAATTAGATAAATTTTTATCATCTAAAAATGGTTGGTTAAACAATGTTACTGATAATATTTTTTCTGCTATTAAAAAAGATTTTGATGTTCTTTATTGGGTTGTTAATGAAAATGATCCAAACTTATCATGGTATTTTTCAAAATCTGATGGTTCATTTGCTAAAAATGGTGAAATTTTATTTTGGTATGGTATTAAAGATACTGAAACAATTAGTAAATTAATTAAACATTTTGATAATGGTTCAACTTCTTCATTATCATCATCTAAAGAATCTGGTGTATTTACTTCTCCAACTCAAAAAAGAGGTTTCCATTCAATTAGAAAACTTCATTCAACAAAAAATCCAAATCCTCCAATTGAAACTGGTTCAAATAGTAAAAAATCAAAAATTGCTTTAATTGGTGCAAGGGGTTATACTGGACAAAACTTGATTCAATTAATTGATAATCATCCAAATCTTGAATTAAGTTATGTTTCTTCCAGAGAATTAGCAGGTCAAAAATTACAAGGTTATAATAAAGATAATATTATTTATTCTAATTTACAAGTTGAAGATATTAAACAAATTGAAACCAATCAAGAAATTGATATGTGGGTTATGGCTTTACCAAATGGAGTTTGTAAACCATTTGTTGAAGCAGTTGAATCAGTTGAAAATTCTAAATCTAAAATCATTGATTTATCTGCCGATTATAGATTCGATACAACTGGAGAATGGATTTATGGATTACCAGAATTAAATAATAGACAAGATATTGTTAATGCCAGAAAAATTTCAAATCCTGGATGTTACGCAACTGCTGGTCAAGTTTCAATTGCTCCTTTACTTGAATATATTTCATCAACTCCATCAATTTTTGGTGTAAGTGGATATTCTGGTGCTGGTACTAAACCTTCACCAAAGAATGATGTAAATTATTTAAATAATAATTTAATTCCATATTCCTTAACTGATCATGTTCATGAAAGAGAAATGAGTAAACAATTAGGTACCCAAGTTGCATTTATGCCACACGTTGCTCAATGGTTTCAAGGTATTTCTCATACTATCAGTATTCCAATTAAACAAGGTTCTTTAACTTCAAGAGAAATTAGAAATATTTATCAAGAGAGATATCAAGGTGAAAAATTAATTACAATTAGTGGTGAAGCTCCACTTGTTAAAGATATCAGTGGGAAACATGGTGTTGTTATTGGAGGTTTTGCTGTTAATTCTAAAGAGGATAGAGTAGTTGTTGTTGCAACTATTGATAATTTATTAAAAGGTGCAGCTACTCAATGTTTACAAAATATCAATTTAGCATTGGGTTACGGAGAATACGATGGTATTCCAACAGATGTTGTTATTAGAGGATAGAGTAGATAGTTAAGAAAGAAAAGACGACGTGACAGTAGACGACAGTAGTAGAAAGCTCTCTGACTCTATCTCATTCTCAGTGCGACTCAGACTTCACCATGCTTGTACCACCAGATAATTTTGGATTAGTAGAGCCAGGAGTCTATAGATGTTCTAAATTAGACCCAGACAACTTCCCGTTCCTTGAAACATTGCATCTTAAAACAATTTTACTCTTGGATGCAGAAAATCCTCCACGACCTTTGAAACATTTCATCAGTGATAATAGCATAGAATTAGTTAATCTTGGTGCATTAAAAGTAACCAATCATAATCATACCGGTGAAAACAATCGTAATGCCCACAGAGAGGATGACGATAAGACCAGTATACGACCAAGGGGATCAGGGTCGGGATCAGGGTCAAGTTCAAGATCTAATTCAAGATCAGGTTCAAGACCAAATTCTAAACCAGGATCTGAAGCTAATTCTCCATTACTTGGTAGTCAAAATAGTTTCTCTAGAGAAATTAACCTCCAGTTAATCAACCTTAATAATACCAGTAAAAAGACTGACCAATGGATGTTAATAGAGAAGAATATGATAAAGAAAGCTTTTGAGGTTCTTTTAAATAAAATGAAATATAATCTCTTAGTAGTCGATAGTACATCAACTCTTGTAAGTATTCTAAGAAAGATCCAGAAATGGAACTTCAATTCGATTGTAAATGAGTTTAGAATATTTAACGGTAATAGTGCAAAGAGTAATTATTTTGCAGAGAATTTTTTAGAGCTTATAGATATTGAATTAGTAGCTTATGAGGTTGATCAAATGAATCAATTTTTGAAACAACAAAAGGATGGATTAAGTAGAAGTCCTGAATTAAAGGGAATGAGACCAAAGATACAAGGACAAGGACTGTTTTCCACAGATGTGATAGACATATCAAGTTCACCAGATCTGGGAATTCCTCATAGTAAACCTTCAAGTATACCCAAATCTATTAACTATCCTAACCATCTACAACCATCAAATTCATATTATGAAGACTCATGGGATGATAGTAAAATGATTGATGATGATGAAATTGATGATGAACTTCTTTCTGCATCTCCTCAAATCCCAGCTAATCTTCTTAAAATCGTAGAGAAGAAACGTAATAATCTGATAGAATTAAGTGATGATGATAAATCTATTACTCCAGGAACTTCGCCACGTCATATTGTTAATATGTCAAATCATAGTCCTTTAACTAATGAACTATTAACGTCAGCAGCTCGTCAATATTGGGATAAAAGACGTCCTTCAATTGAAAGTAAAATCATGAGACCCGTAATAAATCCAATATTTAGAAATTCATTTTCAAATCAACTGCCATTATCTACTAGATCATCTTTTGAAAATATTAATTCTCCACAACTTCGTAGATATTCAAGAGAACGTAAACTGTCAATTAAAGATGAGTTGATTGAATTTGATGAAAAGAAGATAAAGGATAAATATGATTTTAAGTATTATAGAAACATGAATAAGTATAGTACAAGTTTTGATAATATTGGGTATATAAAATTGAAAGTACCTGCTAATCATAAGTTACCAGATTGGTTTATTAGGGGTAGGGATTTCTGGGAAGAAAAGTATAGAAGGGGGGAGGCAAGACAGAAGATGGAAGATAAGGTTGTAGATTAGAGGAAAGGTTGTAGATTAGTGTATATAGTGAATGGAGGAGAAAGTAGACTAGTGTAGGTGAATAGAGGAGAAAGGACTAGTGTGGGTGAATAGAGGAGAAAAGACTAGTGTGGGTGAACAGAGGAGAAAAGACTGGTGTAGGTGAACAGATTTATATTACACGTTTATTCTCTATAAACAGAGGAGGAGGTTGTAACATTTCTATAAAAACTCCCTTAATCCTCCAATCTCTTCTATCAAATTCTTAACAAAAGTATCAAACCCATTACCGCCCAAATCAATTACCCTTTGTTCTTCAATAGAGCTAGCAGATATTCTTGAAGTAAGGAATTTTGGATGTTTCAACAAATTATTAATATTATCAACAAAGTCTTCCCTCTTCACCTCAGAATCAAGTCCTGGTAATACTGGTACATCGATTGTATTTTGATTAATATTTGATATTCCAAGAAATCCTTCAATATTGAATTTCTTTAATAAACTAAGTATAAGTAAGATTTGACTTGTTTCATTAACTGTAGCAGAAGTAATACGAATTGTTGAAGAATCTTTTGCCCAACTTTCAATACAACTTTCAATTTGTTTTTTAAAAGTTGTAAGACCATTACAAATATCAGGAAGTACCGAAGGTCCAATATTATTTAAAGAAAATAAGAAAACTGGTAAAATACCATTTGTCCAAATTCTATGAAATTGTGGTGATGATAAAATTGTTATATCACCATTTTTAATTGTATTAGAAATGGTACTACCTTGAAGTACAGTGAATAATCCATTATCAATAAAATCTTTTGCAATGATGTTTATCTTCATTAATTCTTGAATAAACATAAGACTTAATTGAGCAAATACAAAATCACCATCAATTTCAATCATATGAGAAAATGAATAGAGGTGTAAAAGAGATCTAATAAGATCATTTTCTTTAACGATTTTACCCAATTCAAATTGATTATTATTTGATATTTTAATCTCTACAAATAACTTGAGAATTGATAGAATTATAAGAATATCTTCAATACGATCTTTTGTATTCAGAGTATTATTTTGTTTAGTCTTATTGAGATAAACATTGTTTTGAATATCAACAAGTAAAGTTTTGGTTGCTTGATTAATAACAAGATTGAAAAGGTCTCTAATAATATTGAAATATTCAACTAAAAGTTGAGTTTCATTTTGTAACATTGAAAGTGAACAAAAAATGATTCTTAATAAAGATCTATAATTACCATTACCATCATTTAAATTCTTTAAGAAATTCATTGAATCCAGACCTAATAATTCGCTTGAAGATTTAAGTAATTCAAATATTAATTTTGGGTCTTTTTGTGTTTTAGAATTAAAAATTGTATAAATTACAAAAAAACAAACTTCAATTCTTGTAAAAAAAATATCAGAGAAAAAATCTGCTTGTAAACCTTCATTAACATTTGTTTGTAATAAATGAGTACAAAAAGAGATTGATTTATCTTTTAAAATCATTGGATTTTTTCTACAAAGTGATGTAATTAATGCACCTAATGATTTTGATACATCAATTTGAACACTTAGATATTGTAATTCAACAGATGATGAGATAAGTTTTTGTCTTAATTGACGCCAGTTTGAGTTTGAAGAAAACATCCCATCCATAACAATTAAGTTATAGATTGTATTCACACCAAATCTATTTCTTTTAACCAAAGCACATCTAAAGTCTGAAAGATTAAAGTCTTTAAAATTATTAGAGAATTCAGTTTCTACTTCATTATGAAGTGAACTATGATAAGATTTAATTGTAAAATAAGATTTTAAAATTGGTTCAAATTTTTCAGAAACTAAAAAATTTGAAATCTTTGTTTTAATATCTTCATTTTTGGTAGAAAATAAATACAATGCTAATACTTCAAAAATCTTTGAAATCAATTTTTGTTGATAACAAATATTAACATAATCATCATCATTTTTAATATTTAAAGAAATTGGATTAGATACTTTTTTAATCAAATGATCAATAAATTCATTATCATCAGAATTTGAATAAGCATTTATAGAATTCCAATTATTAATAACTAAAACCATTGAATCAAGTAAATGAAGTGCAACTGGATCAGGAGATGATTCAATATTTCTAATATTATTTCTTAATACTTTAACTAAAGATTGATCAAGATGATCTTTTGATTTCTCCTTTAAATTATTTACAATATCTCTAACTCCTAATAAAGATACACAAAGACCTTCTTGATCACCACTCATTACAGCAGAAATAAAATCATAAATTGCAACTTTAACATTATAATTATCAAATTCATTTTCAAGATCAATTATAATTGAATTAAGTAAGATTTGGGTATTATGATTACCAAGATGAGATAATAAAGAAGGTCTTGAATCATTTGGCCATTTCCCATTTGTTAATGATGTTAAAAGATTTAAAATATCTTTTCTTAAAGGTTCATAACTTGCATAACATTTCACCAAGATTGGAACTTGATTAAAAAGAGAAACTTCAAGAGTTGAAGGAGGATAAGATATTGAACCTCTTATAGATACAATTAATTCAGAAAACTTCAAAACACTTGAAGTCCAAGTTTTATATAATGAAGAAGTTATATCTTTTGATTCATATTCAATTAAATCTGAATCTAATGAAGATATTAATGAAGTAATTGGTAAACAAGTTCTTGAAAAATGAGATTTATCGATTAAAAATGAATCAATAATTAATTTAGCAGGTTTATTAAATACTTCACTTATTCTACTATTTGAACCAGAATTTAAAAGTCCATAAACCATACTAAGAACATTTGAAAAAGTATCTAAAATTAAAGAACCAATTTCCATTTTTTGAAATGAATGATTAAATCTACAATGAATAAAAGATTCAAATACTAAAATAAGATGATCTATACAATTAGAAAGAACAAGAGATTTAATTGGTATAGAATGAGGATTATCAAGTGATAAACTATCATGAGCAAGATATTCGGTTAAATGAATAAATGATATGGTAAAATCATAAGTACCATTTATCATTTCAATTGATGAAAAAATTGTTGATACAAATCCTTCTTTACCACCATTTGAAAGTAATGAAGAATTAGATAAATATATCCAAACTCTTTCACTAACAAATTCAATAAGATTACAAAGGAGTTCAAGAACTATTTTACAAATTGGTATATTTCTTGAATGTAATGATTGTTCAAGTAATCTAAATGTTACTTCAATAACATCGGTTCCATCCATATACGTTGAAAGAGATTCAATTACATATGATCCATCGGATTTATTACAATCTTTAAGAATTTGACTTATTACTGTAAAAATATCAACAATTAAATCATTTTTATCTGAATCTAAAGGATCAAAAACAATTGAAAGATTTTGTAAAACTCTACCTAAAAATCCAAGTCCATTATATTTGTATAAGAATGCAACAAGAATATCATCACTTTGATTTCCTGGGATGATTTTAGCTTTAGTATTTGGTTCAAAAAGTAATGATAATTTATTACCAAGTTCATATGGTGGATTTACATCTATGGACTTTGTAAGTTTAACAAGATCAGTATTTTCATCATCAATAATTGACATTTGAGTGAATTGTTTTTTGGAAAATGGATACATATATGATTTTAATTCCTTAAGTTCATTTAATGCTAAGGTCCCATTTATACTTATTAATCTTAAAAATGGTGATAGTTGATATGGGAATTTAGCTCTTGTTAAAACAAGGGCATTGGATTGGTTTTCAAAGAATCTTTCAATAATAAAATCTGGACATGATTTAAGTATATTAGAGATGGTTTTAACTATATCTGGGGTAAGGGTTACTAAAGGAATAGAAGCCGATATTAATGTTGATAAAACTGTTGAGTATAAGTTATCGAATTTGAGAATATCATTGGAGAGATTAAGTTCATGAAATACATCAAAATCCTTACATCTAAGAGTGAGATGATTCAACGAGTCGTCTAATTCAGAAAGTGAAATAACCTTTAAAAAATCATTTGATTCATCGTCTTCTAATATATAATATTTCCTTAATAATACAATTGACCAAGAGTACATTATGATGGAGTTATTATTATTGGAACAAATGAAGTGATTGATTTGTTTAAAAGTACTTGGATTCGTATACTTTGCTGAAGTAGGATCTTCCAATTCAAACAATGCTATAGACACAATTGTGGCTAAGCTATTTATAAGACCAAGAGATTCAGACTCTTGAAATTTAATTATTGGATTTAAACATGTTGTGAATCTTGTTGAGTTCATGAATTCAAACCATTTAACAACGGATTCACTAGAAATTGAGGTGTTATTAATCGATAACTCTACGAGAATCTTAAGGTATGTTACTATAGTTAATAAACATTCCTTATAGATAATATCACCTAATTTTTCAGGTTCAATACCTTCAAATTTCCTATTAATTAAATAATCCATTTGTTGTTTCAATTCAACGATAATGTTGTTGAAGTAATCAACTGATAAGAAAATCTCTTTCCCGAGATTTTGAACAATCTTTGAACTAGTATTGTCTAACTTCTTTGTTAATAATTCTAATGAACATTCTAATAAAATTCTCTTCTCTCTTAAAATATATGATCCAAACACAAAGAGTCTCTCGTTCTCTCCTGATATCTCTTTATCATCAGGAAGCTTTATTCTACTTGAAATCTTTAAATCTTGATGTTTTTGTTCTGGATATCTTTTGGATAATTGACTAATTATTCTTAAACATTGTGCTTGTGAAAAGTTAAGAATTTTAGATAGTTTTTCTGAATCTGATACGTTCTGTTCTGTGATCTTTGTATAGACGATATCATTAACAGTTAAATCTTTTGTGGATTTTGAAATTGATGAATCTATTGATGAATCAATTTGGAAAGGGTTTGATTTAGTTAATAATTTTCTATTCGAAAGGAGGAAATTATCTAAAGTTAATGAGATCTTTTGATCGAATGGGTTATTGAGAAGGCTAAGGGCATTAGAGAATTGCCAATGTTGGGTTGGTCTGCCAGGGTTTAGTTTACCTGTTAATTCTGGCATTGATGTTATTGAAATTTTTTCGCAGCGACTAGGACGAGTATGAGAAGAGGATGGACAGAGACTGGTCTTGTTGCGTCTGCTGTCTACGTCTATTCTCTGTCTACGTCTATTCTCTGTCTTCTGTCTATTCTCTATTTCTGTCTATTCTCTGTCTTCTGTCTATTCTCTACTTCTGTCTATTCTCTACCTTCTCTCTATTCTCTCTATTCTCTCTATTCTCCCTATTCTCTATTTATTCCTACTTATAATACACATCATTCAAATCCCCAGGTAATTCACTAACTGCACGTTCTTCACATACCAAAAGCTTCCCCTTATCAAACTCTTCAATATACTTTGGACTACCCTTCACTACTGTATTAACTATTGATAAGTCACTCTTAACTTGTCCGTTTACCAACTTTCTCCAAGCTTCATGGTTTTCTTCTACAACCTCTACAGCTTCTTTTGCATTCTTATACTCCTCATTAAAAGCAAATGCATTTTCTGGTTTACCATCAGGAATTTTATAATTTCTAAACCATTCTCTTGTAGATTCCAAAAGTTGTGGACATTCTTTTTCAACATCATTAATATCATTAAGTTTTGATGCTAACTTATCATTAACATTGATAACAACAACTTTCCAATCTAATTCCCCATCATCAATCAATGCTAAAGCCCCAAGGATTTTAACCTGAACAATACTACCACTTGGTAAAATCTCACCACCAATTTCAATAGTATCAATTGGATCATTATCACCATATAAATTTAATGATCCATTAGAATTTGTACAATCTTCCCATGTTTGTGGTATACATCCATAATTATGTATGTATCCTTTATATGGGAATAAATTCTTGACAAATCTTACTTTTCCTTTCTTAACATCTTGATTAATTGGAGTACCATCTAATGAAGGATTTACTTCGAATTTAGCATTAGACCATCTTGGAACTTCAACAACCATATTTACAGTGTTTTCTTGTTTATTCAAATCAATAGGTACATCATGCATAAATGATTTTATCTTACCAACCTCATCTACTAAGTAGAGTTTAAAATCTGGTGAAAATTTTGAACCTTGAGGGATAACTGAGTAGCTTAAAGGTCTTGTAGAGTTAAGATGGTTAGCTATAAGTTGTAATCTTGGGAATGGTGATAATTTAGGAGATATGGCTTTTGATGACATGTTTAAATATTTGCTAAATAGTTTAATCTGGAACATCTTATCTACCGAGGACAATGAACCCCACTGAAAAATGAGTGTGAAAAGATGAGGGACGGGAATGAAGGGAGAGAAGAGGAGAAAAGGTAAGGAAGAGATGAAAAACTCAAGTAAGAAATGAAAAAGGCTCAGGGATAGGGTATTTGGGGTTTGGTTACTTGGACATTCAGGTAATCTGACATTTGGGACCTAAATTTCCCCAGTCTTTTTCGTCTATGCACTATTTTATAACCGTGAGAAAATTCACGGCAATAAAACACTCCCCCTCTTCGTCTACATATTTCACAATGATCTTATTAATTAATGGTACTATCTAGACCCAATGGTACTACTCTTCAATGCACTAGCTAACTCTAGCCTCTCTCCTTTCTTATGCCGGTGGTGGGCCTGTAAACATAATACCACCCTTTTCATTAAAACAAGAATTTTCATCACTCATATCAATAACCTTCTTTGCATTCTCGATTTCAATTCTTGATAAACCCATTGGATCTTTTGGAATCCAAATGGTTGGTAATCTTTGACCCACCATTGGTACATCATAAGCATGTCTATCATCAGAATATTCTGGTGCAACATTAAATGTAGCAGGTAATAAAGCTTTTGCATGTCTATAATTTGCAAATACATCAGGTCTAACAAATCTAACAAATAAATTTTTCGATTCTAATTTTTTAAAGTCCCTATCAGCAAGTACAGGAGCTAAAGAATAAATTGATTCATTTTGATTAATTTCAATATCTTCACTTAATAAATCTTTTTTAACTTGTTGATTAACTTGAACATCTTCAGCTAAAGATTTTTTAATTAATTCAGCAGTATCCTGTCTACCAAAAGTTTTCCTTTGATCAATTTTTTTCTTAAAATCAGTTTCTCCATCAAATGATGGAGTATTACTTGTACCATCAAGAGGTCTCATAACATCAATTGGAATAATATCGAAAAGTCTTGAAAAACTTTGTTTTAATGTATAATGACAAAAAGCTGTAAATCCTAACCCCATTGCTTGTAAAACAATTGGACCCCAACCTTTACCAACAACAAATATACCTAAAAGACATACTTGGCCAAGATAAATACCAACAATTGTTTGATATAAAGCTTTTGGATAGTGTAAACCTCTCATTTCTGGTCCAGGAACTGTAATATAAGTTAAATTATAACTAAAAGCAATGAATACTAAAATAAATGCTAAAAATGCAAATACTAAAATCATTGGAGAAATAATTGAATAAGCTAAAGCAATACAAGCTAAATTAACATAAACTGGGAAAAGAGTTCCCCAAGTCATAGGATCTAAAGTATTCCATCTTGTCCATTTTTTTCTAACAGTTCCATCTAATAAATTACTTAAAATATAAAATAAGAAAAATGCAACAATTTGGAAAAGTGTTGAACCAGTTATAATAAAACCTTGTAAAACAATATATGAAATAAAGAAGTTTGAAGCTTTTGGTAAATTATTTGCTAATAATTGCATGGCAGAAGTTGGATCATCAATAATTTGTGTTACAACAGATGAAGCAGAAGATGCTAAAGTAATAACAATGAAAGAATTTACAATTAAAAATCCAAAATATGAATCATGAGCAAATAATTCAACTTGTTGAACCGTTGCACAACCAGCAATTTGACCCATAAATCTAATAAAAAGTGGTAATATAGCAAATAATAATTTTAATAAAACTGTTGGTAATAACCCAGTAACTAAACCAAGTAATTGATCAGGTAAATTCCTAATGAATCCAAGCCATGGTAACTTATCTATTAAATAAGTAATGTTAGAAATTGTACCAACAAATGCAACAGGAATTGCCCATAAAATAATCGTTGCAACAATTGCAGCAATTGCTAATAATTTTCTAATAGAAACTTCCCACCAAAATAATCTCATATTTGTCCAAACAACATCTGATGGTTCCATACCTGTTGCAACAGGTTGAAGTCTTAAAGGATTATGATGAATAGTTGATTGATATGCTAATTGTGCAAAGTATTGATTTTCAAATTCTACAAAAATTGAATTTCTTGGTGGAGCAGTTCTATGAGATTTTTGAAGTTTTCTAACTTCTTTTTCAAGTGGAGGTAACTTATCTAAACAATATTCAATAGAATCAACTTTACTTTTGAACATCCCATTAGCTCTATGTCTTGGTCTCTTTTTCTCTGGAACGTATGAATAAATATCTTCTGGATTATCAACAATAATTCCTTTCTTATCATTCTTTCTCTTTGCATTATAAGCTTTTTTAAGAAGTGTATTCTCTGATGCTTCTAATTTTTGAACAAGACCATCTCTTTCTCTAATCTTTGAACTAAGTTTTCTTAATGATCTGACAACATAAATCTTCTTAACTCCATTGAATAACTTGAAAAATTGTTTCTCATCCAACATTGGTTTTGGTACACTTTGAAATAAAACAACTCTTGAACTCAATTTCTTTGCATATTTTGGTGATGATAAGGCAGCACATCTAACAGAATTATAAAAAAATAATTCTCTATAAACGACAAATAAAACAAGTCCATAAAATACCCATCCAACTAATACATGTGCATAATATCTATTCTTGTCATTTACATTTGAAATTGATAATTTATCAAATCCTGAATTTCCATTACCTCCAATCGCATTAACTGGTAATAATACAACGTAAGTAAAGATCCCACAAAAGAAGATTAATGTCATCATGAAAAGATATCTCAAAAAGAAGTATCCGTCGATCCCAGCATACTGAAGCATTTGTGTTTGTGTTCTTAAAAGTAATTTGAAAATCCATGATACTGGATCAATTGATAGTTCAGGAGGTCTTGAATCATCATCCACAATTTTAAATGATGATCTTGGACTATAAATTCTTTTAAATTTGACTCTTAATAAGAGAAACCCAAGGGTAAAGATCCCTAATAGTAAAAGATTAGCTAATAATGATGCTAAAACGGCTTGAGTTGAAGTAGCCCTTTCATCTGCCATCTTTTTCACTGATAATTTTTTTCTCTTTTGATTTTCTTTGTTTGTTATGCTCGTCGTGTCCTGGCTAATGTGCCTGAATACCTGAATGTTGACGAGAATGTGGTACGTGGATGGGTGGTCAGATTGTTTGTGGATAAATTGTCTTAGTTTAGTTCTACTCTTTGTCTTACTACTATCTCATCTCTTTCTATCGTCCTCTATCATTGACCCTAATCTTCTGTCTTCTCCCTATCTTCTCTTGATTGCGTGTCGATCTTGCATATACTATTGTTGCTGTGCACGGCTACACTAAAATCAGATCCCTTTCAAATTTTATATCAAGATTTCTACATACTGTCTCTTCTTACTCATCTAACCATCTAACACCATTACCTTTCCCCTATTTCCTTTCTCTAACTGTACGTCCTTCTCTTCATCGTCTCTCATCCTCGTTGTCCGATTACGTAACCGGTTTGAAGCGATTGACATCTTGAAGGGATATTTGAAATTACTAGATATGAACCTATTCTAGAAGGAATTAAGAAGAAGATTAGTAGGTTAGTTATTTTGAGCCATGCTTATATAGGCCATTCTTGTTTTTGGGGGGTTTTGAGGTTCTTTTACACTGCCTTTTTCAGGAAATCTTGTACTACTAGTCAGGATGTCTAGTGTTAGATATGTTTAATACTCCATGTTATCAATTTGGTTGCTTAGCTAACTTGATTTTGCCTTTCCGAATCTCCCACTACATGGAAATCATCTTGAATTTTAATAGGGTTTGTTAAACTTAATTAACTTGTTTCTAAATTTAGATTGCGTATAGCCAATATAGACAAGAACATAATTGACATTCTCTCATGCATTCTTCCAGATTGGGACTTAGATGAGTACCTTTCAATTTTGGACCTTGCATATGCCTTAGTGTTCCTTGATGTCCAAATCGAACCTTTGATAACTTTCAATACTGATTGGATCTAACACGTTTCCAAGAAGGAATCTTCAAGAATTATGATCTCTTTCAATAGCGTATACCACACTTTTAGGGTTGCTTATTCTCTGTGTATTTCCGATGCTTCATTATCTGTTAAGTAGTCTTGAAGTAAAGTCAAACCTATGATGTAAAGGAAACATGAAGAGTAGCGCTCAAAACGTTGCATATCAATTAACCTTTGAACCAACCAATCTTCTTGATTTAAAATGTGTTTCTCCTTCTATTCTTTTGACTTTCCATCAAAGCAACTCTTTTTCTTTTCTAAGGTTTAACATCTAAAAAGTTGCAACTTATGATTCTCGCAAAATTCAAAAACTTTTTGCAACCATTGAAAATGGAAAACAACTACGCATAGTAAATATTAAAAACAAATGAATACTAATAATGATGAATTCTTATATTCATCACATATATAAATGTACTGAGTTACACTTATATTCCACAGGACCCGACAGGAACTTTATTTATAGCAATAATTGAAATAAAATACTGAATATCTAAATTGTCACACATAGAAGAAGTCTGTAAAGGACAACCCAACTACAAGGAGCCTTTAATAATCTGTATACAACTGGGAAGAGATCAAATAAACAAATATCTACTTGTTTTCTTAGACATATAATCATAGTTTAAGTATTATTTACCATTGAATTTTGTATTTGACTAGAAGACATACCACTTCAAGATACCTACTTCATCCCAGGACACAATCTGTAAATTTCAGTCTCAATTGTTTCCTCTTTCATGGATTAATAGTCGATTAAATCCTATAATCACAAGAACGGCCATAAAACCATCAAAAATAGACTATTTAGTGTTTTCCTTTCCCTGGAATATCATTTCTAACTATTTATTACTGGAGAAGCCATTCATGATCTTACTAAGCGTATATTCAAAGATTTATGGCTTTTTTTTTTTAGTACTAATTTTATATCACTACACCACTATATAATCTATACAGTCCATAGCATCTATAAAGCGAAATTCAAGGAAAAATAATAAAATTAAAAACCTTCAGAAGAAAAAAATATAATAAAAATGAAGTTAAAAATTAAATAATCGAAATTTTAAAGTTTAATAATTATCTGGTTCTGTACATCTTCACATATCCTCTCAACTCTGACTCCGCCATTGGGGTAAATTCTATGTTTTCACCCCTTTGGATCAGTCGTCGTTGGA